>CM055067.1:2433425-2445798 GCA_029204045.2 Tillandsia leiboldiana | reverse complement strand
CATGTATGATAAAAGAGGTACAGATATTAAATCAAACCCGTAAACTCTAGAGCATCCACAACTCCCCATCATGCATTAATCATACTTTCCTGTAAAAACCGTACCGAACACCTGCCTAATCGGTCTGGGGACCTCAGACACAAGAACAACTGCCCCGCTCTCACCTTGGTGCATTTAACCCCCCACTGCACGAATGCATGCAGCACCGCAAATAGCCGCAAGGGGCCCCCACTAACGTCACCTCGTGGGGTTCACGGGCCCGCAGACCACTCCTCCGGAAAAGTACACCGACACGGTGGCCAAACCACTGGTGTGCGTGTAAACGCCATGAGCATAGTAAAAGAAACACCGACATGTGTCATAGAATCTCACGACACACGGTCGCTCCAAATAAGATAAGAACCGATGCATAAAAGGGGTTAGTCATCAACTCTCAACGTGGATCAAAACGCAACTACCATACTCTTAAATCATGTGAATGCAACCAAACGTGCACGACGAAGGAAAGGTTACCCACATCAAGATGCCTCGACCGGAACACTCAGAAAAGACTTGCGTCCTCGCACGATTCCCAGACCTAAAAAGGAAAACCCCACCAAAAACATAACATCAATAAGCTAAACCGAGTCCTGCGAAAAAGAATCGTAGCCTCGAACTCTGTCCAGAAAAAGACAGAGAACACCAAGACCCACCCAGACGCGGCGCAAGAACAGCGCAGCGTAAAGACAACGCGGCGCGGCGCAAAGACAACGCGGCGCGGTGCAGGCGGAGCAGCCCCGCGCGGCGCGTTGCATGCGGAGCAGCCCCGCACGGGTGCGCGCTGCGGCGGGCGCGCTGCATGCAGAGCAGCCTCGCTCGGACACCAGCCCTGCACGACGCGCAGCATGCGGAGCAGCCCCACGCGGGTGCGCGCTGCGTGCAGAGCAGCCCCGCGCGGGCGCACAAAGGGCGCGGCAGCCACAGTTGCCCCGCGCGGGCACCAGCCCCGCGCGGGCGCGTGCGGCACCTGCAGCCGCGCATGGGTCCTGTCCCCGCGCGGCTGCAAGCGACGCAGCGCAACGCTGCTGCCCGCATGCGGCGCGGCGGGCGGCCCTTCAGCGGCGCGCGGGTAGCGCGCGCCTCAGCCGCGCTGCGGTAGCGAGGCGGCGGCTAGGGCATCCTAGCGTCGCCCAAATGTCAAGACCGAAAACGCAAAACCCAAAACCTAAAACACGAAACGACGAAAACGCGGGAGAGATAAACGCCGCTAACCTTGCTCTAACGGAGAAGACGCTCCGATCTCGTTCCTCGCAGTAGTGAGCATCCGGATCCGCTCCCCGTTGACGGTGACGTTTCGTTTCCGGCCTCCGGCACGTTGATGAAAGAACCGATCTCTTTTTCTCTCTCTCTCTCCCTTCCCTCGAACTAGGGTTAGCCGTTCTTGGGAAAAATAATAAATAATTACATAAAACAATATATTTTCTACGTACGAATTCCAAAATTCCAGTAAAAGGGATTCTCCTTCCAATTTCTTGATAAGAGTGCCATCTAACCCACATTCTAAAATAGCCGGCACGGATTTTGATGCACCAGGATCTTAGCGGGTTCGATTTATCTTATCGTACCCGTTAACACTAAAGACTCATTCCGAGAGATCCGTAAGTCGGATTTCAGATCCGATCGCTTTGTCATTCTCCGTTTTCCGAGCTCCACCACAGAAAAATACACACAAGCACAAAAGATCTACCCTAAAAAGTCGTGGCACTACAGTAATAAATGGGGTACGTAAATTTTAGTTGTTATTCACGTCCGTGCCATATCTATCATACATGCATGAAGAGTTAAGACACTTCATAGTAATCAACTTGTCTTACCCAATAATCGACTTCAACTTAGGCACCATTTCGTTGACTAAAAGCTCTTTATTTCTAAAAATGTGCATTTATTTGATAGAAAAATTTATTTAACATTGGGCTCTATGTAAGATATATAGTCACTAACAGAAAAAAAAAGAAAATTGTTGCCTGTTAATTTTAATTGATACAAGATCTACTTTTCTTAACAAGACAATTGTCTATGGCGTATTCTTACACAAATTAAAGTTGCTATCACAGTAGGAGGAAAAAAAAAAGGAAAAAAGAGACCATTAATTAATGCTCTATTTTGGATTAAAATTTATACTATCAAGTTATTTTATTTATTTATTTTTTTTTCGAGATCCCGTTGTCTCACTTATGCTGCTTAGTTCACTTACGTTATGAATGAAGCGGGTAGCGTGCTATCTTTATTTAAAAAAAAAAAAAAAAAAAAAAAAAAAACCTTTTCAGTACCTGCACTGCCTCCTTATGTTAGCATACTATATATGCATGCTCTTTTTTAAAAAAAAACTAAAGCACACATCTTATACTTCTAAGTATACTTTGCATATAATGTTGTGCTATACTATGCTCAAAAAAAAAATGTTGCATTATTATTGGACAATGAGTTAGTTTTGTTTCAGGAAGTATAAATACAGATAAAAAAGGAGCGAAATTTCTGCGACCTTCAGAAAATATCTCTCTACAATCAGCATTACCTGAATATGTAGGCCATCTTGACTCCGGGATCGATCACTCTACGGTAGGATTTATATATATATATTCACCTCAATATGGGTATTAAAGTATTTAGGGAACAAAAACAATCTAATTGTTATTATTATTGCTATTCTTGCACTGCCATATAATTAATTACTGTGTTTTAATTGCTGTATAGGTGTATTCCAATTATTCTTATGCTGATCAATGTTACGGGCTTTACACCACTTATGGAACTCAAGCAATGGTTTGTTTTATTTACTTAACTTCTTAATCACACTAAGCTGATCCTTCTTGTACAATTTTTTCCATTAATATAAAAAAGAACCACTTTTAAGTTATGAACTTATTCTGCTGAACTTGGCATTAGTAAGCTGTTGCAGTTGGTTTCAAACTTGTGATGCATTCTTTTCCAATTTATATTTAACAAATTAGTCGAACTCGCGCAGCATTCTGATGTCAATTTCGCGATACGATTCGCGAAATTGTGGAACAGAAAAGGAGAGATAGTGATGAAGAGTTTGCTTGTTACTAGTTAGAGGTTTTGGCAATGCCCAAATAATTCTTCATAAACTTCCAAGTTTCAATTGTATCCAGTCGATGTAACTGGTTCTGACATTTTGGTTTCTGATCATCTTTCATTTTGTCAATTTAGAAGAACGGTCGCATGCTTTTACCTCTGAGTACGACGGCTGACGAACCGATCTACGTGAATGCGAAGCAGTTTCATGGTATCCTGCGTCGACGCCGAGCTCGTGCTAAGGCAGCGAGGGAGAACAAGCAGATCAAAGTTAGAAAGGTGCGTTCTCTTTATGTACATGACCTTTTTTTTGTAGAGCAATTCATGGTGTGAACTTTGCAGTTACCTTGTCTATCATTTCCATTTAGGATAAATATACTTAGAAAATAGGAGTTGGTATTTACAGAGTAGTTGGACCAAGCTCAAAAACACCTAATTTGTTACTAGCCTCACATGAATGAATAATTGTTGTAGAGAATCAATCCATATCATCTTTACATTGCTCGAATTTCTCTCATCTCAGCCCTATCTTCACGAGTCGCGCCATCTTCATGCGATGCGTCGAGCAAGGGGCTCCGGCGGACGGTTTATCAACACAAGGAAGCTAAATAGCGAACAAACTGCAGGCGGTGCCGATCACAAGGCGAAAAATGGGCCCGCCACGTCTCCGAGCTCCGAAGTCCTTCAGTCAGACAGTCTCAACAGATGCAGCGGGTCGAGCTTATCAGGATCAGAAGTTTCGAGCTTGAGCTTATACGCCCGAGAAGAAGTCGACCAATTCAATTTCATCGAGCATCTCCGTCCATCCGTCTTTCATTCAACAGCAAACAAGCCAAACAGAGATAACATCCTCAAAGTATGATCAAAGAAGCACTAAAGGAGGGGTTGGTAAACAAAGCTAGAAGTGTTTTTGCTTCTTTTTTAGAGCCCCTCCCTGGCTTCTAGCAACCCTATGAAAGAGCTGGGGAAGCCCAGTTGATCAAAGGTTCATTTAGGTTGCGGCCGCAGGCAATTCATTCTTGGCTTTTAACTGCATTGAAGGGTTTTCCTCATCATCTCAGGGAAGTTTTGATGGTGGAAATCCTCTATGCTAATGTAAGAAAAAAGAATTATCAGTAGGGTTTGCTCCCTATCTTCTTCTGGTACTTTACTGATTAGAATAAGGGCCAAATACTATGGTTTGGTTCACAATATTGGAGAATTTGGAACTAATTTCTATTTGGAATGTTTAAAGCTATAGACTATATGTAGAATGTTGCTCAGTAATGCTATCTAACTCTTTGATTCTGATACATTTGATACTACACAGTTACATTTCAAAGTTTTTGCTTCCTATGCAAACTAATTAGCAGTTTAATTTTGCTTTGTGGATTTCAAAATGTTACCTAATAGTACTGATGATGCATTCTAATTGGTAAATTCCTTTTTTTTTTTCTCTTTTATACTATTTGAGGATAAGTGGCTCTAAGCACTTTGATTCCTAGTTAATTAGTTATTGAAAGAATTGAAAAGATGCCCAAAAATTAAAAAGGACTAACTAGTCTAACTTTCAGAGGTATGTGAAACACCTTGTTGGTGGAAGAAATAATCTTGAAAAATCATGGTTATAACAGATTATAATGAAGAAAAATCTCTGTTTTTTGTGATAATCAAAGGAAAACTATATCCAACACAAGTCATTCCTCAGTAACTTTTCTTACATCCAAATAGGCCTTTGATCACTTTGGAAGTAAGAATCTAACTTAAGGTTCTAATAACAATTCAGGTCAGTGCTAAGACGAGCACACAAACAGAAACAAAATTGACGATCACACAAAGTAAACAAATCACATATGCACGACAAAAAATAAAGAACACAAAAATTTACGTGAAAAAGCCTTTTGCAGGGAAAAAACCACGAGCGAAAGTAGAGAGTTTCACTATCTGATAAAAGGAGTACAATAATATCCAGAGTAAATCATACCAAATCGCCTCTAAGACAAAAAGAAAGAAAAGATATTTCTTAACGGGTTTCTTTTATTGGATCCGATCCGTACTGCGAGGGACGAAGCCCCCCGCATCCCCCGTCTTTCCTTTCTTAAATTGTTTTCTAAAATTTGTCACAACGCGAAACTGTCGATGAATCAGGAGCATAAAATCAAAAGCAATAATCAAATTTAGCGGCGCATCAAACACTGTCAACTAAGGCTTGCCCCTTCTGTTGAGTCTGAACCCCTTCAATGAGTAAAATAAATAACAACCGCCAACAGAACAACAAACAGGCCCTGAAGGTGTTGAATGGTAGTGAACTCGAAATATAGTCATCATAAAATCTAACATGTGCTAAGCTTAGTAATCAACAGCAATAATAAAAGATGAAGCACACTTCAAAACAATAAGATGAGGAAACAAATACAAGTATTCCTTGCGCAGCAAAATGGATTTACTTGTGCTCATTTTATACAAATTGTTTCAATTAACAGAAAATAAAACATAAAGATCATGATCAACAAAGTATCAGGAGGTCACTGCACCAAAACTTGATAAAGAAAAGTGAACTATATGCATACACATATATATAAAAAATCCAACTTTACTAAGAATGTGAATATACCATTCTAACAACAAAAATAATAAGTTAAGCGTGTTAAGGGATCTTGTTTTCCCTGAGACAAAAATGAACTCTCTCTCTCTCTCCACATCTAATAAGTAATCTGATTATTCTGATCTTAGAACCAAAAAGAAACCAAATTTGGTCACATTAGTTACTACCTAAAGATCCAAAAGTGTTAATGTCAAAAGAAGGGATAAAACTATACGAAATCAAACAAAAGAACTCAGCTTGGGGACTTAACCTCAAGCTTCTCGATCGCGATTTCCAGTTCGGGAGGCTTCTCCTCTTCGCATCGCTCCGAATCAGCATCGTTGGCGATGGCATCGGCCATGGTCTTCTCCGCCCTGAGCAGGGGCTCGTAGTAGTCGGCGTGGGCGTCCATGCACCTCCTTCAGAAGCACGGTGGCCTCGGCGCACTTCTCAACCACGTCGTCGCCGCTCTTTTCCGCGTCCCTGACGCACTCCTCCCACGCTATGAACGGATCCTTACAACCCCCCTCCTTCATGAACAAGCAAAACCCACACTCCGCCTCTTCTTCTTCCTCCGCCACCGCGTCTCCCTCTCCTCCCTGCTTCTCTTCATCCTCGGCGGAGGGATTTGGTTCCTCCGAGGGGATTTGAGCTTCGGATTGTTGATTGGGTTCGGGATTGGGAGGAGCGGGAGGAGGAGATGGGGGCTCCATTGTTGAGGGTAGGGTTTTGTGGGAGCTCCGAGGAGGAGGGGTCGGGGGAGAGAGGGAAACGAGAGCGCCCATTGTTGAACGAGAGGAAGAGATTTTAGGGTTTCCGATCGATGATCGTGCGACGTGACGCGGCTGCGTCCTCGGCGCGTTCCGCCGCCCCCCATCTTTATAAAAACTATGAACCGTGAGAACCTTTTTCCGTGGACCCGGCGTATGGTGAATGTGCATCTCCACGCTTATCCTTCGGCCCAAAGGATCTATTATGGGCCGTAACTCTGAAGCCCAAAATATTAAAAGTCTCTTATGAGGATGAGAGCGGATCCGAACATCTATGGGCCGTGGCTCAATTGAAGCCGAAAGCATCCCGACCGTTGCCAATGCTTTAAGAGTCGTGCAGCGACAGGATGCACGAATCGCGAAGCTTATCCGTTCGATAGAAATGATCCATGCGCGGGTTCTTCTTTTATCTCCTTCCTCGCCTCTCACTCTCTCTCTCTCTCTCGTTCTCTCTCTACGCTCCAATGGCGACCTCTTCGTTTCGCTCCCTTCTCCACACCATACTCACCCTCCCCTCTCGTTCCCCCCTCTCCAAACCCTACCTCAACCCTTTCGCTCTCCCTCCCTCCGATTCCCCTCTCCCCAAACCCAAGAAGCCCCTGTCCATCGACGCAACCCTACACTCCCTCTCCCCCCCTCCTCCCCCTCTCCGCCGCCTCCTCCGCCGCGTACACGGAGGAGGATGGCGCCGGAGACGAGCTCGGGGACGAAGGAGATCAGCTCTTCTCGGAGCTGAAGTCGCCTCCGGTGACCCAAGAAGGCGGGCGCCTCTACGTCGGCAACCTCCCCTTCTCCATGACCTCGGCTCAGCTCGCCGAAATCTTCGGCGAGGCCGGCGCCGTCGACACCGTCGAAGTAATCCAATTCTCATCACTCCTCAGTTATTTGATTCTTTCAGTAGAAATTTTTGATGAATTTTAGTGTTTTTTAGGTGATATATGACCGTGTCACCGATCGGAGCCGGGGATTTGCGTTCGTTATGATGGCCAGCGTCGAGGACGCGAAGGAAGCTATCAGGATGTTTGATGGATCAGTGAGATACATACATTCCTTATAATGAGAAAAATTTCAAGCCTTGTTGCTCAATTTAGTATCGTTTTTACATATTTTGGAAATCCAATGTTAGAATCATTATTCTATGATATTGAATTGATTTTGATGGATTTGCTGCAAAGGAATCATTTTTAACTGAATTCAAATGAATGATTAAAAGATGAAATCATAATTTGGTTCAATCCAGAGCACTAGTATTGTAATTCAAAGCATAATTCTTATTATTTCGACTATGGAGCAATTTGTGTTGTAGTAGCATCGATTCTGCTTTAAGAGTGGCAAATTGGCTTCATGAGTAAGTTTCCGTGTTTGGTAGTCAAGTCATTTTTGTCAATTAAAAATTGTCTGTAAGCTTGTTTCTTAATCATGTCATATTTTGTAATATTCAGTGTTGTTTTTGTCGATTTGAAAATTGTCAATAAGCTTGTTTCTTAATCATGTCATATTGTGTACTTTTCACTTTAGACCGGTTTGCGTCACATCTGTTTTCGGTTTCCTCGCGATAACTTTGTATCACATTAGGTAGTGCTCCGGTTGTGGTACCATATAGTGTCTGAAATTACCAACCTTGTTAGATCCGCTTTCGTTGATTTGTCCCATATTTTGATATCTTTGGTGCAGCAAGTGGGAGGGCGGACAGTGAAGGTGAACTTCCCAGAGGTGCCGAGGGGAGGGGAGAGGGAGGTCATGGGACCGAAGATAAGGAGCGGGGCCCGTGGGTTCATTGACAGCCCTCACAAGGTGTATGCCGGAAATTTGGGGTGGAGTTTAACCTCGCAAGCCCTCAGGGAAGCCTTTTCCTCCCAGCCTGGGCTGCTTGGAGCCAAGATCATCTTTGACAGGGATACTGGGAGGTCGAGGGGCTTCGGCTTTGTTTCCTTTGCTTCGGCTGAAGAAGCTGAGGCTGCTATTGAGGCCATGAATGGAATGGTACAATAGATTCTCTTCTTCTTCCTCTTCTTTCCAATTCAGTAACACTTGGATAGTTTCAGCTAGTTACAATATAATTATCTTAGTTCTCTAGTAGCTTAAACTTGTTAGAAAAATATGTCTGTTTCTCATGGCAAAAGAACAGGAGGTCCTGAGTTCAACTCTTTTGAGACTTTCTAGGTTCGCTTAAATTTCCTTCCATTTAATTTTAAATCTACCTGTAGCTTGAGCTTTTGGAGAAATTGGTTTTGCCAAATTGATGTTTTTGGATAACTTGTGGTGGGGGAGTGCACTTTTTGTGTCTGAATTTATCACAAAAGTTCATTTCGAGTCACTGCATTTCAAGGTGCTGAAGTCGATGCATTAAAATTCAATGTCTGTTAACTGCTGTCGAATTACCTACTATTTGCCCCTCGGAGACGACATGACAATTAAGTCAACTGTTGCATCGTCTCTCCATTAAGGAGGTTTTAAATTGCACTAAAAGCACGAGCCAATTGTAACACAAATGAAGGTTTAGTTCATAAGTTGCGACAAATTAAAGATCTCTGATTTGAAAGCTACTGATCAATGGTGTAATATAGCGGATAGCATTGTATCGTCTTTTGGGATGACAACTTTTATTGCTCTGTCATAGAATACATAGGGATAAGGCATAATTTTTCTTGCTTGTGGTGCAGGAGGTCGAAGGAAGGCCACTTCGCTTAAGCCCTGCTGCGGGGAGGCCGCCTGCCAGTCCTTCGCCAGAATCTGCAACCCAGGCAGAGGTCGAAGAAGGTGTATTACAATCGAGTCCTAGTTACTGAACACTTCTTTATGGGTAGAAAGAATGACTGAAATAGTTGGACTCCTATGGTAATATGGATCAGTTTCGCCATCTAATTATAAAGAGAGATACTCCAACCCATGCCTTTTTGGAGGCATTTTCAAGGAAGTTCAGAGAAATAGAGAGGGGAGAGAGAGAGAGAGAGATCCAACTGATACAGAATGGATGGCCAAGTCTTCAAATACTTCAGATTAAGTATTTATACAGTTCTTTGTGTCGCAGCAGATCTACTGGTATTGGAGATTGCCTATTTGCGATTTTACCTCGCGGAGAAGGGTTAAAGGTGCTGATCCACACTTCCTGCTTTGAGTTGATCAACGATGTCGTGGTATGAATTCTTAGCAGAAGTTACTTTTCGGTTGTTTAATTTTGAATTAAATCTACATGAACAAATATCCTGAAGGTTTATGCTTGTATACTTATCTGTATGCATGTTTGTTTATCTCCTTTGATTTTTTTCTTGCTCATTCAATGTATGCAATAAGGAAAGAAGAAGATAAAGAGGCCTTCAAAGTATCAACTAGGTTTTCTAACATGAAGTTACTGAATTAGGAACTACTAAGAATGATAATGAACTTATGATTGATTGATTTAACTACTGATGGACACAAATTGATTTGAACATACTGAAGAAGGAAAAGGATTGCAAATAATTACATAGATGAACAGCTCTGAATATCTTCAGTTCTAGTTATGGTATTTGTTGTTACACATTAATATTGTTTTATTGTCATTTTTATTATAACAAAAAAGAATTAAGTTAATATGTTTTGCATGCTGAACCTGAAATGTAACACAAGGGAGTTTTGCTCATGGAGTGTGTAATCTTTCACCCCATTTTGATTTTTAAAAAATAAATTGTTTTTAATTAGAAATTGTTTTTAGATTCATGAAAAAGTTTTATTTTCCTCTTTCTGGTCTTTTTATTTTAAAAAAGAAAACTATGGATGGGATAATATTGCATAGTATAGGAAATAGCATAGTATAAAAAATAAAAATACATTACAAAGTAGTGTAATTAACTCTATGATGTCTACAATCTCCAACTAGATGGGATAATATATAATATATCCTTTAAAACTTTAAAAATATTATATATATTACTGGCTGATCAAATATTTTTATTGATTTAAACAAAAAAATCAAATATTTCCAAACCCTTAAATCTATTAATGGGAATTAGGGTTTAGAAGATGGGAATTGAAGTTTAAGAAGGACATTTTTGATAATTTTATAATAAACTTAAAAATTTTAATTAGTAGTCAAAAATAAATAAGCAAAAGCAAAGCTGCTATATAGATATTGCAATTGAAATTATTAGTAGATATCTATACAAATATATGAATTTCTAATGTCTATAGTAGATTTAGCACATTCTTTTTTTTTTCTTTTTTTTTCCACTAAATTGTACATCTTTTTCATTATCTTTCTCAATCTTTCCCTCTAACTCTTGCTCTTCTTTTTGTGCTCCTCTTTCTGGCAGCATGATTTTTCACTTTGTCTCTACTAATTTTTAATTCTAATTAATTCTCACGTTCTTTCTTTTCACCTTTCACTTCATTCTCACTAGCATATAATTTTTTTTCTTCCTCCCACTAAATTTTTTAATTAATATCTAAATAATTTACTGGAATTTATAATCCTTATATCTATATCAAATTAATATATAATGATATTTTTTTTTCTTCTCTCTCAATAATGCAAGCCCACCTCCCCCTTCGTCACCGTCATTATTGTCGTCGTCGAAGAAGCGTCGTCGGGTCCATTCCCGCCGCCAATAATAATAATTTTTTTATATAAGTGATAAGTAGATACACACAAAAAAAATATTTAATTTTTTATTATTATTAATTATTTATATAGTTTCTGGTATTTCACTAATATTTTATTTATGTTGTGATCTTTTATTGTGTCAATTACCAATTATTCACTATCCACCTCTGTCCTCATGCATGGACATCATCAAGGGGCATATAAGCTTCACATGCTATTGGATGAAGTGGCATTTCTTATTTTATTCTCACACTCACTATTTAATTTGATGTAGTACAAGTAGAAGGTCAATGACTTGTTAGATTAAGGTTTCATGCTTTCCCTTTTCCTCTTTCATTCTCTTTTCTCTTTCCCTTCTTTTTTTTTTTTTTTATCTAACTTATTTTGACTTGATTAGAAGAATTCTAAACAATGCTGAAATTTAATTTTTTTTTATGTGCCAATAATTCTTGAGTTGGAGCTAATCATCTATATCTATAAGATATATAATTTGAGATTATACATTGAGATTATATTGACCACATCACACTTTAAGAATATTCAATATATCTAAAAGAAAATATTGGATGCATCCGGTACACGGTGAACCAATTTTAAAATATTTATTAAATATTTAAATAAATTATTTATATATTTTATATTATATATATTTTATTAATTTTTTAATATATTTTGTAGTATATGAGTAACGATGTTGTTTTAATCCTCTAATATATTTTGCGGTGTATGAAACATTAGTATATATTAGGTGCAAGTAAATTTTCTTTCTCTCTTTCTTTAAATTATAGGACATTTTATTAAGTATTCTTTATACCGGTGTATATATAATACATACACTACATACTAAAATCTGTAATAGAGATTTTAAAATTTAATTTAGTAAATATATTTAAAATTATTAGATTTTATAATAGAATATATTTAATTAAATTTTGATATAAAAAAGTAGTTTTCTAAGATAACGTTGTAGTATATGGTGTGTTAATATACACCAGATGCATATAATAATTTTTTTTTTCAATCATTTAATAATATAAAAATATCCTTATATATTTGGCAATTTAAAATAAATTTTTTAATTTAAATTTTATAATTTAAAAAATTTATTTATAAAAAATTCTACTTATTAAGTTTAATTGAATATTTTAAGTAAAGTTATTATAATACAAATACTGTAAATTACAAAATATAATAAAAAAATAATTTTTATAATGTATACAAGTTTATACCATTTTATTTTATTTTAGTTCTTTTGTTATAATTTTTCAATCTTAAAATTTTAATAATTATATATATTGATTGATTGAAATATTATCGCGGTTCTATACTAATAAACATAAAAAAGAGGGATCAAAAAAAAAAAAAAAAACAAAAAACAAAAAA
>CM055067.1:2269305-2433325 GCA_029204045.2 Tillandsia leiboldiana | reverse complement strand
CTGGCTACGTCAGGGATTTACACTGTCAAGTCGATGTATCGCTTCCTACAAGACACTGGCATACCTGACTGCCGCTTCACCCAGCTCTGGAAAACAAGGCACCGCTGAAAGTCAAAATTTTCATTTGGCTTGTCCTCAGGAAGAGGGTACTGACGCGAGACATCCTACTTCGCCGAAATTGGACCGGGCCGTCCGCTTGTGTTCTGTGCTCTGAAGCGACGAAACTGCGGACCACCTATTTGCCACTTGCGACAACCGCTCAAGCACTGCTCGGGGCACTACTGCCTAACAAACTGGAGGTCCGCAGCTTGCGTTGTGTTAATGTTATGTGGGAAACGTATGCCCGAAAGACCGGTGGCTTCGGCAAAAGAGCTCTGATCACGATCGATGCCACTTGGTGGTTCTGCTGGTTGGAGAGGAACAGAAGGATCTTTGACAACCAGAGTCGCCCCCTCAGTCACATTTTGCGAGACATCAGGCTCTTTCGGTCGTACTGGGCCAGATTCTGCGCCTAAAGTTTTTTTTTTTTTTTTTTTTTTTTTTTTTTTTTCGGGCCCACTACCTCGCAGTAGCTGGTCGCCCCCCCCCCCCCTCCCCCCCCGTGCTAAATTCACCCCCACATTGAATGAAGCGGCAGCATGCTGCCTTCCCTCAAAATAAAGGAAAATGTAACTAGAACTGCTAGAATCTGAGAGATCGATGAAAGTGAAAATGCATGTTAAGATCTATTTCTTGCTCTTGCTTGTTGCATTGTTTATCATAAGGTTGATCTTTTAGATATCATGATATTATATCCAATCCTAAGCTTTCAATATTCCATGATGTCATGGGTTGAATCCCCACCGTAAAAATTTCATGGTTTAAATTCTTGCATTGTAATAAATGGGGTACGTAAATTTAGTTGTTATTCACGTCAGTGCCATATCTATCATACATGCATGAAGAGTTAAGACACTTCATAGTGATCAACTTGTCTCACCCAATAATCGACTTCAACTTAGGCACCATTTCGTTGACTAAAAGCTCTTTATTTCTAAAAATGTGCATTTATTTGATGGAAAAATTTATTTAACATTGGGCTCTATGTAAGATAGTCACAAACAGAAAAAAAAAGAAAATTGTTGCCTGTTAATTTTAATTGATACAAGATCTACTTTTCTTAACAAGACAATTGTCTATGGCGTATTGTTACACAAATTAAAGTTGCTATCACAGTAGGAGGAAAAAAAAAAAAAGGAAAAAAGAGACCATTAATTAATGCTCTGTTTTGGATTAAAATTTATGCTATCAAGTTATTTTATTTATTTATTTTTTTTTTCGAGATCTCGTTATCTCACTTATGCTGCTTAGTTCACTTACGTTATGAATGAAGCGGATAGCGTGCTATCTTTATCTAAAAAAAAAAAAAAAAAATTCTTTTCAGTATGTACCTGCACTGCCTCCTTATGTTAGCATACTATGCATGCTCTTTTTTAAAAAAAAACTGAAGCACACATCTTATACTTCTAAGTATACTTTGCATATAATGTTGTGCTATACTATACTCAAAAAAAAAAAAATGTTACATTATTATTGGACAATGAGTTAGTTTTGTTTCAGGAAGTATAAATACAGATAAAAAAGGAGCGAAATTTCTGCAACCTTCGGAAAATATCTCTCTACAATCAGCATTACCTGAATATGTAGGCCATCTTGACTCCGGGATCGATCACTCTACGGTAGGATTTATATATATATATATATATATATATTTTGGCCTCAATATGGGTATTAAAGTATTTAGGGAACAAAAACAATCTAATTGTTATTATTATTGCTATTCTTGGGCACTGCCATATAATTAATTACTGTGTTTTAATTGCTGTATAGGTGTATTCCAATTATTCTTATGCTGATCAATGTTACGGGCTTTACACCACTTATTATGGAACTCAAGCAATGGTTTGTTTTATTTACTTAACTTCTTAATCACACTAAGCTGATCCTTCTTGTACAATTTTTTCCATTAATATAAAAAAGAACCACTTTTAAGTTATGAACTTATTCTGCTGAACTTGGCATTAGTAAGCTGTTGCAGTTGGTTTCAAACTTGTGATGCATTCTTTTCCAATTTATATTTAACAAATTAGTCGAACTCGCGCAGCATTCTGATGTCAATTTTGCGATACGATTCGCGAAATTGTGGAACAGAAAAGGAGAGATAGTGATGAAGAGTTTGCTTGTTACTAGTTAGAGGTTTTGGCAATGCCCAAATAATTCTTCATAAACTTCCAAGTTTCAATTGTATCCAGTCGATGTAACTGGTTCTGACATTTTGGTTTCTGATCATCTTTCATTTTGTCAATTTAGAAGAACGGTCGCATGCTTTTGCCTCTGAGTAATACGGCTGACGAACCGATCTACGTGAATGCGAAGCAGTTTCATGGTATCCTGCGTCGACGCCGAGCTCGTGCTAAGGCAGCGAGGGAGAACAAGCAGATCAAAGTTAGAAAGGTGCGTTCTCTTTATGTACATGACCTTTTTTTGTAGAGCAATTCATGGTGTGAACTTTGCAGTTACCTTGTCTATCATTTCTATTTAGGATAAATATACTTAGAAAATAGGAGTTGGTATTTACAGAGTAGTTGGACCAAGCTCAAAAGGACCTAATTTGTTACTAGCCTCACATGAATGAATAATTGTTGGGAATCTCACAAAGACTGTAGAGAATCAATCCATATCATCTTTACATTGCTCGAATTTCTCTCATCTCAGCCCTATCTTCACGAGTCGCGCCATCTTCATGCGATGCGTCGAGCAAGGGGCTCCGGCGGACGGTTTATCAACACAAGGAAGCTAAATAGCGAGCAAACTGCAGGCGGTGCCGATCACAAGGCGAAAAATGGGCCCGCCACGTCTCCGAGCTCCGAAGTCCTTCAGTCAGACAGTCTCAACAGATGCAGCGGGTCGAGCTTATCAGGATCAGAAGTTTCGAGCTTGAGCTTATACGCCCGAGAAGAAGTCGACCAATTCAATTTCATCGAGCATCTCCGTCCATCCGTCTTTCATTCAACAGCAAACAAGCCAAACAGAGATAACATCCTCAAAGTATGATCAAAGAAGCACTAAAGGAGGGGTTGGTAAACAAAGCTAGAAGTGCTTTTGCTTCTTTTTTAGAGCCCCTCCCTGGCTTCAAGCAACCCTATGAAAGAGCTGGGGAAGCCCAGTTCAAAGGTTCATTTAGGTTGCGGCCGCAGGCAATTCATTCTTGGCTTTTAACTGCATTGAAGGGTTTTCCTCATCATCTCAGGGAAGTTTTGATGGTGGAAATCCTCTATGCTAATGTAAGAAAAAAGAATTATCAGTAGGGTTTGCTCCCTATCTTCTTCTGGTACTTTACTGATTAGAATAAGGGCCAAATACTATGGTTTGGTTCATAATATTGGAGAATTTGGAACTAATTTCTATTTGGAATGTTTAAAGCTATAGACTATATGTAGAATGTTGCTCAGTAATGCTATCTAACTCTTTGATTCTGATACATTTGATACTACACAGTTACATTTCAAAGTTTTTGCTTCCTATGCAAACTAATTAGCAGTTTAATTTTGCTTTGTGGATTTCAAAATGTTACCTAATAGTACTGATGATGCATTCTAATTGGTAAATTCCCTTTTTTTTTTCTTTTATACTATTTGAGGATAAGTGGCTCTAAGCACTTTGATTCCTAGTTAATTAGTTATTGAAAGAATTGAAAAGATGCCCAAAAATTAAAAAGGACTAACTAGTCTAACTTTCAGAGGTATGTGAAACACCTTGTTGGTGGAAGAAATAATCTTGAAAAATCATGGTTATAACAGATTATAATGAAGAAAAATCTCTATCCAACACAAGTCATTCCTCAGTAACTTTTCTTACATCCAAATAGGCCTTTGATCACTTTGGAAGTAAGAATCTAACTTAAGGTTCTAATAACAATTCAGGTCAGTGCGTTCAAACTGTATGCTAAGACGAGCACACAAACAGAAACAAAATTGACGATCACACAAAGTAAACAAATCACATATGCACGACAAAAAATAAAGAACACACAAATTTACGTGAAAAAATCTTTTGCAGGAAAAAAACCACGAGCGAAAGTGGAGAGTTTCACTATCTGATAAAAGGAGTACAATAATATCCAGAGTAAATCATACCAAATCGCCTCTAAGACAAAAAAAAAAGAAAAGATATTTCTTAACGGGTTTCTTTTACTGGATCCGATCCGTACTGCGAGGGACAAAGCCCCCCGCATCCCCCGTCTTTCCTTTCTTAAATTGTTTTCTAAAATTTGTCACAACGCGAAACTGTCGATGAATCAGGAGCATAAAATCAAAAGCAATAATCAAATTTAGCGGCGCATCAAACACTGTCAACTAAGGCTTGCCCCTTCTGTTGAGTCTGAACCCCTTCAATGAGTAAAATAAATAACAACCGCCAACAGAACAACAAACAGGCCCTGAAGGTGTTGAATGGTAGTGAACTCGAAATATAGTCATCATAAAATCTAACATGTGCTAAGCTTAGTAATCAACAGCAATAATAAAAGATGAAGCACACTTCAAAACAATAAGATGAGGAAACAAATACAAGTATTCCTTGCGCAGCAAAATGGATTTACTTGTGCTCATTTTATACAAATTGTTTCAATTAACAGAAAATAAAACATAAAGATCATGATCAACAAAGTATCAGGAGGTCACTGCACCAAAACTTGATAAAGAAAAGTGAACTATATGCATACACATATATATAAAAAATCCAACTTTACTAAGAATGTGAATATACCATTCTAACAACAAAAATAATAAGTTAAGCGTGTTAAGGGATCTTGTTTTCCCTGAGACAAAAATGAACTCTCTCTCTCTCTCCACATCTAATAAGTAATCTGATTATTCTGATCTTAGAACCAAAAAGAAACCAAATTTGGTCACATTAGTTACTACCTAAAGATCCAAAAGTGTTAATGTCAAAAGAAGGGATAAAACTATACGAAATCAAACAAAAGAACTCAGCTTGGGGACTTAACCTCAAGCTTCTCGATCGCGATTTCCAGTTCGGGAGGCTTCTCCTCTTCGCATCGCTCCGAATCAGCATCGTTGGCGATGGCATCGGCCATGGTCTTCTCCGCCCTGAGCAGGGGCTCGTAGTAGTCGGCGTGGGCGTCCATGCACCTCTTCAGAAGCACGGTGGCCTCGGCGCACTTCTCAACCACGTCGTCGCCGCTCTTTTCCGCGTCCCTGACGCACTCCTCCCACGCTATGAACGGATCCTTACAACCCCCCTCCTTCATGAACAAGCAAAACCCACACTCCGCCTCTTCTTCTTCCTCCGCCACCGCGTCTCCCTCTCCTCCCTGCTTCTCTTCATCCTCGGCGGAGGGATTTGGTTCCTCCGAGGGGATTTGAGCTTCGGATTGTTGATTGGGTTCGGGATTGGGAGGAGCGGGAGGAGGAGATGGGGGCTCCATTGTTGAGGGTAGGGTTTGTGGGAGCTCCGAGGAGGAGGGTCGGGGGAGAGAGGAAACGAGAGCGCCCATTGTTGAACGAGAGGAAGAGATTTTAGGGTTTCCGATCGATGATCGTGCGACGTGACGCGGCTGCGTCCTCGGCGCGTTCCGCCGCCCCCATCTTTATAAAAAACTATGAACCGTGAGAACCTTTTTCCGTGGACCCGGCGTATGGTGAATGTGCATCTCCACGCTTATCCTTCGGCCCAAAGGATCTATTATGGGCCGTAACTCTGAAGCCCAAAATATTAAAAGTCTCTTATGAGGATGAGAGCGGATCCGAACATCTATGGGCCGTGGCTCAATTGAAGCCGAAAGCATCCCGACCGTTGCCAATGCTTTAAGAGTCGTGCAGCGACAGGATGCACGAATCGCGAAGCTTATCCGTTCGATAGAAATGATCCATGCGCGGGTTCTTCTTTTATCTCCTTCCTCGCCTCTCACTCTCTCTCTCTCTCTCGTTCTCTCTCTACGCTCCAATGGCGACCTCTTCGTTTCGCTCCCTTCTCCACACCATACTCACCCTCCCCTCTCGTTCCCCCCTCTCCAAACCCTACCTCAACCCTTTCGCTCTCCCTCCCTCCGATTCCCCTCTCCCCAAACCCAAGAAGCCCCTGTCCATCGACGCAACCCTACACTCCCTCTCCCCCCTCCTCCCCCTCTCCGCCGCCTCCTCCGCCGCGTACACGGAGGAGGATGGCGCCGGAGACGAGCTCGGGGACGAAGGAGATCAGCTCTTCTCGGAGCTGAAGTCGCCTCCGGTGACCCAAGAAGGCGGGCGCCTCTACGTCGGCAACCTCCCCTTCTCCATGACCTCGGCTCAGCTCGCCGAAATCTTCGGCGAGGCCGGCGCCGTCGACACCGTCGAAGTAATCCAATTCTCATCACTCCTCAGTTATTTGATTCTTTCAGTAGAAATTTTTGATGAATTTTAGTGTTTTTTAGGTGATATATGACCGTGTCACCGATCGGAGCCGGGGATTTGCGTTCGTTATGATGGCCAGCGTCGAGGACGCGAAGGAAGCTATCAGGATGTTTGATGGATCAGTGAGATACATACATTCCTTATAATGAGAAAAATTTCAAGCCTTGTTGCTCAATTTAGTATCGTTTTTACATATTTTGGAAATCCAATGTTAGAATCATTATTCTATGATATTGAATTGATTTTGATGGATTTGCTGCAAAGGAATCATTTTTAACTGAATTCAAATGAATGATTAAAAGATGAAATCATAATTTGGTTCAATCCAGAGCACTAGTATTGTAATTCAAAGCATAATTCTTATTATTTCGACTATGGAGCAATTTGTGTTGTAGTAGCATCGATTCTGCTTTAAGAGTGGCAAATTGGCTTCATGAGTAAGTTTCCGTGTTTGGTAGTCAAGTCATTTTTGTCAATTAAAAATTGTCTGTAAGCTTGTTTCTTAATCATGTCATATTTTGTAATATTCAGTGTTGTTTTTGTCGATTTGAAAATTGTCAATAAGCTTGTTTCTTAATCATGTCATATTGTGTACTTTTCACTTTAGACCGGTTTGCGTCACATCTGTTTTCGGTTTCTCGCGATAACTTTGTATCACATTAGGTAGTGCTCCGGTTGTGGTACCATATAGTGTCTGAAATTACCAACCTTGTTAGATCCGCTTTCGTTGATTTGTCCCATATTTTGATATCTTTGGTGCAGCAAGTGGGAGGGCGGACAGTGAAGGTGAACTTCCCAGAGGTGCCGAGGGGAGGGGAGAGGGAGGTCATGGGACCGAAGATAAGGAGCGGGGCCCGTGGGTTCATTGACAGCCCTCACAAGGTGTATGCCGGAAATTTGGGGTGGAGTTTAACCTCGCAAGCCCTCAGGGAAGCCTTTTCCTCCCAGCCTGGGCTGCTTGGAGCCAAGATCATCTTTGACAGGGATACTGGGAGGTCGAGGGGCTTCGGCTTTGTTTCCTTTGCTTCGGCTGAAGAAGCTGAGGCTGCTATTGAGGCCATGAATGGAATGGTACAATAGATTCTCTTCTTCTTCCTCTTCTTTCCAATTCAGTAACACTTGGATAGTTTCAGCTAGTTACAATATAATTATCTTAGTTCTCTAGTAGCTTAAACTTGTTAGAAAAATATGTCTGTTTCTCATGGCAAAAGAACAGGAGGTCCTGAGTTCAACTCTTTTGAGACTTTCTAGGTTCGCTTAAATTTCCTTCCATTTAATTTTAAATCTACCTGTAGCTTGAGCTTTTGGAGAAATTGGTTTTGCCAAATTGATGTTTTTGGATAACTTGTGGTGGGGGAGTGCACTTTTTGTGTCTGAATTTATCACAAAAGTTCATTTCGAGTCACTGCATTTCAAGGTGCTGAAGTCGATGCATTAAAATTCAATGTCTGTTAACTGCTGTCGAATTACCTACTATTTGCCCCTCGGAGACGACATGACAATTAAGTCAACTGTTGCATCGTCTCTCCATTAAGGAGGTTTAAATTGCACTAAAAGCACGAGCCAATTGTAACACAAATGAAGGTTTAGTTCATAAGTTGCGACAAATTAAAGATCTCTGATTTGAAGCTACTGATCAATGGTGTAATATAGCGGATAGCATTGTATCGTCTTTTGGGATGACAACTTTTATTGCTCTGTCATAGAATACATAGGGATAAGGCATAATTTTTCTTGCTTGTGGTGCAGGAGGTCGAAGGAAGGCCACTTCGCTTAAGCCCTGCTGCGGGGAGGCCGCCTGCCAGTCCTTCGCCAGAATCTGCAACCCAGGCAGAGGTCGAAGAAGGTGTATTACAATCGAGTCCTAGTTACTGAACACTTCTTTATGGGTAGAAAGAATGACTGAAATAGTTGGACTCCTATGGTAATATGGATCAGTTTCGCCATCTAATTATAAAGAGAGATACTCCACCCATGCCTTTTTGGAGGCATTTTCAAGGAAGTTCAGAGAAATAGAGAGGGGAGAGAGAGAGAGAGAGATCCAACTGATACAGAATGGATGGCCAAGTCTTCAAATACTTCAGATTAAGTATTTATACAGTTCTTTGTGTCGCAGCAGATCTACTGGTATTGGAGATTGCCTATTTGCGATTTTACCTCGCGGAGAAGGGTTAAAGGTGCTGATCCACACTTCCTGCTTTGAGTTGATCAACGATGTCGTGGTATGAATTCTTAGCAGAAGTTTACTTTTCGGTTTGTTTAATTTTGAATTAAATCTACATGAACAAATATCCTGAAGGTTTATGCTTGTATACTTATCTGTATGCATGTTTGTTTATCTCCTTTGATTTTTTTCTTGCTCATTCAATGTATGCAATAAGGAAAGAAGAAGATAAAGAGGCCTTCAAAGTATCAACTAGGTTTTCTAACATGAAGTTACTGAATTAGGAACTACTAAGAATGATAATGAACTTATGATTGATTGATTTTAACTACTGATGGACACAAATTGATTTGAACATACTGAAGAAGGAAAAGGATTGCAAATAATTACATAGATGAACAGCTCTGAATATCTTCAGTTCTAGTTATGGTATTTGTTGTTACACATTAATATTGTTTTATTGTCATTTTTTATTATAACAAAAAAGAATTAAGTTAATATGTTTTGCATGCTGAACCTGAATGTAACACAAGGAGTTTTGCTCATGGAGTGTGTAATCTTTCACCCATTTTGATTTTTAAAAAATAAATTTTTTTAATTAGAAATTGTTTTTAGATTTCATGAAAAAGTTTTATTTTCCTCTTTCTGGTCTTTTATTTTAAAAAAGAAAACTATGGATGGGATAATATTGCATAGTATAGGAAATAGCATAGTATAAAAAATAAAAATACATTACAAAAGTAGTGTAATTAACTCTATGATGTCTACAATCTCCAACTAGATGGGATAATATATAATATATCCTTTAAAACTTTAAAAATATTATATATATTTCTGGCTGATCAAAATATTTTTATTGATTTAAAAAAAAAAATCAAATATTTCCAAACCCCTTAAATCTATTAATGGGAATTAGGGTTTAGAAGATGGGAATTGAAGTTTAGAAGGACATTTTGATAATTTTATAATAAACTTAAAAATTTTAAGTAGTAGTCAAAAATAAATAAGCAAAAGCAAAGCTGCTATATAGATATTGCAATTGAAATTATTAGTAGATATCTATACAAATATATGAATTTCTAATGTCTATAGTAGATTTAGCACATTCTTTTTTTTTTCTTTTTTTTTCCACTAAATTGTACATCTTTTTCATTATCTTTCTCAATCTTTCCCTCTAACTCTTGCTCTTCTTTTTGTGCTCCTCTTTCTGGCAGCATGATTTTTCACTTTGTCTCTACTAAATTTTTAATTCTAATTAATTCATCACGTTCTTTCTTTTCACCTTTCACTTCATTCTCACTAGCATATAATTTTTTTTCTTCCTCCCACTAAATTTTTAATTAATATCTAAATAATTTTACTGGAATTTATAATCCTTATATCTATATATCAAATTAATATATAATGATATTTTTTTTTCTTCTCTCTCAATAATGCAAGCCCACCTCCCCCTTCGTCACCGTCATTATTGTCGTCGTCGAAGAAGGCGTCGTCGGGTCCATTCCCGCCGCCAATAATAATAATTTTTTTATATAAGTGATAAGTAAGATACACACAAAAAAAATATTTAATTTATTATTATTATTAATTATTTATATAGTTTCTGGTATTTCACTAATATTTTATTTATGTTGTGATCTTTTATTGTGTCAATTACCAATTATTCACTATCCACCTCTGTCCTCATGCATGGACATCATCAAGGGGCATTATAAGCTTCACATGCTATTGGATGAAGTGGCATTTCTTATTTTATTTCTCACACTCACTATTTAATTTGATGTAGTACAAGTAGAAGGTCAATGACTTGTTAGATTAAGGTTTCATGCTTTCCCTTTTCCTCTTTCATTCTCTTTTCTCTTTCCCTTCTTTTTTTTTTTTTTTATCTAACTTATTTTGACTTGATTAGAAGAAATTCTAAACAATGCTGAAATTTAATTTTTTTTTATGTGCCAATAATTCTTGAGTTGGAGCTAATCATCTATATCTATAAGATATATAATTTGAGAGTTATACATTGAGATTATATTGAGCCACATCACACTTTAAGAATATTCAATATATCTAAAAGAAAATATTGGATGCATCCGGTACACGGTGAACCAATTTTAAAATATTTATTAAATATTTAAATAAATTATTTATATATTTTATATTATATATATTTTATTAATTTTTTAATATATTTTGTAGTATATGAGTAACCGATGTTGTTTTAATCCTCTAATATATTTTGCGGTGTATGAAACATTAGTATATATTAGGTGCAAGTAAATTTTCTTTCTCTCTTTCTTTAAATTATAAGGACATTTTATTAAGTATTCTTTATACCGGGTGTATATAAATACATACACTACATACTTAAAATCTGTAATAGAGATTTTAAAATTTAATTTAGTAAATATATTTAAATTATTAGATTTTATAAATAGAATATATTTAATTAAATTTTGATATAAAAAAGTAGTTTTCTAATATACGTTGTAGTATATGGTGTGTTAATATACACCAGATGCATATAATAATTTTTTTTTTTCAATCATTTTAATAATATAAAAATATCCTTATATATTTGGCAATTTAAAATAAATTTTTTAATTTAAATTTTATAATTTAAAAATTTATTTATAAAAAATTCTACTTATTAAGTTTAATTGAATATTTTAAGTAAAGTTATTATAATACAAATACTGTAAATTACAAAATATTAATAAAAAAATAATTTTTATAATGTATACAAGTTTATACCAATTTTATTTTATTTTAGTTCTTTTGTTATAATTTTTCAATCTTAAAATTTTAATAATTATATATATTGATTGATTGAAATATTATCGCGGTTCTATACTAATAAACATAAAAAAGAGGGATCAAAAAAAAAAAAAACAAAAACAAAAAACAAAAATAAAGAAAAAAAGGGGGGGGGGGGGGGGGGGGGGGGGGTTGTGGGTGGGTGGGAAATTAGGGCACTTATTAATGCTCCAACATATCTGTATCTCTATATAATATTTTTTAATTAAATCTGAGATGACATCAATTTTTAAATTTGAGGGCTGTGAGACTTATTAATTTTTTAATTCTTTACTTTTAAAAATATTTTTCTCCAACTCTCTTACTTAAGCGTCTCAATCTTTCTCCCAATCCCTTCCGCCCGCATTAATTTTATTTTTTGTAAAACACTCTCTTACTTTCTCCCCTATATTTGAAGCGCCTCTTTCTCTCCCCCCAACCCCCTCTCACACCATATTTAATTCTATTTTTTTATAAAATACTTCATCTTCCTATCTCTCTTACTTTCTCCTCTCTATCAAACTGACTGCAAGTGTTTCTTTCTCTACTCCTCACCCTACCTACGTAGATGCTGCATTGCTCGCCTTCGCTCCGACACGGACTCCTTCGCCTTTCGCTCCCCCCACAAACAAACTCTTTTCGAGATAGGCCGCAATACGTAGAGCCCCTCCTTTGATCGCTCCCACCCTTTTCTCAACGATCCTGATCTCGACCCTACTAATTCTAATAACAATAATTCCGATAGTCATCACAAGTCATTACGTTCGTACTCGCGGCTCTTAAATTTGGTGTTGATTTTTGTTTAATTTGATTCAATTTCGATCAATTTTAGAGAAAAAAAAAATTAAGAATCTTTTACAATTTTTTAAAATTTTATGTGATTACAGAATTATTGCGACGAAAATAATATGATGATGATATTTTTTTTCTCATCAGTTTACAAATCGAATAACATACTTATATTTTATATTATTAATTTTTAATATACTTTTTATATTATCAACCAATCAAATATAATTATTTTTTACTATTTTTTTTTATATTTTTATTTATTTATTTAATTTATAATATTTTACTATAATTTTTACCCATCGCAGGGTTACTAATCCAGTGAGTTTTAGAACATTCTTATGAGGGAGTAGAAAAGCATCCTCCAACATGTTAATAACTGTCCCTTTGCAAGTGTCCACCCCACCCCCTAAAGTTTATTTTATTTAAATTTAAGTACTAAAAAAAATGTTGGAAAAGTGTAACCCCTTATGAGTCACACATCCTTTTGTGGCTTAAAGTTGGGAACTTAAATTAAAAGGGACCTCTCCCAAAGCCCAAAGTGGATCATGACAACTAGAAATAGGAATTTAGTAACACTTAATACTTTCTTGTGTCAAATATTTTTGAATTAATTGATTAGTAACTATCTAGGTTAATTAGAATCTAACTAGTCAAGAGAATGAACAAAGAAGATATGGAAATCTGATTGAGATCATTAAAATATAATTTGATAAGAAAAAAAAAATTGAGTATGGGTGTGAAAAGTTTACATGTGAATAACTTATGTGGAATAATTAATAATTTTTTTAAAAAATAATGCATGTACTAACAAGTTAAAACCTAAAATCATTTCGTTTGGTAACAGAATAAAACAGGACTAACTATTTCAGGGATAAGTATAAAGTACGGAACTAGTGTAAAAAAATGTTTGGGATGGTTGTAGGAATAAGAAATTTTGTGTTTGGTATGAGAATGAGGAATAAGAGGAATAAAGAGTTTTAATTGAGGTAAATTACCGTTTTGCTCTCAAATTTTATTATGTAATAATGAGGCGAGAGATGGTGCCTCGGTAGACGTGGGAGGGTATTTAAGGAAAAAGGAAGAGAATGGTTGGGAAGAGTGAGAATAGTAATTCTCACTTATTCTAGTTGTACCGGAATAAATTATACCGATTAATTCCTGGTGCGTTTGAAAGAATAAGAGAGATATCTCTTTTATTCTCGGTTTTATACCGAATCCAGAATAACACATGTACTGCCTTTTACTTTTACTAATGGAGTTTTTTTAAAAGATGAAAATGATGAGGATATAATAAATTCCAGATGTATGAGAGTAGAGCTTATATACTTTTAAAAGTATAAATTCAACTATACTTATAAATTTTTTACTATTAAATTTATATTGAGATTTATGTTATTGCACTTTATAATAATATAAATCTCAATATAAATTTAATAATAAAAATTTATAAATATAGTTGAGTTTGTATTTTTAAAAATATATAGGTTTTATTCAATGTATGGTGTTTTTTCAAATTTCCCCTGTTTGGGACACTGAAACTACAACTACAAGTAACTCTCACCCTTTAATAACAATCAAAGGGGCTGGATCTCTTTATCAGATTCTCTCTCATTATGAAGAATAATTTGCTGGGCTTGATCTATTAGACCAGTAGAACACAATGCATTAATATAAAAATTTGAGATTATTAATTTGAAAACTCTAAGTTGAGTAAGATGAGAATTAGATTAAAACCAAATTGAAAGAACCAGATGAAACTGGTTGAAACAAGGCCACAAGATGTTTGTGAACTAAATCTTAAATCTTATATTAAAATCAAGTTGAATTCAAAATTACAAATTATCAGAAAAAAAAAAATCTACAAGTTGAATTTTTAAGTACATCTTATTCTACATCGTTGTTAAGCGACATGATAGACCTGTTCCACGATTTCCGCTCCTCCCAATCCTTTCACCCATCATTTTTTTCCTCATTCCCGAGAAATTATTACCTGGACATGGGCCAGGGATAAACACTATTTGGTCAAAATCAAATTAAATCTAATCATTTAATTCAACTAGCAATACTACCTCTCTACACTCCAAAAGAGCTATATATTTTATATTTTATTTATTTAAAAATAAAAAAAATTTTATTTGTTATTTTAAAATAACGAATAAAATTTATTTTATTTTTAAATAAGTAAAATATAAAATATATATTTTTTTCGAAATGTACAACTAGTATTTTTTTTAATTAACTCAATTTATCTGTTATAATAATTTAATATCTAAATGTTGAAATGAATGTTTATGGTGATACTTATTATATATTATAGAATATAAAAATTTTTGAAGACACCCTCTGTTTTATAGTGCTGTAGTGCTATGTATATTATGATTGATTCATTTAATTATCCATGCCTAGTTATATATAGTTATTAAGTTATATTTATTAAATAATTTTTGATATAAGAGTTATACTTTTTTAAATAAAATTATATTTTTTAAATTAAAATTATATTAATTATTATTATTATTATTTTTTTTACTTCATAGTGCTTTTTATACGCCTATTCGGGATCGACGACATGTATAGTAAATATAGAGAAGATCACAATAATGCGGGAGAAAAGGGTGGCGGAGGCGGTACGTCTTGCCTTTGCCCAACAGGGTGTGCTCTGGAGAGGGCGAGGACCCACACCTTGTGAAGTACGGTTCCCTTTAATTAGAGAGAAAATTCTCTTAAGTGGAGGTGAGGAAGGGTTCCTCAGTTCCGCCTTTACCGACGCGCGTGAGCACAGTGGAGGCGAGGTGGGCCAGGACCGACCCGTGCACCCTCGCGAGGTGGAGGCTAGTCGGCCGCTTCCGTCCCTGCTGTCCTCTTCTCCAACATTACTGTGCTCTCCGTCACCTCCACTGTATATGTCGTCTGTTCCGGATGGACGACGAAAAAATACGAACAAGTGAAGAAGAATAAAAAAATTAAAAAAAAAAAGATAATATAATTTTAATCAAAAAAATATAATTATTATTTTAAAAAATATAATTTTTATATTAAAGAATACAACTTTTATTAAAAAAAAATTATTTCTTTGCTTTTTTTTTTTTTTTTTACTTCTTCTTATTTTAATATTACAATTTTTTTTTTCTTTCTCCTTTCTCTTTTTATAGTTCTTTATCTTTATATATATATATATATATATATATATATATATATATATATTATTTGTTATTTTTATTTTTTTACCAAAGCCACTGTCCTAGGAAGAGGGTGCGCAAATATAGGTGCGTCTTCGTCATCACCTCATGAATGACAGTGAGCAATGTCTCGAACAAGATCTCATCACCTCCATCCGCTTCGTTCTCATCCGCGCTAGCGATAGCATTCTTCTCCTCTAGTGTCGGCAGGTCAATGAAAAAGGATTGAAATAAAAAAAAGAAAAAAGAAGAATTGAAGTAAAAAAAAAAAAAAGTTTTGCAAAATTTGAAAATCAATATAATTTTTATGTAAATTGACGTATCTAAGCTCAAATTTTTTTCATATAATTTAATTTATTAATACCTATTAATATATTAATTTTTTTTTCCTACTAAAATAGATTAATTTCGAACGTAAAAAAAAAAAAAAAAAAAAAAAAAAAAAAAAAAAAAAAAAAAACTCAAATAAAAAACAAATAGTTACGGAGGCCACTTGAGAAGAGCGTATAATTGAGGGGTTCTCTATACATTTTCACCCGATCCCGATCCGATAATAATAGCCAGGAGCCCGTAACTCGGGCATGATTAGGAACACCACCCGGTGTAGGGGGCTACCGGCTGTAGCCGGTAACCCGGTAACCTCCCACGGGTGGGGCCCGCGCCGCGTTCGATTCCCCATCCCCGGTGACACGAATCCCCAAAAAAGATCCCCGCTCTCGAAAATCACTTACAATCACGACCGTCCGTCCGTTCCTGATTCAACGGACGGATACGGCGCCTCCCCTCCATCAAACATGCTCTCTCTCCCTATCTCCCTATCAGGTTGTTGATTTTGGCCAAAATTTACCGACACGGCCTCAACTATAAGATATTTCGAAACTGATCCCTTAATTTTACTCTTCGTAACTTATTCTTCAACAAAACTACTTTTGCTAGTTGAATTGGACATCTCTATTCATTCGGTAATAACTAATAACTATTAATTATTTTAAAATTAATTAAAACTATTTAATTTTTAATTTCTCTAAACTAAAAAATTAATCATTTTTATTCCTCGGCCGCTTCTTCGAGGAAGCGAAGAAGCGCGTTGAAAGCCTCATAACATAACATAACACAAGATAGATATTGTGAACCCACCCCCCACAACCCCCCCAAAAAAAAAATAAAAAATAATAAAAAAATCACGGAGACGGAGCTCTCTCTCTCTCTTCTCTCTCTCTCTACTTTTTTTTTTTTTTTTTTTCTAATTTATTTATTTAATTAATTTATATATCCTGCTCCTCTTCGATATTCTCTTCTTTTCCCATTTCGTTCACGGAGCTGCGGGGGGGAGAGAGAGGGAGAGAGAGATCGAGGAGAGATCGAAGGTGATTGTGAGGATCCCTTGTCGCTCGTTGTCACTCATCATCAGCTTCGTCTTCCTCCCCCTCCGACGATCCGGCGAGGGGTGGGGCGGGGGTTTCGGTGGCGGAGGAGGCGAATTGCGTCGCGGTGGGGGTGGGGGTGGGGGGGAGTAGGAATCGCGCGGTTAGGGTTTCGTTTCATGAGGGCCTCGTCGCCGCCCACGGGGAATGGTCCCCCTGCTTCCGCTGCTTCCTAGGGCATCCCCCGTCCCCGATCTCCGCCGCCGCTACTTAGGATGGACGTGGACGCGGCGATGACGGCTGAGTCCGACCACGATCCTGCCGCCGCCGCCGCTGCCGCCGCAAACCACCACCACGAGGAGCCGTCGACGTCGCCTGCGGCGGCGCCGGCCGGGGCGCCGCAGCAGGAGCAGCAGCAGCAGCAGCAGCCGGTCGTGGCCGGGCCGAGGCCGGCCCCGACCTACAAGGTGGTGAACGCGTTCATAGAGAAGAAGGAGGACGGGGCCGGGTGCCGGTGCGGGCACACGCTTACGGCGGTGCCGCCCGTTGGGGAGGAGGGCACGCCGGGCTACGTCGGGCCGCGCCTCATCCTCTTCGGTGGCGCCACCGCCCTCGAGGGCAATTCCGCCGCCCCGCCCTCCTCCGCCGGTAGCGCGGGCATCCGTATGCTTCTCTTCCCCTCTCCCGTTCTTTCTATCTATGAAAACCTCTTGTTCTTGATTCCAATTGTTATCTCTTCCCTGGAACCCTAATTTTTGCGTGGAGAAGTTGTTGTAGCTCTGACTTGTTTTAAAGTTGAACTCTTGGTAACATTCTCTATGTAGTAATCTCGAATTTGCCATCTGGAAATGTGAGCTTATATATGGTCTCATTAATGTAATTTAGATTTTTCTTCTTGCTGTGTTCTGGACCTCTAAATTTGGGATTGTTACTGCTCCTTGGGTCGTAGGTCTGGCGGGTGCAACTAATGATGTCCACTGTTACGATGGGTTGTCTGGTAGATGGACGAGGTAAGATTGTCTGAACAATTGAAGTTGGTATTTGTCAATTCACGACGAATGGCATTGAACTTATGTGGGATTTACCCTCTTTGAGATAAGAAAAAGTATATCTGCTTCTTTTCAGGCTCACTCCACTTGGAGAGCCACCATCACCAAGAGCTGCACATGTTGCAACTGCTGTTGGTACTATGGTAGTCATTCAGGTACTCTGAATCCGCATTTTCAGTTAGATTTTAATAATGTATTTGATTCATTAGTAAATCTTCTTGATTGAAAAAAATTCGAAGGTGGTCTTCCATCTGAAGTTCATCCTGTTTTCCTGTTGTTATCCAGGGTGGTATTGGCCCTGCTGGTTTATCTGCAGAGGATCTTCATGTTCTGGATCTAACACAACAACGGCCACGGTGGCATAGGTGATTATTGATGATAGTGTTTCAGAAACATACTGATTTTATATGTCTTTGCTGATGCTTTATATGAGTGCGTGCAGGGTTGTTGTACAAGGACCAGGTCCTGGTCCGCGATACGGGCATGTGATGGCTTTAGTTGGGCAAAGGTTTCTATTGGCTATTGGTGGCAATGATGGTAGGCAATTGTACACTGTAGATATTAGAGCATTCTCCAATGTGCCCTACAAACATTTTTTTTCTTGTGTTTCCCGCATTTACTCTTAATGAAGTTACTTTATAGTTCTTTATTATGTTCTTAGGTAAGCGTCCTTTAGCTGATGTTTGGGCCCTTGACACTGCTGCTAAACCTTACGAGTGGCGGAAGCTAGAACCGGAAGGCGAAGGCCCACCTCCATGCATGTGAGTACATTAGTTGGAATGTAGAATTACGACAGAAGTTGTTTTCTCTCGCTTCATATTGCTCCTCATAACTTACAGGTCTGCATTCCGCTTTAGACAAATCATGTGCCATCTCTCTTCTTGACTGTGTAGAACTCGTTAGATATTGACGTAACGAAACTCAAATTTCACCTGTTCGCTCAATACACTCACATGTGAAGCTTTATATTATGTTTTGCAACTTGAGCCATATTTAGTGAGTGTTCTTTTTGGTTTGAGGGTTAAGGTTGTCCTGATGCTCTATGGTCTTGCAGATAAACCATGAAAGCAATCTTTTAAGTAGGATAAGCTGGTGCAGATTTTGCACTCCTAGACCCTACAGTAGCGGGGGGGCCTTGTTTACAACAATGCCTTCTTGTAAGTTGTAATCCACATTTATTGTAGCCTATTAATAACTATAGTGGGAAATCTTGTTTTTGTCTGTACATTCCTCTTAGTAACTAGTCTTCAATATCTTGATGCTGACATTTAAGAAAAAAAATGGGTTTTAATGATCATGATCTCAAGGATCACCATGCTGATCATGCTGCGATAGCTGAGTTGTCGATGTCTTTTTCAGCACCAATAATATGGGGATGCTGATTGTACGTGTTCAAAACTTCTGTTTTTCTTTTTAATATTTTTCAGGTGAACGAGTCTTTAATTTTTTTTTTCCCCTCGCTAGTTGTTTCTTTCTACTGTTTATGCAGTTGAATGATGAAATTTGATGAGACTGGGAGTTAATTTTGGTAATTTAGATACCTGATTCAAAGGCTAAGCAAATCTGATGAAATCAGTATAAATTTGTGTTTGTATATTTCATAACCATTAAAAAAGAATTTTCAGGATTCCATTTCTGGAGAGTTGAGTTTTGAAACTGGAGTAAAACTGAACGTAGTTGTGCCTTTATCCTCCAGCACTGCATGTTTTAAATATTTTTCCTTTCCTTTCTATATCTCTTTGTATCTTCTTTTCTGATATATTTCTTGTAATCCTGCAGAATTCTGCAATAGAAAGCAATTATCTCTTTTCTATTCTGTAATAGAGTTTTATGCTAAAATTTTAGTTCTGTTTCAGTTTCCTGTAGTCGTTGGTCTAAACAACTTTGAAGTTCATATTTAAATTATTGGTGAAGGTTCGAGAGGCTTTATTCTGTAGTTGTAGGCTTAAGTCATATGCTAAAACCTAAAGCATTCTTAGTGTATAGTATATGTGTTATTTCTCGACCCTCTTGTTTGTTGTAAGCATTCTTAGTGTGGCATTCTTTGCATAAGCATTCTTGGTTTCCCTACTGTCTGAAAGTTTGCTTGACCCTCTTGTCCACTAATTCTGTTTGATGAGTGCTTGAACCTTCTTTGCATATGTGTTACTGCACAAGTGAACTTTCTTAGCTTATGTGTTATTGCTCATGCTTGAGCATGCCAAGCTGTACAGAAGGTCGCCTTTTACATGCCTGTGGGCAAATTTGCCTCTATGTGAGGCATGACTAGCACTTCATAGTTATAACATCTGAGAAATAGTTATGATCAATTTTAGCTTTGTTCTGCCTCGATAAGTTAAAATATATGTAGTTCTATCAATATTCTTCTTAATTTCTGTTTACTTAGTGTAGCCACCTAGTTTGTAGTGAAAGAAATTTGATCTTAACCCCTGGCCTGAACACAACGTTGATTTTGCACCCTTGCACCAGTTTCGCCATCTGATATGATTTTGTGAGATAAGCTGACAAACTATGGAGGTTGTTTTATATGTGTTTGCATGCGCACTACCATGTGCATGTCATTTGTGACATTGCCCATATTTTTCATGAGCACTGAGTTGAATGTTGTGCATTGTGTAAGCTTCTTGATAAAGAAAGTGACGAAAATATTCTTCATCCCTCAAGATTTTCATAATCTTTGTTGTTTAATTTTTCCATTGCTGTTCTTTTAATTGTCAATTTGCCCTCTCTTGACTCTTACATCTATTTATATTTGTTTAGGTATGCAACTGCAAGTGCACGTTCTGATGGTCTTCTTTTGCTTTGTGGTGGGAGGGATGCGAACAGTGTGGTGAGTCAAAAGATTTTGTATAAAGCATGATTTTCTTCCAAATATGTTATTGACTCTCTCCAGATAATAGGTTTGATATTTTTTTGCTGTAAGTGTTAATGGCATACGTGCAGAACAATAAATTTGTTGCACTGGAAATTTGAAAAATATGTTTGGAGCTTTACCTTCATGTTATTTTATCTAACAATGGATAATCCTTTTCGCCTTTTTTAAATGTTTACTTTTTAAACCTCATGGCAATAACTAATTTCACTATATTATATTAGTTGGCTAAAAGCAAATGCGACAATGCTATGCTTTTTGCATATTTCTAAAATCAATTATTTATGTTGCAGTTGGACATGTTCCTTTTCTCATCATATTATTAGGCTACTCGTGACATATCTGAAGATGCTTTGCTTCTTGCCAGATTATTAGAAACTATGTTTATTACTTTCTGAAGTAGGCATAGTATACTTTGTTTACATTAGAATGTAACTAGGCATGTATATAAATTTGGCAGGTTATGTTGTTTAAATCATTATTAATGAATGATTTAATATTATTTGTTATCTTTTATACTTGTAGCCCCTGTCGAGTGCATATGGTCTTGCAAAACATAGGGATGGGCGTTGGGAGTGGGCTATTGCTCCTGGTGTCTCTCCATCTCCAAGATACCAACATGCAGCGGTGAGCTAATTTTACTTGTTAGTGTTGTCACATCTGTCGTATAAATATTACTGATTTTTTTTTTTTATATTATTCTTTCAGGTTTTTGTCAATGCACGACTTCATGTATCTGGAGGGGCTCTTGGAGGGGGACGCATGGTAGAAGATTCTTCTAGCGTTGCAGGTTGTTATTCCTTTAAGTTTTGCTGTAGAGAGTAGTTATAAGTCGTTACATAGTTTAGCATGTATTAACTAATTTAAGTAATTTGGCATAGCTATTGACTATTTTAGACCCTTAAGATTGAATGTCTAATATCTCAAAGATGCATTTAAATAGAGGACACGAGATTGCAACAGTAAATTTTCGTTTAATCTTTTCAAATGATTAGGAAGGCCTATTAGAGCCCTGTGTTAAGGCAATCGGCAAAGTGAGTTCATGCAGTATGCTATTTCTGAGGCTCATGCAATATCAGATGCTCATCAGTTGCTATTAACATTTTGATATAAATGGATTTTAGATCTGTCAAGGAAAATTGCTACCAATCTTCTCTTCAATATAGTACAAAAGTAATTGAAGTGCAGAAGAAGATCTAAACAATAAATACATTTTGTGCAGGTATGATAATTATGCTTCCCTTTTTAATGGCCCAATCGCATTATAAATATTGTTTATACAGCAACATGCTACTAGATTGCTTTTACTTTAAATATGCTAGTTGTTTCCAAAGATGTTGCTATGGTGTTGGTACCAGTCAGTTTGTCATCATTGAGACATAGTTTCCGTAAGCATCCATGCTTTCTATTGAAATTTTTTTATTAATGTAAATTGTTCATCAGTGTACTACGTTTTATTCTAGTTTGAGTTGGTCATGAAATAACTGATATAAAAATTTGTTAATCTGCCAAAGAGGGTGATGTCGTGCCACTCTTAACATTTGAGTCGGTCATGCTAATTGGCTTCTACATAGTCTACGTGATGCCTTACACAATATAAAGTTAAAGATAGTTCTTATTGCTTTAACATGCTGTCGTATGTCCTGAGCTATCCATCATTGCAGTAGCTAATTGACTTAGCACTTGCAAATCAAAATTGAAGAACATGAATTTATTATTAGAATCATTTAATCCTCTTGTTTTGCAAAGATTTAAGTGTTTATTTTCCCCCTTTCTATTTAGTTCTGGATACTGCTGCGGGGGTATGGTGTGATACGAAATCAGTTGTCACGAGTCCCAGAACAGGCCGGTTTAGTGCTGATGCAGCTGGTGGAGATGCTTCAGTTGAGCTAACGCGACGCTGTAGACATGCAGCTGCTGCAGTTGGTGATCAGATTTTCATTTATGGAGGCTTACGTGGTGGTATGGATTTTAATTGATTTTTTATCTATATAATTGCCTCAGACTATCTGTAAATGGCTTGTGTCCTTATCTTTTTTTCTAAGGTGATCAGTTCTAGATTCTGGCTTGTGTTCCATCTTTTTTCAGGGACTACCATTGCATTTTACCCCATATATTAACAATGAATGGGTTTAATTTGATCCTTGGATTTTCATGTGCATATACTGTTTTCTGCTACTACTGTACAGCTGCAGATTTAATATCTGTGCAGCAGATGTTTTCCATATCTCGTTGCTTCGGCTTCTGTGATGTCTATATTACACACTAATACAGTAATACTGTGTTTGTTAATCATACTGTGCCAGGTGTGCTTCTTGATGATCTTCTTGTTGCTGAGGATCTGGCTGCTGCTGAAACCACAAGTGCTGCGTCCCATGCTGCCGCAGCTGCCGCAGCCGCCAATGTACAGTTAGGAAGTTCACCAGCAAGAAGTACTTTTGTTGATGATAGAGAAAGACAAACTGGTCCTGAAGCCATTCCCGGCAGTGCTGTTGTGCTCGGAACTCCAGTTGCTCCTCCCGTTAATGGAGATATGTATGCTGATATAAGCACTGAAAATGCCATGCTTCAAGGACAAAGGTAACCTACCGTGGATGATATGAAAAACTATTATTTTGAAATATATTCCTGCAAAATCTGAGTATCCATATATTCCCTTGGAAAGTTGACTTCTTTCATCTATATGCTTGTACTTACAGAAATACCCCTCTTCATATATAAAAACCTTTTCTAATAGGAAACCAACTTCATGTATTGGGTGACTCCTGACTTGAGGGTGCCTTTTGTAAGGAACTGCTATTTTCTGCTGTATATATTATATCCTCAATTCAGAACTCAAAAGGGAGGATGTCTATAACTAACAGATGAATTGGTTTCTTCTCTAATGCAAGCTATCACATAAATAGTCAACTATGTTACTTAGGTGTTATCTTTGTACAGGAGATTGAGCAAAGGCGTGGAGTATCTTGTTGAAGCCTCAGCAGCAGAAGCTGAGGCAATTAGTGCTACTTTAGCTGCTGCGAAGGCTCGGCAAATCAACGGTGAAGTGGAACAAACACCCGAGAGAGATCGTAGTTCTGATGCCACACCGAGTGGAAAACAAATATCAAGCCTGATTAAAGTGCCAGACCCTTCACTTTCAAATACACTTTCAAATACGCTTTCAAATAGTTCCACACCACCTGGCGTTCGGCTTCACCACAGAGCGGTCAGTAGAACCTTGTCAATTTATATTCTGCTGTTGTTGGGATTGTTCTCTTATTAGATGATGAAAAATCTATTTGTTGGCCAATATTGTTCTGTTGATACTATCATATTCTTAATTCCAAGGATTCATGTGCCAACTGTGCACAATTGGTATGCCCTGATCAGCATGTACAAAGGACTACCCTGATACTCCCTTAACATGAGTTGAAATGTTATTTCTGTTTTCCCTATACTCTTCTATTTGATGAGACTGGGATGCTTCCAAATTGTAATTTTATGATTACAATTATTGTTTGGTAAGAAACAGTTTTAAGATTAGAGGGGGGGAAAAAAAACCCCTCAAAATTCTGCCCGTGGCAAATTGAGTTTGCCATACTACAGATTGCCACGGTTCAACATGACATTCCCATGCAGCGGTACTTCAAACCTTGTTTAATCCCAATGCTTAAACCTCGAGAAAAATTAGTGGTCTAAGCCGATGGACCTTGAATAACACAACTTCTACTATGCAGGTAGTTGTTGCTGCAGAGACCGGGGGTGCTTTGGGTGGTATGGTTCGGCAGCTCTCAATCGATCAGTTTGAAAATGAAGGAAGAAGGGTCAGTTATGGCACTCCTGAGAGTGCATCAGCAGCCAGAAAGTTATTAGATAGGCAAATGTCTATGAATACCGTGCCTAAAAAGGTAGAATTAATTGCTATAATAAAAAAAGCATACATTTTGCATTTGAAAAAGTTTGCATGTATTGGCTTTTCCAGGGAAGATTAAAAGTTTCGAAAATTAGTGCTGGTTCTGTTTTTAGTTCAGTTTTGGAGAAACAATTTTATATTTTTGTCTCTGTCAAAGACATAGAAAAATTTATATTGCCATTATGATGAAGTACAAGCCCGTGAAAGAATGTTTTTTTACTACTAAGCATTCGCTTTGCATACTTCTGATATTTGTGATGCTAAGTCCAGGTAATCACACAACTTTTAAAACCCCGTGGATGGAAGCCCCCCGTACGCAGGCTGTTCATCTTGGATTGCAATGAGATTGCGGATCTCTGCGATAGTGCTGAAAGAATATTTTCTAGTGAGCCAAGTGTTCTTCAGCTCAAAGCCCCCATTAAGATCTTCGGTGATCTCCATGGTCAGTTTGGCGATCTTATGCGCTTGTTTGATGAGTATGGCGCTCCTTCAACAGCTGGGGACATAGCGTAAGTCTGCTCTTATTATTTTTTGGAAATAATGCACTTAGTTTATTTTGTATGTCGGAAGAACTATTTTGGAAGGATTTTATTAGCTTCAAGTATTCATGTATATTTTAAGTTGAACTGAAAATCACCTGTTGAATTTTGAAAAATTATCCTCTTCTCATATTTAGTTTTAATGCATGCTTTTTGACACGAACCAAAGTATTGTAAATGCTTGAATAATTAATCAATTATTAGGCAAGTTGTTTCAAACTTGGAAAATGGAATTAGGTTACATGATGGCTCTCTTTTCTGAAATCACTTTTGAAATTCCAAGCTTTATTGCGAGTTTAGTAATTTTGCTTTAATTTTTTCAGTTACATCGATTATCTATTCTTGGGAGATTATGTTGATCGTGGCCAACATAGTTTGGAAACAATTACTCTTCTTCTTGCACTGAAGGTACTCTTGCAGGGATTTCTCCGTTGATACATAGAAAATTAGATCTCTAATTTACCAAGCCATGAAATCGGGGTTATATTGCAGGTTGAATATCCTAACAATGTGCATTTAATACGTGGAAACCATGAAGCTGCAGATATCAATGCTTTGTTTGGCTTCCGGATTGAGTGCATTGAGCGGATGGTGATCATATAGTTTCTTATCTTTTTAGTTGTTTTTCTGTGTTAACAAGTTACATATTTTTACATTCTGTGTTTGAACAGGGAGAGCGAGATGGCATCTGGGCTTGGCACCGCATAAATCGACTGTTCAATTGGCTTCCTTTGGCTGCATTAATCGAAAAGAAAATAATCTGCATGCATGGTGGCATCGGTCGATCCATCAATCATATTGAGCAGATTGAAAACCTTCAAAGACCAATTACAATGGAAGCAGGATCCATTGTTTTGATGGACCTCTTATGGTCGGCAATTCAAACCATGAACCCTACTACTGCAAACGATCTTGCCACTTCCATCATTATGCTTTTGCTTTTCAATTCAGGAGCACAATGCTCATTTTTTTTTTTTTTTTTGCGTTGTGCACAGGTCTGATCCAACAGAAAATGACAGTGTTGAAGGGTTAAGGCCAAATGCTAGGGGTCCGGGCTTGGTAACATTTGGGGTCGGTCTTCTTCCTTGATTTGGTTTGCTAGTTTTACTTCTATGATACAACTCAACTATTTTCTAACAGCTCTTTACTTTTCTACAGCCCGATCGTGTTATGGAATTCTGTAACAATAATGACCTACAGCTAATAGTACGAGCCCATGAATGTGTGATGGATGGCTTTGAGCGATTCGCTCAAGGCCATCTGATCACTCTCTTCTCTGCTACTAATTATTGTGGTAGGTGTTTTTCTGTTCAAAGTGCTTAGCAAAAAATCATCCTTGTGTTTTTTGGTTGAATTTTTTGTTCACCAATCTTTTGTATACTCTATGTGTATAGGTACTGCAAACAATGCAGGAGCTATTCTAGTTTTGGGAAGAGACCTTGTGGTCGTTCCCAAACTTATCCATCCTTTACCCCCTGCAATTACCTCACCCGAAGCCTCTCCGGAGCGTCAAATTGAGGATACATGGATGCAGGTGCAATAGCTTCTTAACTAAATACGGATGTTTATTAAAATAAAAATGCAGATGCTATTCTTCAATCATTTATAGTGCCCCTATATATGAATTAGTTAAATATAGTAAGGATAAAAGTATTATGCCTATATTCAAACTTAGGTAGTAGTAACTTAATATTCAAGTGGTAGAAAACCAAAATTTTCCTATTAACATTGCATTTTGGGATTATCAGTATGATTGTTTTTTCTTCTATTCAATCTTTGTTTGTGATCTCAGGAGCTTAATGCCAACAGACCGCCAACCCCCACGAGGGGCCGCCCGCAAGTAGCTAATGATCGAGGTTCTCTTGCCTGGATATAGTAGTTTTTGTCAGATGTTTATATATTCCGTTATTTCCAAGCCTCCTGGTTGGAATATATGGCGTTAAATTTAATCCTTTAATACATGACGGATCGCATTGGCGAGATCGATGAGAGCTGAAGAATTACAATGCCTGAAGGGGTTCGGCGAGGAAGAGCAGCTTTTCACATGGAAGGCTGAAATTAGAAGCGAAAAAATCTGAAACACTGATCAGGAGTTTGCCTCGGTTCCTGCTGAGTCTTCGCTTCTCTGTATATTCAGCTGCTGGGTTAGATAGGTTGAGTATATGCTTGCTATCTTTCTGTGTTTACCCAATTGGATATGGATAGGGCCTTTTCCGCTGTTAGTCGGGTATTCTTTCGTGCTGCTGTCTTAGATTTTTCTGTCGAGAGGACATTAATAGCGGTGGCGAAATGTTACCAGTTTCTACAACGATCCTGGGGTGAAGTCTCTGTATAATAGAAATCTCTTGCTGTTGCAGCACATATATCCACTGTTAATTTCTGTGGCGCTGTTTATGTACAATGTAAGTTTTGAGTTTGACGTACGAGTGATTGATGAAGAGCATCTTGGACATATCCAAAGCTTTTTACGGTGCATCGTTTGTATTGTGGGAGGAGAATTATGTTTTCTCATCTCCATCTAAAGGTTTTCTTTTCTCCGTAACAAGAGTGGTTTTTTGCAATTTTTTTTTTTTTTTTTTTTTGGTTTTGTTTTAATTATCAGATTAGCAGGTTTCTTGAAATAGAACATTGATGTATCACAATCGTTGGACTCACCACCATGGGCATGCTTATGTATAATTTGCAATGCTTCCCATAATGTAACCATTTCAATATTAGGGGACTCCACACAAACTCGAACTAATAATAATAATAATAATAATAAAAAGAATCTCAGTAGTGCTTAAGAAATTCCGCTTCCCCACAGAGTGCTCTGGTGGGTGAATCCAAGCAAAGTGCCATCCATCCCAGTGAAGCAAGCTTGATCTTAATGCATGGTTCCTTCAACGCAGCTACGAGCTTTGGGACCGGCAAATGCTTAACCTGTTCAATAACAAAAAGGAAATCTACTACCTTTGCAACAAATAAGATCGCTAATCAAACCCACAGAATTAATATACTTCGCAATGACAAAAGAGGCATTTGGCATGCAGCACAGATAACAAAAAAAAAAAAGAAAAAAAAAAAGAAGAAACCCCTAATAGATCAATCAGTTGACATTTCAGGCATCACCTGAATCAAATTTGCACAATTCAGTTGAAATCAACATCAACGACGTCCGAGCCATGAAGGCAACAGCACATATATAAAAAAAAATGGCCAAATATGTTTAATCCTTCTTCACCAATAATGCTTACATTAGCAATTTGGCAAGCACCACAAAGTTCATCAATGATTCAATGAAGGTAATATATCACGATTTCTGCGAAAAAATATTCAGATGGAATGATCACTAGATACAGAACGTAAACAGTAGATTCTTAAATGGCTATTTTTCAGCACAAACACAGAATAAAAGTCCTGTCCCATTGAGCCCCGGACCAACAAAAAATGGACCTAAAGTATTGTTAAACCAATAGCTAATGCTTTCTTAAACAAGGCGTTAACTTCAAAAATAACACAAGAGGCTGAGCTAATGGTACCTGTACCTGGGAGCAAAATTTCACCAATAGCTGAAGGTATATTTCTTTTTCCTGTGTCAATATTTGCCCATAATATACAACAATCACATAAGACAAAACCTTCCCTGTAAAAAAAATTTAAAGTAAAGATCTGAAGCAGGCTTAGGGTCTGATTAAGGAGCCTGAAGAACAGTAAGATAAAATGGCTGCCCTTGTCCCGAGCCTGAAGGCCACTTATTGTTCACTTCGTCAGTTATTCCTTCCTCCTGTGGTTGTATTTTCCAATGCAATTCATAATTTGATAAATTATATGTTCCAGGTGAGAAGACACAGATTTTGAGAGGTAGTTTGGCTGTAGATGCTGGCTCCATAGTAAGTTGAGTGGAACTTAATGCGCTCCAAACAAAAGGGGGAATGCTTTCACTTAATGGCTTTTGAGAAAGGCTCCCTTGGACAATAGAAATAAGCTTAATGTCATTTGTTAGAGATACATCAGACCATCCTCCCTGATCGTTAGAAGAATTAGAGAGATGAACTGTATCGCTGGACTGGGTCGTCTCTAGCAAGCTGTCAAATGTAGCAATTCGGACACAGACGAGACTATTAGAAAAGTTGTGGATCGTCAACTGGAGATCAACCTCGCAAAAAGAACTTGAAAATTCATGATAAATTGTTCGAGGTCCATCCATTAGCCACCATATTGGGCTCTTCCTGCTGATACTGAGAGAAGAAAAAAAAATATTTTTTTTTAAAAAAAAAATACAAGGCCCTTAAAGCTTAAAAAATGAGAGAAAAGGAAAAAGGAGAGTGATTTGGAAACGGTCCTGGGTCTAGGTCTAATTCTTTTGGATTGAACCCCACGACTACAGTAGTAGACTTTAGTCAGAGTTCATTTGAATATAACTAACTCCACACCAATTATTTGGGATGGGAGAGTACTTAGTTGACTGAAAATTTAAATAAAACAGAATCCGCCTAAATCAAACCGTAGTCATCTATATAGTTAGAGGGTAACCATACATTCTAGCCAAACAGAAAAAGAAAAAAAAAAGACTTAAAGAAGATTCAAGCTCTTGCCTGCAATGGCATGCATGGTTAGATAGCAGTAGCTGGATCGGTCCCTGCTCTGACTCCAAGTTACTACCTACCATCTTTGAGATCATGATGAAATCAAGAAGGCTCTGATATCCCTGAACCATGCAGAAAGAGTCAACGAAATCAGTTAAAAGTTGAATGTTTATTAAGAGCAGAGCAGCTTAATTTTATGAAATGTATGAGTAACATCCAAGCGTGCTGTAGTGAGGCCACATCATTTTCTATTAATTAATAACATATATCAATAATAAGTTGGACCCCCCATATGGATGATATTGAAAAAAAACCGGACCAGAAATGGAAATATTAAACATTGATCTAAACTAAGTGGTGATAATGCCATTACCGAGAAATATCCAAATACCATGCATCCACAATGCAACATCAGATATTAGTTCTACAGGTATTTGATGAGTTTAATAAGCCTCGGTTATCTAATTTGAAAGGAGATGCCTGTACCTTCACTAACTTTCCCTGGTGAGACCGTTCTTGATAATGAAAATCAGTCAAAGGTGACCTTGATACATCTAGTAGCATATCGTTGCTGATCGCAGATGACAACAGCATATCACTTCCTTGGACAGTCTCCTCATTCTTTTCACCTGTCCTTAGAACCTAATAGGCATACAAGCTCATAAGACTCTAGCAAGAAAAGAATAATCCAGGGCATTCAACATATCACAAATGTAATCAGCAACGAAAACATTGTGTTAAATGAGAAGAGGTTAAAATGTAGAAAACCCCTGAAAATAGCGTCATTACAGTTTCTCTTCTGAAATCTAAAAAACCAACATTTAACAATATAACATTTAGACCTTCAGCACTTCAACGCCCTTCCTGTCACATTTTTCATTCAAGTACTGCTATGTAGCCTTGAAATATGAACCACGAACTATCCATTATACCTCTTTCATGGTGGGAAAGATCATATTTTATGACTTTTTGACAATTCTTCAATGTAAAATGTGACAAAAAGGGTGTTAAGTGATAATAGACTAAATATTTATTGGGTTCAGATGTACTTTCTTATATCCCAGGGGGGTCAAAATGCGAATGGCTCTATATTCAGAAGGTTTGTCTTCATATTAGCCTAAAACAAACTTTGTTAATCAAATATTTTTAACAGTTAGTGAAATGGGTCAACAAGACAACAGATTTCAGACATGGTCAAATAAGATTCTGAATTCCCACATGAGACTATCTATTTAAGGTAGATTAGTTTAAGAGTGGAATTAATAAAATGCTCCCAAACCTTTAGCTTAAAGACGCATGATAATGCCTGGCCCGCAAATATTTCTTGCATGGAGCAGATAGAATTGCACGAAGGTAATGCTGATATCACCAACTGCTTGCCAACACATGACAATTGATGAAGTAAGAATGTCTCCGAAATAGTTCTATTAACGACGTCCATACGCACAAAATACTCTTGTAACCTTGACGGACATGGGCTGATCAGGAATGAAATATCTAATGATGGCAAAACCTGTCAAAATAAACGGGACATTACTCGGAGAACAAGACAAAGCTACCAACTGGTGATTATACTTGCCTAGCATTTAAAACAGTACCAAAGCAGCCGACTTAATAATGAAATAAACTCAATAATGGCAAGCAACAGAAGTAGATAAATATAGTTGATGGAATTCCTTTCCAAAATTATCTAATTGTCTACTTCATGCAGAAAACTACCAGTATGTACACAAACAAAACGATCTAATTGTCCACTTCATTATTTGCTCCTGTTCAACCACTTTTCTCACACTGTATCGAAATTTCATTCCCTCAAGTCTTTTCTACCGCATGAAAAAGTCAATTCCAGCTACACTGCAAAAGGATTTGCCAGTTCAACAAAAAAGTAGTCATCATTTTTTCTTCTTCTTGATTTCTCCTTCCTTTAAATTTAACTATTTAAGTTACAGGTATATGTAAACTAGTGATTTCCAAATTAGCTTTCAGCTTACCATCTGATGGGTGCTTCAATGTTACTGACATGCTGGTTGTGCTCAATTTCAAAAAATATTGCCCACAGGACTGGATATATTCCCTTTTTACTTCGTTTTTTTTTTCCCATTTGTTTAAATTCCTTTATTACTTCGTATTGCTGAATATGTGAAGAAAAAAACAGTATTTACACAAAAAACAGCTGGAGAGCAGGAGACACTTCATATTAGGGCTAGATGAGGGCGAGCCATGTGCAGTCCTAAATCACTCAATTACTCCGAAGAATAGAGGTTGTTATGGAGAATGCCAAGATATAAATTATGCAACCTAACCACAATAAATTTATGAAGGCTGAAAACTTCTTGGTAACATGTATGAGTGCACAAAAAAATAAGCATCAGTATCTCTCATTCTTTACTCAAATTCCTAGAATGAAACGAACAACACAAAAGTCCACAATGCCAAAATGTCATACATATACAGAATGGGATTACTGACTAAATTTATTATGAACTGGGTATATGGAGCAAAAAACTAGGGTGCCCACTTCCTCAAAAAGTTGAATAGGTACCAGAAAGAGTTCCACAACCTTCTCTACCAGACCTTGAATCCACCAGAAGGCAATTAAAATAACTCATTCAGTCGATTCATTCCAACAAATCTCAGTTCTCGAAGAAAAAGTATATTAGGTTCAAAAAGTTGCACCTAGGTGATTACTTATAAACATAACCAGAAGATGTACCCTATAAAACACGAACTTTTAATAGAAATATTACCTCCAAATTGTAATGCATGCGCAGCGTACGGTATGTCATGTCAGTAGAACAACCTTCCATTTCATAGTATATTGACATATAAAGAGAAATATTTCCAGAAGTCCCAGAATGAAACCAAAGAGGCCATGAGAATGTTTCGCCACCTCGAATAGCCTGTATAAAAAAGTGAAAATAAATCTAAAAGATTATAGACCGAGTTTGAAATAAAATTGAAACTAACGATCGTATTCCAGAATTTCTCCTCACATTTGGAAATGAAAAGAAGGTGCTCCTGGATAAATTTTTTGCATTTCCTGACGCATCCTTGTTTTCCATATGTCTCTGCTTTTCTAAGCATTGTGGAAAATCCTCATCAAGGTCTGCAGAATTAGCGGGAATCAAGAATCTCGGATGACTTACTTTCATCTTGATGTTCTGCAAATTTCAGGAAGATTTGATTAGTTTGTTACAACAATTTACCAAGAAAATAGCAAATTTTACTCTTTTTTTTACATAGAAGGTTTACAAAAATTGCTTTATTAAAAGATGATTTACAAAAATTGCTTGGTTAAATATTGCTTCTAAGATGAATTTAGAAAACAGTAAAGGCAAAAAAGGGTAAAAATATTAAATCATGATGATCAGACCTTCACAGAATATTCTGAATGGTTTCTCAAACTCAGCATGAGACGCCGTAAGTCACCCGCAAATGTTTTTGTCGGAAAACCATCAACACGTCCCTCAAGTTTTGGTATGCCCTAATCGTAAAGAAAGGAGTTATTACATAGATCTTCAAACAAAAGCGGATTAAGAAAGTGGCAGGCAGGGACCTTGATCGCAATTAAATTCAGGCTACTCTTCCAAGAATGCCTTGATCTCTTCCCTTTCTTGTGTTTCTTCTTTGCATCAGACTCAAAGTGTTGATAACCGACCACTGAATCTGATAGAGTCCACCTCAACCCAACTAATTTTAGAATACCTTCCACTTTCGGAGTAACTTCTAGTTGCACCTGAAAATCAATGCAAGGAAAATGGATAAATTAATGCAGTGAAAATGGCTAAATAACATCAGGAAAATCAAATGTCTGATAAATAGATAACAACAGTTGACAGAGTAGCTATAAACATTGCCTAACTATTGAAAAAAACAGCTACATAGCAGAAAATTCTCCTCAATCTTTCCCAAAGCAATAAACATGGAAGCTACCGATCTGTGAGACATAAATGTTGACCATGAGTGAATATGTAATCATAGCAGGACATATCATATAATTTACTTCCATTATGAAATTAAAGCACATGCTGGGAATTATATTTGATGCTACTAAATACTTTTACTGGGCAGATGATTGGTGGTCGAAGATTGGTAACTAGAACAAAATGAAGCCTGTGGCCCATAAAACAACTGGCACGATAGGCTTCACAGGGCAAAAGTTGTCGAACCTATATTCACAGTACAAATCAAACTTAATTTAAATCAAGCTTCCTAGTTCAGTTGATCACCTTTTCTAAGTATGCTAAGGCTGACAATAAAGGAGTAACAAATTGCACTAATAGATGCAACCTAGAGCATGAAAATACAGTGTGTGAAGTTATGGATGTCAATCTTCTCGGTATTTTTAAGTATCAGAAATAGAAAAGTCGACTCTAATTGGAATATGGCCACTCTTCAATGTCTCATTTCAATATTAGCTGTATAATGACATGCTTCATCCCATTGCTTTTTTTCTTTGGCAGGTCATTCTACAATATTTTCACCAGCATATTACTAGTAGAAAATCAAATTCAAGGAAGCAATTCAGGTGCAACATATACAAAAAGTTCATGGTAAATCTGTTAATAGTATAATTCTGTAAACTTAGACCTATTGACCTAACAAATGAATTAAAACATTAACCAAGCATTAATGCCACAACTAGAAACATATTAGAAAGCAGAATCCCAAGATCCATAAAAAGATTCATGAAAATGAAACAATTAATATATAGGAACTTGTTCCTAGGAAACTTACCCTCTTGGTTTCACCTCCTCCTAATTCAACATCAATCTTTGATAATGTAAAGGAACTGTTTTCACCTTTTTGATCGCTGCAATGATCAATGACAAGCGTCATTCTTATCCAGAAGGTTCCAGACAAATGATTCTTGAATGAAATAACATTAAAATAAATTAGATATACCTACAAAAAGATGTCTTCATCAAATTTGTATCTTCTTGAACATCAGCAGACGACACACTTCTGTCTGCATAGTTGACAGGTATATTTCCTCAATAAACATGAATTTGTTGGGATTTTAACCAACTTATTAGCATACGAAAATAGTTGCAAGTTTCATCATGGGTGAGCAACATACCAATATTTGATGCCTCAGAACTTGTAGAGAGCTCGCATATAAGAGAAATAGAAGAAATAGGTAGTGAAATATGCAAAGGATTTTTAAGCTCAACCTCCACTTTTACTGCTTCTGCAATCAATCAGATCAGCACTTCATGAGTACATGCAAAAGAGCCAGTCAGTAGAAGCATTACCTACTCTAGATTTTTCAACAAAATTTTTAAAACTTCCTCGCTATTGTCAACCTTTTGCTAACTTCTTGCCAATTATTTGTATCTGATTCAATAGAAACATCTCAACACTAACAATTTTTCTGGAAAAAAGCAGTGTGAAAGAGAAGACAAGAATCAATCTCAGCCAATGAGTTAACCATGTTTGGCTTCCTTAAATCCTTTGAAATCAAGGAATTGGAATTATAGTTTTCTGAAATCCAGTGCCTAGAGCAGCTATAGAATTTCAAGAAATTTCGAAGGAATTGGTGGGATTTCCCATGATAACCAAATGGTATCATTTGAAGTAACACTTAGGAAGTTGGGATTTCACCCAAATTTGAATAGACTTCAATTGATTTCAGCCTAGAAGAAACCATTCATAAAAATTAAATGAAATTTCTATATGGAACAAGCAAGAGAGATAAGAAATTATATTAATGTGCTTACTTTTCCTAGTTTACCCTTAATTAAGTAGTAAGAAGGCTAATATAACTATTTTAAGGAAGGATATCTTTGGGTTACCTTTTAGCCTTGTATCTAACAACAAATTAAGTCACAAAGGAAACAGTATTATACATTTTTTTTATTAAAAGGATAGTTCAGAAAGCTACTGAACCCCACCTCCAGCAACACAAACAGAGAAGTCATCATATTTTCTTGAGGATTTTGGTTGAGATTCAAGCCAGTTGGTCCTGACAGTAGACACTGGAACCATTTCTTCTTCCAAGGCTTGCCACAAACTCACGGTCACGTCAACCTGCTTAAAAGAACAATTCAACAGCAAGCAAGTGCTTAATTCTAGACATCCCAAAATATGCAAGCTATGGGATGCTAAGATTAATACTGATACTGATTACTTTCGATGTATCCAAAACATGTGTACAGAAGAAGCATAGGTTTATACAGAAGCAACAAAAATGCAATAAAAGTAATATTTCCATTGATAAAATTTGTAGCCAAAGTGTATTAAAAGATTCAAACAATTGCTAGTCTCTCTATGGCTGTAGTTGGGTAAGATATTACATTGAAATACTATATGACGGTTTTGCTGTATAAATAATCTAATGTGTGTGCTTTTCCAGTGCATGCTAGACTTCAGTGATGAAAGGCAAATGCTAGACTTCAGTACAAACAGAGAAAATATCCATGGTTCGAAGTCTTTGAGGACGAGTTTTAAGAATCACTTGTGAAAAAAACATCATATATAAGATCTAAGAACAAGCAATGATGATAAATATAAATAACCAATACTAACAACCGGAAAACTTCTTCAGATATCTCCGAAAGGTAAAACATAAAGAAAAGGAAAAAAAGCAGGATAGCAGTAGAGTATGGATCAACTTACATCAGCAATAGATGCATAAGTCCGATGATCTTCATAGACAATTTTGAGAGAAAAGAAGTTGATAACAGGAAGTTGAAGCTTATATACATCAAAACTCTTTCCCCGTCTCTGATATACTCCAAGTCACAGACTCTCAGTATAATAGGCAAACTGTACCAAAACAAAAGAAAGGGGGTCTATATTCGTAAACTACCTGAACAAAATGGAAGAAGTCATTAAGGAAAGTGCTTTGTGTTGCCAATGACTGATGACCACATGCCAGAACCTCTAACATGTGGTTGATTGCCACATCAAACATCCCAAGAAATCCATACCACCTGAATAATGCAAGAAAATGAAATAGAACTGAAAAGGAAAACAAGAAATACGATAAATAGAAATTTAAAACTGATAGGATACCTTCCGACATTAAAATGAACACGATCATTTATGTAACTCCAGGCATTTTCATTGTACACAACGAGAGCATTTCTATACGCTCGAATAGCATGTTTTATCTGCGCATCACACAAAGAATGCTCAGGATGGGCAAATCTATGACAAGCTTGTCTATCATTCATAACATTGTGAATTACTAAAAGAAATATGCAAGAAAAATTAGACACCTGATCAGAGATATAATAGCGATTGCCAGCTAGAATGAGATGGAACCCATACTTCCGTAATAGAGGTGGTTTGGATAACAAATAGCAGCCTGCTGCTTGCTCAAGCATTATAGCAGCATGCAAAGAAGGTTCCTGAAGAACAATGGTTGACCAACGGCAAATAAAAGAGGATCATCTAATCATATTTTTTAAATAATATAATTACCTCGATAGAAATACGAAAATAAACACTGGATGCATCCCTATATTGCGCCCTAGCCTTGAGCATCTCTGCCCACCAGAGGCCACATCTGCTAGCATACCTCTGACCTGATGAACCAACTCTCTGCACATAGTTTATTCAATCATGTTATCTAGGTGGATGAAAAAGGCAAATTAGTTACACTGGCAAAATGAGAAGTGTAATAAAAGAAAAGCTAAGAGAACTAGGTCTTAATACATCAGTCAAAAGTTGAAAAAAGGGGAAAAAAAAAATTAAACAAAATAAGATGTAATAAACTACTGCTGTTTTCTCCTACTCAGCTGCTCTCAGTTTCTTAACCAAGATGTAAAGCCAGTCTAATGAAAGCAATATACACTTTACTGAGAAAACAGAGGTATATACCAAATATGTACTGAAAGCATTTTCCATGCAGTACTCAGCTTCCTTTCTTGATTGATCCAGCATGAAGTAACAAAGTCCACTCATTTCCTGTGAGATTAGTACAAAGAAGTAACAAGGCAATTCAAAACTGAATTAATTAGATTACCAACAAATGAGAAACAAGTGTTCAAGCTCCTAATGTATTACAGACAAAAGGGAAGTACTTATAAACAGAAACAAACAAGAAAGCAAAAGAAAGTACAGTACTTTAAATGCCACTCATCAAAAACAAACCGATAGTCATGAAAAAATCAGGTATGCAGTGTGTTATCCAACAACCAGTAGCTGTTGGATCTACCTCAGGTCAGGTCCTAAATTTGCTTACAAAATCAGTCTAAGGTCCCATTTACCCAAGAAATAATCCAGCCCCTAGCAACCCCAGATATGTCATTTGCTTTTAAGTTTGTTTTGTCCCAGAGTAACATATTCAAAGTACTTTTAATGTAAAAAAATTGTCAAGTCAGGTACCTGCACACCAGCATAGCGTTTCCAAGCTTTATCGAGCTTGTAGTCTGTGGATAGTAATCGGTAATTTGACAAAGCAAGTTCATAGTCTCGCAGTATGAAGGCATAATCACCCAATATTCTAATCTGGGTCTCTATTGAGCTAAATGTATACCTGTTAGAATGAACAGGGAAAAAGAAGAATTTAAGACAGTAATGTCTATAAAGTTGGAGTTAAAAGAAAATGTAAATAAATCCAATATTGCCAGCAATAGATCTCTTACGTAGGACCACTAGGGTCTTCAGGCAAATCATCTTTTCCTTTTCGCCACCACAAGTTCTTTATTTGGTTTCTAAAACCCTTCCTGGTTGTAGCAACCTAAAGAAAACCAAGAGATTTAGAAACTTGGCAACCGGCATGCACCAATACTCCAATAAGGAGTAATGAAAGAATATACCTGCTGATTGAGGATGCGTATCTTCTGCTCCATATATGGGATGATATGGTTAGAATTAAGATCTTGCATGAAGTCCTTTATCTAATCAAACAATCATTAGAGAAAATAAGTGGCTTATCTAGTAAAGGCACATGTACGTGCATCGAGGTTTTTTATGCCCATCAGCATGTAGGCCGTGCCTACCATGCCGACAAGATATTGGCAAAATAAGAGCCTCGTGCCGATGGCACGGCTCAACATCCTTGTTTTTTAATATAGTGAGTTGTTATCTTAATAAAGTGCAAAATATTTGATAAAGATATAATAAGCAATTAGAATATATTAGTGTCATAAATAAATAAATATTTCATGTCATAGTGTGTCGGCATACAGGTATTTTTGTGACCGGCACATATCGGTACGGCACAGCACGCACCGTGTCGTATTGTGCCAACAAGTTCTAAGCACAACCCTGTGCAATTACACTTAAATCCTTGATGCGCATTAAAACAAAATTAATCATCATTCTTGTGTACAAGGTTAAAAGGGTGTTTTAGAAAGTGAAAAATGGTTCACTCTCTTGCTTATCAATAATATAGTGCTATTTAGATTAAAAAAGTTAGTACCATCCCAGCATCTATAATGATAATTGATGAATGCTCACCGATTTGAGATCTTCCAAGTTAAGGCAGCGAGCAACATCATCTCCAAGCAAGCCATGAGTTTTCTGTACAGAATTGAGATGTAAATATACAATATGCTTACTAAACACTTTAAGAAATCAAAAGGATTAACTTGTTTCCTCAATTGTTAACTTACATAAGGTACTGATGAAATTTCCTTGTTATTAACATCTTCTTTGGCAGAATTAATGCACAACAATTTACAGTCGTTTGGACCGAAAGTGTTCCTCATTTCCGCTAAAATGTGGGTTGCCCTTTAGTAGAAAAGAAAATGAAACTATTATAATCAATCTTCACTGAACAAAAAGACAATTCAGACATGCATAGAAACTGAGAAGTAATATCAGTAAAAAAGCTTGAAAATTTGAGTGACGACCAATTGTGGACCATCTTCTCCACTGAACCTCTACTTTTTTCCTTGATGATGTAAATTTCTGAAATTTATTTACATGAATCTATGGATGACACATAATGGTATAAGTTCATAAACTCCACAAAATAACTATATTGTTCTGTGAATTCAGCAATTTATACCATGTTATGGCTAGAAGGCCAAAACTAATTGATAATGTCTATAGTGTATATCATGGCACCACCTCTTCTTCATGTCTTCCGTCCAACACACCAATGCACGTTGTTGTCTTCATTATACATTTTTTCATATATTTTTTTCAGATAAAGTAAATTTTCAATTTTAAACATATAGACAGAAAAAACCAATGACAAAGTAAATCAGAAAAATACATTACAGTAATTCAGACAATTCACTAGCCCTCAACATATTTCAGAAAAACTAGAAATTTCTTCTCTCGACAAAATTTAGAAGTTATCTCGAAAGGAGACAAGCCAATCATTAGCCCCGTCGAGCAGTCAGTTGGAACAATAGCTAGCTATCAGTTAGTTGTTATTACATAGAGGGACAAGCTACCACCTAAACTGGCATAGAAACCTACAGCCAATGACAGGAAAGAAACTTGTCTAAGTGATATGCTGACAAATCATCAACCAGCACCATTCAGTTCAACCTCTGCTTTCTTTCTTCTATTTCACTTCATATTCTTGATCCAATTTGCTCCTTTGCATGATTCTTTCATCTAGCACACTGCTGGTTAAGGATCAATCACAGAAGCTTCAGATCTTATCCTTAGAAAGAGAAGGCACAGCGTAGATAATTAGGTCCAACTAATTGTCTTTTCCTGATCATTGTATTCCAATAAATTCTGCAGCATGCCATTCTAGCACAGTATTTGAAACAGCTTAGAGTTTGCTTTTACCGAGAAAAGTACATAAACAGGGAGATTGATCCAATGTCTCAGATGAGGCACTCCTGGAAATTCCATGCTCTCATGAGCTCATCTACTCTATTGCAGTATTCAGATGGAAAAGATCAAATACATTACAGAAAATGATGGAAGGCAAAGAAAAGTACTTCTCTGGTGAGCTATCTTGATTATCGTGCAGAACAAGATAGTGCTTCAATATCTTTGGATCCATGAGACCATCATTGAGAAGAGAAGGCAACAGATTTGTGTTGAAAATATCGACAAATTTATTGATGGGCTGTTCATCCTTTGATGAAACAACTAAAAGGCCTGTAGGGCAATTCAAGTGCATGAGCTCAGCAAAAATCAAAAGCTATCATGATTTTCAATAACAACTACTCACTATTTAAGGACACTTTACGTAGAAACAAAGCTTACATGCAACAGGGTGGTCAAAAGTCTCATGCTCCGAAAAGGACAGAGTCTGTATGAGTTCTTTATTAAATGTTTGAATCCATTGTGGGCATAAATCAGATTCCGAGTCTGCAAAAAGTATTAGTCAGTGTCAGTTATGTGGTATAGGGAATCCATTATCAGCGAAGTTCTAACACCTTAGTGGGTGTTTTTCACAAAATTAACCTAAATTAAAGAGCGTACATATGGATCAAAAGTGCCATTCCAAGGCTCATGGATAAATATACAGAGAGGCACCTTTAAATGCGACACTTTGCCACATTAAGATGGATTATGTGAAGAAACTAGGATACCTAATCCTCTTATTTTTTATTTATGAAGATTTAAGAAGATTTTAGCCTAGTTTGTGAATACTCCGGAAAAATGAGATTGGAAATCATGCCTTATATGGATGCTTTGATCTCACATGGGGTGGGATTACGTGTGTATTGATAGAATTTGTGCAGTGGGGCAACATTTTAAGAAGCAACAGGCTGGTTGCTTTTTACACAACACACAATTTTCATGGCATCACACAGCCATAAAAAAACAAAGTATTTTTCTTGCTTTTGAATTTCAGCTTTTGACGCTGAAAAGATTCCTCATCATATATTCTACATATATCCCCATAGTGAAGTTATCTCAACTTTTCTAAACCAGTCTACTATCAGATTACTTGTTGTACAATTCAATAAATTATCTAACATACTAAGTTACTAATGTATCTTTGCCCAACATCAAAATCTTGCCACTTAAAAATAAAGGTAAGATGAACTAGTTGCATCTTGCTTACTATTCATGACCAGTCCAATATGAAGACAAACATAGTTTATTAGATCATGTAAGGTTGTCTAGTAGTAACAAAGTTATTCCCATAATAACAGCTGCAATAACTACAAAAAGACAAAATTTCAAGTCACAAATGCTTTGAGAGCCAGGCGGTCCATGTTTCCTATTACCATTAATTTTTGAAGATATTTAACACACCAAACATAAAAGTATCACTGTTGATTTAATTTTAGAAGACAATTAATACAAAATACATAAAAGCTGAACAACAAAAGGTCAAATTTGCCAGAAGAGCGGACATCTCACTGCTAAGTATAGTTTCAAGTTGTGGAGGGTTGGAAAGCAAATCAGAAAGAGCCTTTTCACCGGAGTCATGAACAACCTGCTTCAAATGGTCTTTTGCAGCCTGTTTCAAAATAATCGGTCGGTCATACAAGCTACCATACTTAGGAATAATATCAAAATCACAAGCACTAACTCATACAAAATTATGTGGCCATTTTGTTTTCAATTTATCAGCACTGCTCCTAATATGTAATCAGATATTCAAAAAGAGTGAAGGTGAATAGGGATAGTCAAAACATAATAGCACTGAGGAACACTTCAAGAGATTCTAGGTGGGAAACCGGGTGGCCAAAGACTGCCTAAAGCTCCAATTTAGCAACTAGGGTTTATATATCATGCGAGGTGCAAAAGGCAGCATAAGGGCAAGATATTGGATAAAACTTAGGATATTTTGTCTTTTTTGAGTCAGGTTAAAAGGCATTATGATTCCGCCGACACTATAGGCATCATAAAGTCCCTCTTAGCTTATCTCAGCTTTCATCTCACGCAATGGAAACAGCACTAAATAGTTCATAAACAAAATCATTAATAAGTAAAAAAATGACCAATACTCCTCTAAATTTTTACATTTCGAGACACAAGAAAAAAAAAGAAAATGTCAACACTCTAAGAAACAGCTAGAAACTTGAAAGGATCATACGTCTTTCTATCCAAAAGAGTACATAGAAATAAAAAATTAGCAGAAGGAAATAGTTCATAGGCATATAATTACCAGAAGGAAAAAAACTAGCCATCAACGTCAACTTTACCTCGTTGTTTGGTTGCCGCACGTCAGAAGCATAAACCATTCGCAGCTTGAACATCTGTAACCTATAAGGTTGGTCATTTACAGTACGAACAGGTACTACACAAAGAGAACACAAACAAGAAAATTATCAATTCAAGCTTATAGCAAGAATATGTTAATACACAAAGATTCAAAAAGAATACGAAAGAATCTCCAAACCATCAAATTTCTTGAAAACAGAGAATGGGAGGAGCATATCGACGAAACTGAGCCCATTCTTGCGGCAAGAATCTTCGACATTAGGAGTCGTGAGAACAATGACAACCGGAGTTATTTCTTCTAATATCAGCCTCCCTAAATACGTTTTTAGCGGATCCATCTTATAATATATAAAATTAACTGGAATCCTCGCCTTCTATTCTAGGAGGAATGTGCTTGTGATCTAATGTCTAAGAACACTCCCAACGATAACCTAACTTTTCACCCACATATACAATCGAAGAGCCGGAATTCGAAACCAATTCGCTCAATCTGATAAGAAAACGAAGATTATAAGATTATTCAAGCAAAAACAAGCGCAAACAGCGTATAATTCAAGAGAGCAACGATGTAAGAACAACGAAGAAAGAAGAAGAAACAGAAAAACTGATCAGATCTACAAAATCACCAAAACTAAAAAAAAAAGAAGAAAGAGTAAAGCAATCACCGATCCTAGATCCGGCGAATAGATCCGTAGATCAGAGAATCGAGAGGAGACGAAGAGCGCAAGAAGAGGGGGACGAGGAATCGATCAACGAGTTGCGTCGATTAGGGTTTTTCGTGGAGGAGGAGGAGGAGGAGGGAGACGGGGATCGCCGAGGGAGAGGAGTGGGTTTCTTCTCTCTCCCTCATCGTGATTTTGTGAATCTCGAAGCAGATGGTTGAAATGTAATGAACCCAGACCGGTTCGATGAGATGACTCGACCGGGAAATTGAACCGTCCGGTTCAGTTTCGACCGTGTGTCGCTCCACGCACGAAGAACTGGCACGTGCCATGAGAAATTACTTCAAAATTGAAAAAATAATATGATAAAAATGATAAAAATGTTATTTAAAATTCATTTCAAATTTAGCATAGAAAATATTAAATTTATTTCTACAATACCTGAAGTTCTGTTTATTAGTGGAATAGATATTATTTGTGGAATAAATAAAAATTAAAATAGTGTTATGATTGGATGAGAATAGGATAAGTTAGAGATAAAAAAAATTATGTTTGGAATATTCGATTGGAACAGTAAGAATAAGATTAACTATAATTATGAAATATAAATATTTTATTTAAAAAATAAGTATAAAATTATTAATAAAATAAGATTTTAACAAGTTTTTAATTAATTAATAGGTATATTGTATAGGATGATGGAGAAGCAGGTTACTTAGTTAATTAATTATAAAAAAAATTAAATGCATTAAATAATTAATTAATTACATAATAAGTTATATATTTAATTAATAAATTAGGTAGATAAGTTGAAATATTAAATACTTGTTAATATAAATAAATATTATTATTATTATTTGGATAAATATATTAATTAGTTTATTATTTAATTAGCTAATTAATTATAAATAATAAATTATTGGTTCAAGTATTTAATTAAATATACATACATTAATTTAATAAGTCTAGTGGTTAATAATTATTAAATAAGTTAATTAATTTTAAATTAACAATGTTTTATAATTATTTAGAAATTAATTAATAGAAAAAAATTATTTAAAAATTTGATTGGTTAAGAATGTAATAATATAGGGTTAATTGCATACGGCTCCCTGCAAACATATCGAATAGCAGATATATCCCTACAAAGTTCAACTTTTCATATTTATCCCTTCAAAAGTCCAACGTTATTCACATATATCCCTAACGTCTATCTCTGTTAGAAAAATCTAGTTAACCGTTAAATACTTAATCTTGGTTAGTTAGTGAGGTAAATTTATCTTTTTACCTTTCAAGATATTTCTGCATTATTTTTGAAGGAACATTTTTTAAAAGGCAAAACTGTCATTTCACATATAATCTGTTAAAAAATAAATAGTGAACTACCGATAATAAACCGGAGGGATATATATGAATAACGTTGGACTTTTGAAAGAATAAATATGAAAAGTTGAACTTTGTAGGAATATATCTGCTATTCGACATGTTTGCAGAGAGCCGTATGCAATTAATCCAATAATATACTACTTACTTTAGTTTAATAAATAGATAAATCATTATTTAAATGGAAGAATAAAAGAAAGAACAGTTATTCCATGGAAAGCAAGAATAGTAATTCACCTTCTTCTTCTTTTTTTAAGAGAGGAATAACTATTCTTCACTCTGTTTATCCTCCAACCAAAATAAAACTACATCAGCAACAACATATCATTGGTTGTAACACTTCGATGCTGAACATAAAACATACTAAAGATGCAGATGTGTTGAACATCAGTGTTGAACATAAACATACTAAAGATGTAGAGATGTACGACTAATCAAAATATATATTACATCAAACAAACACCTGTGCTTGATACCATCAGGCAAAGCACTTCAAATTCATGCAAATTTTGATCACACCCTGGTTCTTTACTTCCTTAGAAATCTGGAGGGACTGAAATGCTTGAGGTCGACGGTCGCGGATCGGCCTTCCAATATGAGCTCGGCCAAGGCGGCTCCGGTCGCGGGGCCGTTGAGAATGCCCCAGCAGCTGTGGCCCGTCGCGACGTAGCAGTTCTTTACGCCAGGGATCTCACCGATGACCGGCAACCCGTCTTCAGTGCAGGGCAGGAAGCATGCCTGCTCGGCGACCACCTCCGCGGTCTCCCCCTTCTTTAGATGGCTCGACACCATCCCTGCGATCTTGTGCAGCATCTCGATCGATTCGCTCTCCCCGATGATCTCCTCAGGGTTGTCGGGGACTTGGACGTCCTCCGACATCCCGCAAATGTACACTTCCCCTGGACCAGGAAATCATATCGAAATTTAGGAGGGAAAATTTCAGAAACTCTGGCATGATGTGTGATGCTCCCAATAGTTTCATATCGGATGTGGATGGAATTGTGATTGGAATTGTGATTGGGTTTATATGAGACATGGACACTAGTAAATATAACTGGGCTTGAGCATTTTGGGCTGTGGTTTGGGTTCAACGAGTTATTATTGCTAGTGGGCCAGGTCGTTATAATTTGGTATCAGAGCCAATAACCAGCCGGAAGTGTGCGACGAGTCTCGGCTGAGCCTGGGTCTAGATGGCAGGGCTAGCGAGACAAGTCTCACATCGCCTGGTGATCTTGGGCTGCTGTGTGTGTGTTTAGGCTGACGACGACGTCAGGCCTAAACGGGGGGAGTCTGTGATGCCCCCAATAGTCCCATATCGGATGTGGATGGAATTGTGATTGGGTTTATATGAGACATGGACACTAGTAAATATAACTGGGCTTAAGCATTTTGGGCTGTGGTTTGGGTCCAACGAGTTATTATTGCTAGTGGGCCGGGTCGTTACGTGATGCCCCCATCTTTTAGTTGTCATGGTCAATTATGATTTAAGACTTAAATTGAGTACACGGGGATCACAAAGCATATTGAATATAATGTTTGTAAATAAGAGCTGAGTTACTGCAATCAACACGGCAACTTAACAAAGGTGAGGAGTAAAACTGAAAAGAATTAGGTGCATCTTTAGCTCTCTTTGGAAGCAAACAACCTGGTGTTTTTGACAGATAAAAGTATAATAATATTTAGTTTTTGTTTCGATGGGAAGTTAAAAGTTATCTTCTAATGCCTAGAAACAAAAGGTCGAATTTGAAACTGAAAATTTATTAGATGAGCTTCCAAGTTGAAGAAAAAAGAGCCAGTTTCAGTACGAGTTCGAGTTCGAGATGCTGTAACTCAAGCAAAGCATGCATGGAAAAGAAGGAAATGCTTCTACTGCCAAAATCGCAAGCTAATTCATTACCTGTGGGTCTGGGGTAGACCTCGGGGTCGAGTAGCTTGGCGCCGGGCTCCGGGCGGTAGGTGAGGAAGAGGGCGTGCGGGGTAACGGCGGAGGGATCCTTGGGCCGCAGCACGATGCTGTGCACCTTGGTACCGGAAACGTCGAAGAGGGACGCGACGAGGCCCAGGCGCGCCGTCCACGGGCCGAGAGCGAGCACCACGGCGTCGGCGGGTATGGGGTCGTCCCTACCCCGGAGGGCGACGCCCACGGCGTGGCCCTCGTCCGCCACCACGACGCGCTCGGCCTCGGCGATGACGAGCTCGGCCCCGGACGCGGCGAGGAGCGCGGCGGTGAAGAGGCGCGGGTGCACCTGCGCCGTGGTCTCCGGGGTCCCGAGCGTCCGCGGCGGCCCCGCGGAGGCGGCGGAGGCGGCGTCGATCCAGGAGGGGAGGGAGGAGGGGGAAGGGGAGGGGGAGGGGGAGTGGGAGTTGGGGAGTTGGGGGAGGGAGAGGGCGTGGAGGGGGCGGTAGCCGTAGGAGGAGGGGCCGTCGAGGAGGGAGGAGAGGGAGCGGTGGAGGGCGAAGCTTGGGCGGGCGAGGGCGGAGAGGGGGCCGGAGTCGCACCAGTCGAGGGCGAGGAAGCCTCCGGCCTTGCCGGAGGCGGCGCAGGCGGGGGAGGAGCGCTCCACCACCGTCACAGCGACCTCGGCGCCGCCCTTCTGGGAGAGGAAGTACGCCGTGCACGCCCCGATCACGCCGCCGCCGCACACCACCACGCGCCGCGGCCGCTTTCGCTCCGGCTCCGGCTCGGCGGAGGAGGAGGATGCTGGTGGCGGCGGCGGTTTTTGGTGCGTGGCCATGGCGAGGGAGATGGAGAGGGGAGATTGGGAGAAGAAAGGGAAGGGGAGGGGAAGGGAAGCTCGGAGGAAGAGGGTAGCAGGTACTTCGATTTTTTTTGCTATAATTGTATCAGTGTTATTATTGTCTGTGTGTGTCAGTGTGTGTGTGTGTGTGTGTCAGTGTGTGTGTGTGTGTTTCCCTGCTCCCTTATTGGGCTTCTTACTCTAATTTGGAGATGAGGAGCCATACAAAATAGCAACAATATAATGAGTCTTGGCCCAGGCTTTGAAACCATTTGTGTAATTTTTGGGCTTCATCTTATGCAGTTTGGAGATTTCCACAGCCAATCTTGTAATGCAGAAAGAGCAGAATTTTTAAAACACTTTCGGGATTTTCGAGAATACTCGTAACAATCAGCTCGTGCATTATTTGAGCATTCTGCATCTGATTTGAAAATTCCTTCATAGAACCCACACAAGTTCCCGAATAAAAACATCTTTCTCTCACAGCTGAAACTTTCCGAGTAAAACAGTTACTTTATAGTTCCTACTTTTCGAGCAGTAAATCCAGTTTCATCAAATGAAATAGTTCTTTTAAAGGGGGGGCATGAGAGGCTTGTTAACTTTGTTGAATGAAGAAAACAAAAAACAGCGATACATCTGAGAATGAGAAAAGCACCCGTTTTCATGTTCATCGAGAGCAGAGACTTACAAATAGATGTTCCTCCTACAAGTAGAATAACTTGGAAGAAAGACCTCATTCCTTTGTGAGCAATGTTGTTTTGTAGTTCCATGACGAATTTTTCTTAAAAGAGAAAAAAAGAAAAAAAGGAAAAAGAAAAAGTGGAACTGATATTTTACACTACTATGTTGATGGTCACAGGGACAAAAAAGAAAGAAATAACTGCCGCATCTCCCTTTACATTTGGAAACAAAAGACTGACTAAACCAGACCCCCCATGCAGAGATTTTACTAATTTGCATGGAAAAAAGGATATATATGATAAAAGGCGCAACAAACAAGTAATCAAGCTAGATAGTTGTAGATCTGAGGATTATTCTTATCCCGCTCCAGGTACTCTCGGTCGATTAGGCTCTCTATTCTTTTCTTCAAGTCCGCTGGCTTTATGGGGAATTTGAGCTAAGGAAGAGAAAATGCGAGATATATGAATCTTCGAGATGACAACAGATCAGAAGAGGGAAAAATATGTGCAGATTAATTTGCACATTACCTGCTGAAATAGCTCGGTTATTAAAAGCGTGTGGCTTAGAACTTTTCTTGTCTTCATGATGCGAACAATGGCCGCATCAACCTGCAAATGAACCAGAAATATCGACAAAGAGCAAGAAACTTCAAAACACAATTATCTTCAGTTCCTACAGAGGCCAGCTAATTTGCCTTTCTACAAAATTATAAAAATTATAAAAATTATGACAAGTAAATTTCTCCGACAATCTTATTTCTTTTCCCTTTCTACAAAATTGAAGTTCGTCCATATCGTTTTGATGGGGAGCTCTGAATGCCAGTAAAAACCAACACTCTGAATTATCAATTCCAAATAAAACCAAGGCGACTTCTGTAATCCTAGCATTCTCAAGTCCAAAAGATCGCCCAAGTAAAAAGAATAAAAAAAGTCTCGTCCGACTTGGTATTAATCATGCATAAATTAAAGAGTACATAGAAATGGTGGATTTCGCTAGTAGCATTTCTCACAAACCTGATACTGACGATCCTGGAAGACTCTTTCAGTGGTGCTTGTGTTTTCTTCCACCGTCTCCTTCATCTGAATTGCATTTACCTGATAACAAAATAAACCATGTTATTTCCAGATTTGAGCTAGAAAGTACCAACATTACATCTAAACAGAGTAAACTTACCTTAATGCGATACAAAGGAGCGCTGAATTCCTCATTGAATATGAATGAATCTTCATCATCAATATCCCTTCCTTTTGGTATCTGATTATCCAGAAAATAATTAGATTGAACGACTAAACCAATAACAAATCGCAAATCCGGAAGCAAGGAATTTACCTTCTGGAGAACTCTAACTTTGCCACACGCAAGTGATTGTAAAGTCCTTCTCAGTTCTTTATCCTCAATGCCAGTTGAGTCCTTAATGTCTAGAAAGCTGAGCTTTTGGGCGTCATTGAACAACATCAAAACCACAGTCTGGCGTATTGATAAACCATAACATATAAGAGACTAATAATTAGAAAGGATAGTGGGAATAAGTTAACGACAGAAATACAACCCACCTGGAACAGTGACACAGCCAATTCTTTTTTACCTTTCGGGAACTCTGCTTTTAAAACACAGTGGCCTAATGAATTTTGCCACATTAAGCGCCTTCCGCTATACTTACTCAAGTAGAACTCTTTGAAGATATCCTATTGCAGAGAAAAGAAAACAAAACCAGACTGAAAAATTCTGAAGGACAAGAGTGTTCCAAAATTCACCGGAAATAACATTCATGAGCTAACCTGATACACATTTAGTTCATGAGGAAGCCGAACATCCATGGGTGGGTACGTTGGCCAATATCTGAAAATCATCAAGCAAAAAATAGAGACCACAAAAAATAGCTTAAGCAATTAAAACAACATCATTGTAGTCTATTTTATACTTTAGAATAGTAAAATGTTTACGAGATATTACCCACCCTGTTGTAAGCACGTGAACACTCATCTCAATACCAGTAGGAAGTTTTGTCCGGGCTTGTGACGATTGTTTAAAGGAATCATTTATTTCTTTCGATAATTCAATGTCCTGAAGTAACAGCAGCAAGGATTAATAAACAAATACGTATTAAGATGGTCCTGAAAACGAATGCTTGCCAAAATTATGTAGGCAATAGACAGACACTTTGCTCCATAGACAACTTGGAATTTTCAGTGTAATGCATTGTGACCTATTGTTACTGTAAGAAGTATAGAGTTCTATTCCCTATGCACGAACCATTGAAGGTTCCGACAGTGAATGAGCACAATTATGTGATGTGTTGTGGCCTATTCTAGTTGAAAAAAGTAGATGACATAGTAAATAGAGGAGACTTAATTACTCAGCAAAATTAATGCAGTGTGAAAATAAGTGAAAAACTATCTAGACTTTCAAATATGATTGTAAAGATATTGATTTTCTGTAAGCAAGTCTAGCTGCCACTGATTTGTCTGATTAAAGCAACGATCTCACAAACTTAAAAAAGTAGCTACCCTTGGAAAATAAAAAAAATGAAATCCAACTTGAACCCCTCATTAGTTTTTTTTTGAAACTGGAAAACAAAATCCTTGCATTGCATCTCAATTAATGCATTGATGGTTGAATATGTAAAACTACTCAAAAATCTCTTGACAATACCATACATGTTCAATGTGTATTAAAAAAAAACTCATTTAACATGCAAATATATTAGTTAATTCCGGTGCTGCTAGTTCTGTCATTTTCTTCAGCTAGAAGAAATTTGAATGACGTAAAAACTATTACATTGAATTTTATGTTGGTAGTGCTCAATAGGATGTGCTGATTCAGTGTCTCGGGCAGTATGGTCCTAGCCCGGCAGCAGAGAAAAATCTGATGAAAAAGGTGAACAATATATTTTCATTGCATATAGTGAAGAATCTAAAGCCTGTCGTCCTCTTAATCTGAATTTTATCTTGGTACTGCTCACATAGGATGTGCTGAGTCAGTGTCTCAACGAAGAAACATTAGACCCGATAAACCATAGGGCATAGTAAATGTGGAGACGATGGTAATTTAGGATGTGGTATCACTTTGCCTATCTATTGCCTATCAGTATACGATTACAGATCTAAAATGTTTCAAAAAAGAAAATTAAGGTTTCATTACAACAACACCAGAACAAGTATTATTCCAAACCATGAAATAGCAATTCTTATAGGTACCGTTTGGTTCGAGGATTATGAGCTTGGGGATAAATTTTTTTATTTCTGGGATAGCTTGCTATTCCGGGATAGTCACTGATAAAAGAAAAATAGTGTTTGGTTTGTAAAACTGTTATTCTTAGGAATAGATGAAATTGTGTTTGGTTCATTTCTTAGAATAAGCGAGAATAGTGAAAAAATAAGAGTAATTATAATTTTAAAATAATAATATTTTATCTAATTAATTAATATAAAATATTAATTAAATAATAATTAATATAAAATATTAATTAAATAATAATTAATATTTGTATAAATTAAAGTTTATATTTTAGTAAATAGTATTGTTTAATTTTTAAAAAATTAAAGTTAAAAATTTTAAAATTTGTATAAATTTTAAAATTTTAAAATTTAATAAATTTATAAATTTATTAAAAATTTAAGTTACAAATTTAAAAAGTTATAAAATTTAAAATTTCTCTAAATTTAAAAATTTAAATTTTAATTATCTCGAAAAATGTGTAAAAGATGATGCAAAAATTTTAATTTTTAAATTTTTATAAATTTTTAAAATTTTTATAAAAAATTTAAAAATTTATATATACAAAATTTGTATAAATTTCAAAAATTTAAATTTTTAAATTTTTTAAAATTTTTAGATTTATAAAAAATTAAAGTTAAAAATTTTAAAATTTATAAAATAAAAAAAAATTAAATTTAAAATTTAAATTTAAATTTAAAAAAATCAAAAAAAAATAAAAACAAGGTTGTTCTCGGATGGGAACAACCTTGTTCCCACCAATGGGGGAAATTGTTATCCCCCCTCCTTAACGGGCTATTCTGGAATAGCCCGTTAAGGAGGGGGGATAACAATTCCCCCTATTTTTTTCCTGTGTTTGAGGGATAAAGGGGGGATAAACCAAACATGGCCATAGTGAATCAATAAAGAATAGGAGCTAAACTCGCATCAATCAGATCATATACAACTTCAGGCATGCTTTAGTCTCAGTAAGGCACTTGAAACGAGATTGCATACCTTGAACATTCCTTCAAGTTTATTTGTGAACTGACTCCCACACTCAGTTTTAAGCTGGAAAGAGAGGCATGTTATTGTTATATGAAATGAAAACCTATCAAATATAATATAATTTCTATATCAAAATATAATAATTACTTTTGAAATCATTGATTTTTCAGCATCAATTGATGCACTCTTTCCCAGCAGTAGCCTTTTTGCAAGATCCTTCTTGTAAAATGCCTCAAATACATCCTTTCCCTGTTTAGTGCAACAAAGAAATATAATGATGCTATAAAAGCATGGAATGGTGGTAATGTCTGAACCAGTACCATGAAGTGGCACATAATTCTAATTACGGTAACGCAATTATTTAGCAGCTTACTTGAATAAATCTGAATAATACCAAAACTCTGTCTAATGTACCCTCCAACTCTTCTTCAGATGTACCTTTATTTCCAGCACGAAGCTTCTCGTCCACAAATTTTGCAATCAGTTCAGCAGGTCTATTCTGTTATTCAAAAGGAAAATATATTAATAGACACTCTAAACTAAGAAAACCACAGCAATGTAAAAAAGCACTCAACCCTGAAGATGGAATGATGCTTTAATTGATAAAGAAAGGTTTTGACATGGAAAAGAGGGCCCAATAAAACAAGAATCTTGGGGCAACCCCAAAAGTGTTAGTGTAAAATATCATGTTGAGAAACAACATCAACAGGAAACTCATTTCAAGATCACAATGTTTCCTAGGTTGTAGAAGTGAAAATATATTCCAAAAAAATCTGCAATTATTCTTGTTGATCTCACTTCCAATTTTCTTAATCCTGATAACCCATATTTCTTGTGTCCTCCTTCATGTTCCCAAAGTATTGCTGGACACTTCCAGAATCAAAAGTCCAAAAGAAGGCCCAAAAAAGAATAAAAGAATAAAAGAAAAACAACAACAACAAAGTTGATTGGAAAGCCTTCGTTTCATTGTTTACCACCTCACGAGTATAAGAATAACTGCTCTGGGAAACCTATACATTCTTCTGTATTCAAACAGCATTTATGCAAGCACACTAAAGCCCATCCTTAATTTTCTCAGCTAAAGTATTTGTAACTCCTGCGCAAATTGTCTACAGGTTGTCTTAGATTTACACTGCTACATTTACAAGAAAAAATCTCAAACATGAACAGTTCATGTAACAGAACTACAAGGATTGACAAAGAGAAACTAAGAATAATGAAAAATTGAATCTCTTCCACAAAAGAGATAAAGTGATAAGAATCTAGATGAAGATGATTCTATCAGTTGAATGTACTGTACCCTTCGATGAAATAGTAATTTGATCTTTGTATTAGAAAGTAAATTAGCCAGCATACACCAACCTGACGAAGATTTATAAGATGCTCAAAAGAATCTTTTATAGTATTAGAAAAGGCTTCATTTTTGGCAAAACTTTCTTCCCATATCATATCAAGCGAAGCTTTGAAATCCAAGAGATAAGGAACCAAGTCTTTGTCTTTCTCTTCATCCATGATAACACTCTGACCTGTGCCTCGGATGTATGAACTAAGAGCTTGCCTTAGCAGCTCAAGAGCATTAACCCTCTGAAAAAGGGTATACATTCTCTGAAGGTCTGCGACACGATTTGCTTCCATAAGCATTGTGAAACCCTAATGAGAAAAGTGAAATGTCAGCTAAGTGATAAAAAAAATAACAAATTTTTGCAACACCAAATAAGAGAGGCAAAAAGTAGTGTGTAATCCACCTTGTCAAGAATTGCAGATGTATGGCGTTCTAGTAGTTGTTTTTCAGCAGTCGCTATGAGGAGCTTCCTCGTGTTGGCTTCCAAGTAGAGAATGCACCTGTCATGTTCTTCTTGTAACCTTGACTGCAATATGCATCAGCAAATATTCAGACATGTACAACATCAGAAATGCCATACAACTGGGTTGTTTAAAAATCAAGTCCTTGAAGTTTGAATTTGATTTCGATAACATCCTGAGAGTTCCAATTTTAACAATTTCATCCTCAAAGTTTGACTCGCATAACATTAAGTGTTAATCTACTGTTTGTGAAAGAACCCATCTTAACTCGACATTTCAATTATAATGATGACGTTGTCTTGGCATTTCTTCTAGATGGTGGAGATGGTGGCTTAGTGTAAGCCCATAATTACTATGCAGAACAAACTTTAAGGAGTAATTATAGCGTGAAACCCTAAGAGACGTAAATGAAATTGGGATCACACTTCAGTTACTGAATTTGAGGGTAATATGAGAAGCATTAGAGGAAAGGAGCAAGACAGGAGCATATCACCTCAACATGTTTCAAGTAGTCCGGAACATCAGACTGCTGCATATATTTCGCACCTTCGGTGGCATAAAACTCAGAAGTACATTCAAGAAAGGTCTTCTCAAATCGTTCTGTGTAAATTCCAAGAGCTGTAAACATCTTCAACAGATGACTAAGTAGAGTTCTATCAACAGCTTCACCAAGTCTGCTCACCAAGAAAAACAAGCAGCAGATAAGAGTACTAGAGTAAGAATTACTTGAAGACTTCCATATTACGCAGAAATCAGGTTGGAAATACAGTTGTACAGGTTTGAAGTGTTTATAATTCAGATAATAATCAAGAACAAGATAGAAAATATAGAAATATCTATACTGCACAACTTAATATATTCAATTTAGACTGTTTGAATAACATATAGACTATTACATCCAGATGTAAACTCAACTTATTTTTAATTCCATTTTCCACCAAAATATACTTTCCTACAATAAATCAATTAATTAACTTCCAGATCTAAATCCATATCTTTCGACACCCTCTCTAACCAAAATATTCTCCAATAAATGAAACAGGTTTGCAAGCTTTTAGCTATATTTTGCTATCAAAAACAGTTATTGCAAAATATTTCAGATTTTCATGTATATTGTATACATAGGGAAAAAAAGGGGACCAAATCTAGTTAGTGAACTATCCTACTTCATTTCGAAAATTGTTGAAAGTACAATTCATATCCTTTATGCGGTTCATATGCATCAGCATCAGTCTATCCAAATACCCAGATAAATTATTACAGCAAGTTACTTTTGCTAATAGCTAAAAAGAGGTAAAATTAAAGCCATGAAAAGATGACACAGTCAACTATATCATGTAATGTAAAAAAGCAATACTGGATAGTAAATTTAACAATTCACAAAGCATAGTTTCTTGGAAATTTAAGAACACCAGCATACCTTTCTCTCTCAATTAATCTTAAGAGACCAGTAACAATTTTGTGTTCAACTTCCGCAGACAGAGATAGATGTTTACGAAACAGTTGCAACCCCATGTCCCATACTGAACATGTATTTGGGTTATGCTTCACATATGTTCGATCAAGAAGTAAGGCTATGCTACGAATTATCAACATCTGGTCACAAAAATCCTGCCAAGATTTCTCAACCAGAGACAAAAAGACCACCAAATCAGGACTTTGGCCAACCAATGATGATAGTTTTGCTGATATGTGGCCTTCACATTCTTCCTGCATGCGTTCATAAAGATTTGCCCCCATTTTGTATAGACAAAGATCGCCAACAGCCTATAATGAAACAAATTGATTTACGCTTTGATGAAATAAAGCCATTTTACTCGAAGTATCTAGTCTCAACTCAAAAAGTGATAGACAGCTAGATATATCAAGATAGTATGGACTGAAAGAGCACCTGATAAAGCTTTTCAGTGTCACAAGAAAGTGGATGCTTCAAGAAAATAGCTGAAATAGCAGCCTTCAATTTAGCCCATGTATCATCCTCAAAATTGGTTGGCAATTTTGGCTGACCTACAATAGACCATAACACAATTGATACCAAAATCACAAAATATAAGACCAAATAAGTTCTTAAAAGAAAATGGTGAAAGCATTTAAATTTTAATGAACAAGCAGAGCAAGACAAACAAATGACCTAAACCCAAATTCCCAGCAATTCTCGTAAGCTTCAACATTTGTCATTGATGCTAAATCTATCCTAATAAAAAAATTTCTGCGTTTGCAATACTCGAAACATTTTCAGACATGCAAACACATTTACAAATATTACAATTAAGAAGCTTTCAAGCAAATAGAGTGCAATACTTAGAATTAATGACTAATTCCCTAGCTACATAAAGTCAAAAACAACGGCAGTACAAAAGAAACAATCTTATTATTGGAGTTAATAAGTCAATCACATGATTTGGGATCTTACAATCTTGATTATTTACTTTCTAAATTGAAATATGAAAGAACATTGGATCACAGCTATTCTCATAGCTCCTTTTCTATTAAGTTAGTTGCAGAGGGCAAAAGAGAGAATGCGGGAAACTAAGGCCTCACTGGTACTGCTACCCTTTTTCTGTTTTCTAGACACAGGTTCTATGTGATTGGATACGCTAGTGGACAGACTTCCTTATCTTATCATTTTTGGCTAGCTTAGGATTCATCCTGGAAGGATGCAAAATGGCATCTTCTTTTTGAAAAGAAGAAAGAAAAAAATAATAATAAAAAAAAATTAATATGGGCTGCAAGCATTACGCCACCTGCCCGCACACTCCATCACATAGAATTTGTGAATCTTTGCTACATTTAATCGAATGCAATATTGCTGTATGCCCATTCTTAAGATGGAACCTATGGATGACACAAAGAGTGATCTTCCTAAACAGATTTTATGAACTACTCTGTGTTAAAGATCCACTATTGCTAGCACTAGAAGGTTTTAGTATCTTTGAGCAATTAGAAATGCAAAATCACTAATATAATAATGTGTCATTTCGTGAGAGACAATACTACCGCATTGCTTCTTTAATTAGCCTCACTCCGATCCTGTGATCTTCCTTGGCTACAACCAAGTCGAGATTATCCATATCACTGCTCTTATCTCCTAGTGCATTTACCAATAGAGACAACAGGAAAAAAATTTGAGCACACTGTACTAGTGCAACCATTTCACAGTATTACTCTCAAAACTTGGTAAGCTGACCCTATCATAGTTCAAACTACTCCAAGACAGATGCTTCTCAGGATTGAACTATCTTAACAATCAAATAAAGGAAAGAATCAGAGAATATCAACTGGACAGGATTTATTCAAGAAACAACTAAGAAAAGCTAATTCCAAGCTCGAGAGAACAATAATTCCCGATACACGAGAACAAACAAAAGATGGCACCTTTTGTGATTTTGATGCGGAGCTGCTTCTTCGTCGAGGGCTGGGGCGGCGTCGCCTTCTTCCTGAAGAGATTGGCCGCGACGCCGGTGATGGCCGCGGCTGCGGGCTCGGCCTCCGCGTCGACGAGCATCGCTTCCTCCTCCTCGACGGGGCGAGCCAGGGCCGCCGCAGCCGCCACAGCGGCGGCGGCGGCGGAGGGGTCGATGTGGAGGCCGTTCTTCTCGGCCGAGGAGGAGGGCGGCGGCTGGGGCCTAGCCTTCTTCATGGGAGGTGACAAGGAGGAGGAGGAGGTGGTGGAGGATGGTAGGGTTCCGGCGACTCCGGCCGATCTGGGGCCGTGAGCGGCGGCGGCGGCGGCGTTGCAGGAGAAGGGCCGCTTCGCGTGAGTCATGAATTGATCGGGGAAGAGAAGAGCATGGCGAGGAGAACAAGGGGGGAATTAGGGTTGAGAAGATTAAGGTACAAGGGTTTGTAATCGGGGAAGGAGATCGAGGAGGATGAGGAGGAGTAGGAGGAGGGCGAAAGGGGAAGAGAGAGAGAGAGAGAGAGAGAGAAAGGAACTCGATTTTGATCGGGTTATATATTTATTGGAGGAGGATGAGACGAGGCTGGGTCGGGAAAAGGGAAATGGCCAAATGGGTTCGGCTCGAATCGTGTCGGTTCGGGTCGCGACTAGCTGGGCTAGGTTGAGTGGTTCTAGATTTTGTTAGCTCGTCACACGCTCGGGGCCTATCATCATCATTCATTTATTATTCTATGGTTTGTGGTGGTACGTGTGGACATCTTGTAGAGGGGTTATATACTCACATTGTTCAGAGAGAATGTTCTGCAACCCAGTGTAGAATTTTCATGCGAATAATAACTTTACTGTTCGATCAAGTCCGAAATAATCACCAATACCAGATGTTTGGCCACTCTAACCATTCTGGTTGAATTTGTTTTGTCCTTAGAAAAATTTTATGTTTTTTTAAAAAATAATATTATTTTTAAATTTTCTATTCGAAAATAAATTTTAAACTTTTTTCTCTCCAATAATTTCCTGCTATAAAAACATTAGGCTTCAAACTTAAAATATTTTATTTCCCAAGCCCGCACCAAAGACTCCTGAGTACTCAAACATTTTAGTTATTGTAATCAAATTTTACAGTCTAATTTTGATGTAATAGTACTATCGCAGTATTGTGATTACTGGCAACATCCCTATCTAATCAACAAAATTGGGCGAAGAATTTTAAAAATTTAAGTAAAAATTATAACAAATTAAAATATGAAGAGTGCAATTTGGCCCACTCCAAATAAGCACACAGTTTACTAGCAGTGCCTCCTCTACAAAGTACAAGCTGTACATTGACCAAATAGCCCAAATAAAATCTTTGATAGTAAAGCTTCTGCAACCTGAAATCAACTCCATACCAATCCTTATACTTCGAAAAAGCGATCACCACACAAAAATAAGTCTCAAAATGCACGACAAAATAAAAATACATAACTTTTACGTGAAAAACTCTTCAAAGAAGAAAGACTACAGGCGAAAAAAAAAAAAACATCCACTATGTGAAGAAGAAAAAATACAAAGTTCAGATTTTTTTTTTCATCGCTCGATCTCTGTTAGCCCGCGCCCTCCGCTTCACCCATAGACATTCGATTTTCTTTTTCCAAAATTTCACCAAATTTTATCGTCGCATCGCGAAACCGCCGACGAACCGAAAATATAATACCAAAACAATTTCTAATTTCGGAGTCACATCAAACAATTTCTCTGTTCGTGAGTGCAGTTTTAGCTAAAGCAAGCATGCAACTTGACAATAATTTCTTTGTTAGATTAGACAATGCATAATTAAGTAAATGGATAATAAATGTAGCCTAAGATCCTAGACTCACCATTGCTATGTGCTATTTAGCTAAAAACCACACATTACAATTCGAGTCTGCATGGTACCTCTTTTCCTGAAGATTTGAACCACAATATTCGTAGAGGTAGATATCAAGTAAATCTCCAACTTATGCTCTTACCTCTATTTCTGAGAAACAGGCATCAAAATAACATCAAAATTTTCCGCTGCTTCGTTTTCAATTGGGATTTACTACTTGCTGAACAAGGTTGAGGAAGCATACTTGGATCATACAAAGGGAGTTTCCAGTTCCAAACAACATATCAAGAAACAGTCATCTAAGTTACATATCCCTTTGCGCTGATACTTCCTTTTTCTGCAGACAGTTTGATGGTAGAGATTGGATGACGGAATGTACAGTTGATATAAATAGGACAATCTCAAGGTGGTAATTCAAATGGCCTGCTTCATAATATGGCAACTTTACCGACATGGCACCAATATCGGTCATGAGAAACATGAGTTAGTCTCCTCTTAAGTCTCGACACAATTCGACCGAATGCATGAACCTTTCCAGATTCTCTCAATGATTCAACAAATTCCCAAGCAGTCCTTCGAAGTCAGATTCGAGCAAGTTTCCAATCTCTGAGTTCTGTTCACATTCTAATGGCTAAGTTTCTAAGCCCTCTTCCTTTTCTCTATCGAATCGATAGCTGCAACTTAACTTCCCTCGGCAGCATCTCCCGCAGGTTTCCTACGCCGACGGCTTCTCAGAATTGCGTCCGACTTATCCATCAGCTTAACATACTTGTTTCTTATTTCAAGCATTGGGTGCTTCTCCAATGTGGTGTCGGAACCGGCGAAATAAGCTTCCTTTAGAATAACAAAGCAGGTCTTGCTCTTCAATAGCAGGTAGAACACATGGGGATGCCGCTCGAACACCTTGTGGAACTTCTGCGACAGCCCCAAATGCTTCCTGAGGCAGAGAAGCCGCCGCCTCTCGGCCGAACTATCGACAAACAAACTAAGAAGTTCGTGAAGAACTCCCGCCGCACGCTTCTCCGAGATATCACTACTCGGATCCAAATGAGAAAAATCCTCATACGGAGAGACGTAAGGAAGCTTCTGGAATTCGTCCAACCAATGCTCGATCTTTCGCTTCAGCCGGAGACCTTTAGAGGGGAATAGTGGGAAAGCAATTTCCCTCGGCAGCGAATCCGGCGAACCGCCGAATCGCCTCAGTGCGTTCCGCTGGAGCACCGATAACACCGGCTCGGTTCCGCCACCGACGACGCTCAATCCTTTCTCCCCGTCTCCGATTTCGACTACCTCGAAGCTGCCATCAGAGATGTTGCTGGGGTCTTCGAGGAAACCTTCGGGCAAGCCCAAATACCAGAGCATCCCCTGCACGATTCTGAACGGCAATTGGCGATCCCTCGACATGAGGATCAATCTCCGGAGCCGGGCGACGATCTCCGGCTTTCGGGCGCCGTAGACGGCGCGCTCCTCGCGGTCGAGGTCGGCGGCTTCTTCGGTGAGCCTGAACCAGGGGAGGTTGTAGTTGGGGCCGGCGTACTCGTCGAACACGGCGGGGTAGCGGCGGAGGAAGGAGGCGACGCGGCGGCCGGAGGTCTCGAGGGCGCGGCCGCGCTTGGAGACGGCGGAGACGGGGATCCCGGCGTCGGAGGGGGCGCGGGCGATGATGCTCTTGAGGGAGACGAGGGGCTTGAGATCCCTGGAGCGGGCGAGGACGCCGATGGAGTCGAACAAGGGGTCCTTCTTCCACTTCATGGCGACGTCGACGTAGGTCGATCGACGGACGAGGGAGAGGGCTAGGGTTCTCGCGGGAGAGGAGAACAGGGGCGATCGCCATGATCGCCATGATCGCCCGAGGAGAGGTGGTGGCATGGGTAAAGGTAGGGTTTTGGGGGAGGAGGGTTTGGATTAGGGTTTAGTAAGGCACTCCTGTGAGACTCTCTCTCTCTCTCTCTCTACTTTCTCTTTCTAACGGACATGAGCTGGGGCGAGCGAGACGAGGTCCACGTGTCAGCTCCGCAGAAAATATTTCCTGGGTTCAGTTTGCCACGTCATCAACAGCCCTACCTTTTTTTTTTTTATTTAGTTTAGTTTAGTTTTTTTTTTTTTCAAGTGCGTATTTTGTTTGTATTGAGAAAAAAAAGATGAATTTTATGAAATTCGAAATTACATTCTAAAATGTAAAAAAAAATAAATAACCTAAATAATGTGATTTAAAAGCAAAATATTAATTTATATTAATTTTAGAATTGTAATTTTAATCTTGTTAAAGTTTTTAATTACTCTAACTTCATTTGCTTAGAATAAGTTAAGCCATTAAATTTAATCAATTAAATATATACACTATTCAATTAAATTTTTTAATTTCATCCATTTTTGCCCCCCTTAGGATCTCAACCCCACGCTAATACATAATTTTTTAAAAATATATTAAATTTAATTTTTTATTTGAAATTTAGTTAGATTAAATTTATTTTTTATTCAAAATATTTTACATTTTATCTAGTCTAGCTATTAAATTTATTGTTGATCCATTATAAAAGTATTAAGTATGGCATATCAAGTCACCAATACTATATTAAATTATTTTTAAAAAAAATATGTCAATTTAAATTTTTTTTATTTAATCATTTAGTATATTTAATTTAGTTTTAATTCAAATTAATTAAATCTTATCTAATTATTAAGTCTATTTTATATTAATAGTCAAATACTTAAATAAGATAGATCAAATTACTAAAAATATATAACACTTAAATATTATTTAACTAACATGTATAAAAACTTAAATAAATATTTAAAATTTTGATTAAATTTAAAATATATTAAATGAATCAAAGTTAGGACATATATTTATGAATAAAATAAGAATAACATAGTAATATATAGGTATAATATTGTTTTACTTTAGTTTCCTCATAAATAATATTCTTTTATAAAAATTTGGATCCAAAGTCATTTCTATGATGGATATGTTATTTATATGATGGATATGTTATCGTTGAATTGTTGGTGCTAATCATTAAACCCACGCAACTAATTTACTTAATTTTATTAGTCATCGTTGGTGCTATCTATTAATCCCACTTAACTAATTTACTTAATTTTACTAGTGAAAAATACCACGTCACTATCGGATCATTGACGCTACTTATTAATCCATATCACTATTAGAACTTCGGCGCGAGGGATGGCAATCCAGCTCACTGTTCGCGAGCCAGCTCGTGTTCGGCTCGAAATGAGCTCAAAATTGAATCTCGTTTAGTAAACGAGACGAACACGAGCCGAATTTTTCAGCTCGTTTAATAAACAAGCCGAATACGAGCTAGGATTAGCTCGTTCATGTTCGGCTCGATAACAGCTCGAATATATATATATATATATATATATATATATATATATATATATATATATATATATATATATATATATATATATATTACTATTTAAATTTTAAGTCATTAAATTTTTATAAATTTTAATTATTAAATTAAAATTTTTAAATTTTAATTTTTTTTTAATGTTATATTTAATAATATGAATGAAAATTAAATTTATTATTCGTAAGTCAGCTCGTGTTCGACTCGTTAATAAACAAGTCAAAAACGAGCCAAATTAAAACCTAATGGCAGGAATGAAAATTAAACCTATTGTTTGCTAGACAGCCCCGGTCCTCCGTCTTCTCCGAAACTGATATTAACTGATAGAGCTGGAGAGAGAAACACGAGAGATCGTCATCGTGATTATCATCGTGATCGTGATCGTGATCGGGATCGAGGGATCGAGGGGATCGGGACCGTCGATTGTTATGGGGGCCATCGTGACCGCGGTGGTGGCGATCGCGGCGGTGATCCTGGGGTGGATCACCATCGAGATCGCGTGCAAGCCCTGCCTCGACAAGGGCCGCGACGCCATCGACCGATCCCTCAACCCTAACTTCGACCCCGACGACTCCCTCGTCGCACCCCTCCAATTCCCCTCCTCCCCCTCCTCCGATCCCTCCTCCGTCGCCGCCAAGGGCGCCTAAATCTCCTCCCCCCGATCCCTTTGCCATCGCCGCGATGTTGATCCGTATGAGCTCCTACTCTCCGTGTTTTTTTTTTTTTTAAAGGGTTTTTTGAGGCGTTGATTTGGTGATTTGGGCTTGAAATGGTATAATTGGAGTGCATTGGGTTGCTTTGCTTGTTGTTTGAATCGTAAATCTCGTATATAAGGCTTGATGAATCGTCTTTACCATCGCACGCTGCGATGTTGATCCGTGCGAGCTCTTACTCTCCGTGTTTTCTTAAGGGGTTTTTTTTTTTGAGGCGCAGATTTGGTGATTTGAGGTGGAAAGGCTTTTTGTTTGAATCGTAAATCTCGTATTATAAAGGTGATGAATCGTGCTGTGTAATTTTGAGCATCCCTTCACCATCACCGCTATGTTGATCTGTACGAGTTCTTACTCTCCGTGTTTTTTTAGAGATTTTTGAGTCTGTAGATTCGGTGATTTGAGGTGGAAAGGTATGATCCAAGTGCATTGTGTTGGTTTGCTTTTTGTTTGGATCGAATATCCCATATTATAAGCTTGATGAATCGTGCTATGTGTAATTTTGAGGATTCCTTCGCTGTCACCGCGATGTTGATCTGTACGAACTCTTTGATATAATTGAAGTGCATTGTGTTGCTTTGCTTTTCGTTTGAATCGAAAATCCCCTTTTATAAGCTTGATGAGTCGGGCTATGTGTAATTTTGAGGATTGGATTTGATCTGGAATTGTTTTCTATAATCCATTAATCGATGTTTTGATTACAAGGTTGAAAATGAAGCATGTGAGTACTTGATTTAGCTCCCCTGAACATTTTGCTTGATTGCATATATCACTGCCTGAATTTTGAAACATTAAAATAAACTTTATGAACTTTGTAATTGTTTCAATTAAACACAAATGGCTCAAATGCCCCTTTTTTTTTGAGTGCTTGGATAATTTTAGGATAATTCGAGCTATTTGACTTTCAGTTGATTGAAAGATTATTATTAAGAAAATTTATCGACTGAAATAATGACAAAGTTTGTGTGGTCTACTTTAACTGTATTCTTCAGGCAATTATGATGTATTTGTTCTCAGACAAATCACTTTAGTTGCATATACTACCAGTTGCCATTCTTAATACAAATTATTTTCAGGCAGTTAAAGTAATTTGCCATTCTTAATATAACTGTATTTTTTAAAATTGCAAAACCAATACAACATTTTGATTTGGGTATTACTCGTGAAATGAAGATCCTGCAGTGCAATTTATTACTGTCGAACATGGTACCTCAGTTTTATGTTTACTTCGTAAGAAGCAATTATGGCCATGAGATTGCTTTGGTGATCATTTATAGTGCTGAGGTATTGTAATTTGATATCTGTTTTCTTTTAAATGTATTAGCTTTTTGTTTGTTTTCTTTCCATCTGTTATGCTGTCCCGGCCTCTCTGATCATTTAGAACTCTGCATCCTTCTTGCTGTTCACATGAATTTTGTTTCTTTTTATCTGCCTGTTTTCGTTAATCGATTAGTCTGCATGAAGTATTTCAGTTTGGCAAATTCAATTGGCGGTCTTTTGTCGTGGCCAATAGCTCTGAATATAGTTCATATGCATTTCTGGATTATCTGCAGTTTTGAAAGTTGAAGTGGCCTCTCCAACTTTTACCGGTCTATAAGGATGCGCTACGACTGTTTCATCTCTAAATCATGGAAGGGTGTTGACTAATAGTGACATTTGAATTTGGTGAGACCATTTACTCTTTTAGCTTCTTAATTGTTGTTTAAATATCTCTTGTTTTTCCACTCATGGCACGTGTAAGCGACATTATGGACCCTATACTCGAATTCTCCTGCGCTTTCTCGGATCTTTTAGGCAGTGTTTGGTTCGGGTACAAGGGGGGTTATCCCCCCCTTTGTACCCAAACACTTTGGAACAAGGGGGGGATTCGAATCCCCCCCTTTTCCCTTTTGTCCCCGGTATAACCAGGGACAACCGAAGCTACCCCTGAATTACACCTACTATCTCTCTCCTCTATTATTACCGTCTTCGCCCCTCTTCGCCTCATCTCTCCTCTAATCTCCTCCTTCCTCCTCGCCTCATCTCTCCTCTAACCTCCTCCTTCGTCGTCGCCGGTGCTTGATCTCTGCCTTAGTGAGCCGCGCGCCCTCTCGGTGCGAGATCTGTGACCCTCGGTGCCCGATCTGTGCCGCTGCGAGCAAAACGGCCTCTCCTTCGTCCTCGCCGGTGCGCGATCTCTGCCGGCGTGAGCCGCGCGGCCTGTCGGTGCGAGATCTGTGACCCTCGGTGCCCGAACTGTGCCGCAGCGAGCAAAGCGGCCTCTCCTTCGTCCTCGCCGGTGCTTGATCTCTGCCGCCGTGAGCCGCGCCCCCTGTCGGTGCGAGATCTGTGCCCTTCGGTGCCCGATCTGTGCCGGTGCTTGCAATCCGGCCTCTCCTTCGTCCTCTCCGGTGCTTGATCTCTGCCGCCTTGAGCCGCGCGCCCTCTCGGTGCGTGATTTCTGCCCCTCTAGTGCGTGATATCTGCCCCTCTGTGCGTGATCTCTGCCCCTCTGTGCGTGATCTGTGCCCCATCTGTGCGTGATCTGCGCCCCTCTGTGCGTGATCTGTGCCCCTGTGTGCGTGATCTGCGGCCCACTGTGCGTGATCTGTGCCCGAGGTGTTGTGTTGTACCTTTCATCTTGCCCGTCGCGACCCGATTCTCCGATCTGTGCCGAGGATCTGTGCAGCTTTCACCGCTCATCTCTGCCCCTCTGTGCGTGATCTTTGCCCCTCTGTGCGTGATCTGCGCCCCTCTGTGCGTGATCTGCGGCCCCCTGTGCGTGATCTGTGCCCGAGGTGTTGTGTTGTACCTTTCATCTTGCCCGCCGCGACCCGATTGTCCGATCTGTGCCGAGGATCTGTGCAGCTTGCACCGCTCCTTGCTCTGTAGCCTCCACCCCGCGGCTGCATCAGTGCCTGTACTGTGCCTGGTTTTTCAGCTCTACCGTCCCTCGTTGCCGCCGCGTAATTCTTCTCCTTGGTTGCCTCGATCTGTGCAAAGATCATCGTCGCCGCGTCGGCCTCGGTGCCTGTACTGTGCCCGGTTGTCCTGTGTTGCCGTCATCTGTGCACTTACTCCCGGTCCGTGCCCTTGGCCGCCTCTGTGCCTGAGCTTTGCCCGCCCAGTGTGCTGTATCTACCCTCTCTCTGTGCCAGATCTGTGCCCGATCTCTTCTCTGTCCCGCCTCGAAGGTGCTATCCTAATCCTTTGTCTGTGCTTGTCCATTGTTGGCTCCATTTTCGTTTACATGAGGTTGCTTCTATATCTAATATGTGCCTAAATGTGGGGTGATGCTGGTATCGCATGATGAATCAGTATGTTATGTTATAACGTAGCTTTTTATTGTCGGCTCCGGAATCTGGAGAATACATCGGTATTGTCGGATGATACTTATAAAAATCGGCGATGATGACGGTTGCCATAGGCAATAGATGGATGGCATGGATGTAAATCCACTGCAACCCCTTGCTTGTTGGAAACCATTTGAGCCCGTGTACGTACCAAATTTATTTTCGGCGATGATGACGGTTGCCATAGGCAATAGATGGATGGCATGGATGTAAATCCACTGCAACCCCTTGCTTGTTGGAAACCATTTGAGCCCGTATACGTACCAAAATTATTTTCGGCGATGATGACGGTTGCCATAGGCAATAGATGGATGGCATCGATGTAAATCGACTGCAACCCCTTGCTTGTTGGCAACCACTTGAGCCCGTGTTCCAAAAAAAATCAAAACATTTTGCAATTATGTACAAAACAACAAAATTTGATTGTTGAATCGCATATCCTATTGGACGTCAATATCGATACCTGTTGATGGCAATAAAGTGTTGCAATTATAACTATGTAGTCTTCATTATCCTATCTGCCATACCCCTTAGCATACATGTCTTTATTTATTATATGTTGTGCAATTTGTTTTGTATCTTAAATATGCCAATATCACAAACTTTGTATGCCAATTATGATTTGCATTTGAAAAATCATTTTTCTTTTGAAATATCGATATTAGAGACAGACCCCTTACCTTACATGTGTTTAACTTATTTAAATATGACATTTGTAATAGTGTTTGCTTCGAACATGATAAATATATAAATGACTACGTACATTAACTACAGATGCGTCCTTCTAAGAGACTTGTAATTCCCGGTCAAAGCAATCAGGGGGACATGAATAACCCAGAAGGAGCCAGTGGATCTCGCTCGCAAGCGTGGTCGCGTACATCCAACTGGACCCCGTCGTTGGATGCATGTCTGTTAGCGTTGTTGTCGGAGGAACATGCCTTAGGCAATAATGTTCATGGAACATTCACGACCCTTGCATGGGTTAGAATAGTTGGAGAGATAAATAGACGAAATAATTTAACACTAACAAAGGATAAGGTGAAAAATAGATTGAAAGTCTTGAAGCGCACTTTCTCGTTGTACCATTCGTTGGTCAACAAAAGCGGATGGGGATGGGATTTTAACCTCAATATACCCACGCCTGGCGATAGTGCTGACTGGGATGCGGTGATCGCGGTAATGTGATTCCATTTCGGTTCACCTAAATTTTAATCGAATATTATTCTTATTTTTAGACTAATATAATTAACCGACCTTCAGGAAAACCCGGCTTATGCCAGATGTAGAGATAAAGCATTTCCACCCTATAAGGATATTGAGTTCCTTACGGAGAAGACCACCGCAAGCGGCAGATATAGCTTTGCTTCAGTCATGCCGCCCACCACTGTAATTAGCTCGTCCTCATCATCCCCTGGTGAGGATGATAACATAATTGCTCCTACATTGGAAGGTTTATATCTCTTACCGCCTCCATTTGAAGCAGGGTCATCTGGGCCACCAGTGAATGATTTCATGGAAGGTGGAGAACCCGAATTCACACCTACCCCTCATCCCCCCAACAAGAATACCAGTGGGTCGGGACACAGCTCTGCAGGCAAGAGGCCTCGTTCCCCACTCCCCGAGCGTAGCCAACGAACTAACCGACCGTCGAGTGGTGGACGGCGGAAGAAAAGCGACACAGTCGCTGACGCTCTTGGAGAGATGTTGCAGTTAGGAAAAGATAAATTTGATTTTGTAAAGCACATGTATAATAGGGATTCTGAAGGTCGCCGCCCTATTCCTCCAATCGAGGATTGTATGCAACGCGTATACCTGATGCAAGGTCTCAACAATCGTAAGATTTTGGCGGCCGGCGAAGCTTTGAAAGATCCCCAGAATCGTCAACTCTTTATGACAATGAATGACGATCTTGCTAAAGACTGGGTAGAAATGCAATTAGAGAAAGATAATTTGATCTATCGACCTTTTTTCCCCGGCAATTAGTGGACAATTTTTTTATGTTTTAATTAAGTAGTGTAAATACAACCATTGTAACCTAATTTATCTTAACTTTTAGTAGTAGAAAACTGTTCGAACATGTATTTTTAAAAGTTGCACTGTTAGTAGGAGGTTTGTAATATTTAGTACGACAGTTTGGTTGCAATTATGTATATATAACTTGAATGTTGGTATTTCATATCGATAGATATTACATCATGTTTACTTATCATGATTTCTCGCTAATAGGGTAAAATTTCGATGCAGATATTATGGATCCTACATTTTATGAAAGTGTAGGTAATTCGAGTTTGCTTGATTTGATGATGATTATTTTAGACGATGATGATGACTTTATGGTGTTTCTAATACTAATGCTCATTGCTGAAGGATAGTTGTAATAATTTTCATGTATTAATTTGTTCTGTAATATGTTGTTGTATCGAGACATATGAATATTCGTGCTACATTATATACATTTATTAGAACTTTCTTTGCCTACAAGTTACCTTCGCTAAATGCCATTAATATTGTTGCAGTTATAATGGATGGTTCAATGTATCGAAGTATATTTTCGTCAACTTTTCATGCGGATTTGTTCGCAATATTAGAAGACGATGAAGAATATTGGGTGCAAGTCATAATAATGCTTATTGACGTAGGTTGTATAAATGAAACAAGTCCAATAACCAGACAACCATGTCGTACCCGTCCATTTACTGGGCATCAGTTTATTTGTGATATACTGAATGGTCATCCAGACCGGGGGTACACTCATTTTAGAATGACGATAACTACATTTATGGCTCTACGCGATGAGGTTGTTGGAAAGGGCCTTTTAATTGCCACACGGAATATGACAGTTGAAGAACAATTGGCGATTTTCCTATATTGTATTGGACATGGTGTTGTAAACAGGGTCCTCGCTGAGACTTTTCAACATTCAGGGGAAACAATTAGTCGTCACTTTAACAATGTTCTAAAAGCAATAATTCATCTAAAAGATGAATACATAACTCTGCCGCCAAGTAATATTGGAGTTCATCCAAGAATTGCTGACAATATGAATTTCCATCCGTTCAAGGTAAGGGAGAATAACTTTAATTACCTCTAAATTGTCCAATTTTATTACTTAATTTGAAAATGTACTATGTCTTGACATTAACATTTGTAGAATGCAATTGGGGCGGTGGATGGTTCGCATATTCCAGTTATTGTAAAAACACATAAACAAACCCGATTTCGGTGTCGCAAAGGATTTACATCACAAAATATGATGGCGGCTGTTTCTTTTGATCATATTTTCTTTTATGTATGCACCGGTTGGGAAGGATCTGCCGCTGATATGCGGGTACTCAGATGGGCATGTGAAAGTGGAGGTTTTAGTGTTCCTGAAGGTATCATTTTTTAAAAAATTATTCATATATATTTTCATTATTATTGGTTTAAATTATGTCTTACAAGTTGTATACACTTCTGTTATATATACAGGAAAATATTATCTCGTTGATTCCGGATACGCGAATACTGATAAATTTCTGGCACCTTATAGAAATGAGCGTTACCATCTGAGTCAATTTGATAGTAACAGTCGTGGTCGTTTACATCGTTCGCCAAAAGACTTGTATAATCATCGGCACGCCCAATTAAGAAACGTGGTAGAGAAGACATTTGGAATTTTAAAAAAACGATTTAAAATTTTAAATATTGCCACACCGTTTCCTTATAAAGTGCAGTGTCACATGGCTATGGCATGTTGTGTGCTCCATAATTTTATTCGACGGCATCAAGGAAATGACAGATATTTTAACGAAGCGCATAACTCAGAGCCTCCAGAGGATGATGTGGAAGTGCCGACTACGATTTATACTACATCAGAGTCACAGCGGGGAGACGACATTCGCAATCAAATTACGGCGGAGTTGTGGAATAACAGAAGTTAGAATTAATATTGTAATATAATGTTAGTTAGCTTGTTTAATAATTTAGATTGTTTATCTGCAATGTTAATTGTATTGTTAATTGGATTGTTTATCTGTAATGTTTAAAAGTTAATTTTGTTTATATGTGATATTTTGTTATCTACGTTTGTATAGTAATGTATTGAGCAAGTTATTTGTAGAAAAAATTGTTATGAAATACCTTTATTTACTGTTTAATTTTATAAATGTTGTATTGAATTTTATAAATAATATCTTTTTACAAATTGCTAATATTGCAATTAATGGAAAATATTACATATTTACCCGAATTTTAAATATTTTAGATGATGATGATGATTATGAAGATTATTGTGGAAAAAATTAGCATACAATATAATTCAAATTTTATATAGTATTTAATTTAATAATTTAGATATATTACCATGAATATTTAAATTACACTAATTAACACTAATTTCTCATTTTTAAAATTCTTATATGTTACCCGGGAAAATTATTCGTCGCCGCCGGCTTAAAAAATCTCTCCCCCCCTACCACATCCTCGTTCCCAACGCAAAATAAATAATTAATCAAAATTTTACAAGTAAAATTAATGAACACTAATTAAAACACTAATTAACAGTAAATATTGATTTTTACGAATTAAATATATTATCAGAGAAATTAATTAAAATTTGGTTTTTATATTAATCATTTTTTACATATAAATAATTAACACTAATTTTATATATTATCTAATTAATTACATTATAAATACTACAATTATTATATTTAAAAAGTTATAATACAATATATAATTACCAATTTTTACCCACACATAAAAAGGCAAAAGGGCATTTTGGTCTTTTTACTCAAAAGTCAACTATTTATACCCTCTTATTCTTCAATCCCAACCAAACACTATTTTTCTTATACCTGAATTATCTTATATCCCAACCAAACACTTTTTTCATTTATCCTACCTTATACTCAACTTTATACTTATACCTGGTACTATTAATACTCACTAATTCTCACTAATTCTCCAACCAAACGCAGCCTTACAGCTCTTGTTTGCCAGAGACTTGTACTTGGACATCGAAATCTTTCTTATTTTAACAAATGATAGATCATTCCTTGATGCAGATACTAGTGTTTGTATTTGGTTGCTACTTGATTTTGTGTGGGTACTAGTCCAAATTTCTGAGGGGTATCTTCATCTTTTAGCTCTTGTTTGTGCAGTGATAACTTATGCACCATGAAAGTGTGCGTGTAAACTAGGAACTTACTCTTAGTCCATTGCAAGGCTCCCGAAATTATGATTGTTTTAAAATAATTTACTTCATCTATTCAATGATTCATAATATTTAATAAATCACACTGCACGAATCTTAATGCTGTTGAGAACGAGATGTATATTAAAAAGATCAATCTTATATAACCTTTTTCTATCCCAATTAATACTAAGACAAAAATTAGTAGAATACATATCAAATAATACAAAATGGGCATGAACACTCCTTGCCAATCTTAAACAAAGATTGAGTGCTATTCTGAGTGATGAAAACAATAAACAGAGAAAGACGAAACGTGTGCATGGGAACATGCGCGGATGCATGCATGCTACATTGCTACTTAACTGGGAAAAGCAAATCACTGGATATGGATTTATTTGCTTGTGTCCAAGTTCAACTAATGCTCAGAGTTGCTTTTTTTTTTTTTTTTTTTTTTTTTTTTGAGAGAGAGAGAGAAAGCTCAGAGTTGATTTTGTGTGAGTCCCCAAAATTCCAAAATTCGTGTTAAATTCTAAAAGCTTTTACAGTGCCTCTGCCGTGTAGTTGAACGTCGAAAATGCAGGGGAAAATAATAAAAACAGGAGCACTCTTTGGTTCTCCGAGGGGTTAAGAGAATTTAAAGGGTACACACAAAAAAAATTAAATTTTATGTGAACTATTTTTGAATGAGCCTCTGAAGTTAAGATTAATAAAAATAAATCAAGATTGATCTATACGAGAGGACACAATAATAAAGTGAGCAAACTAACGCATATCCTGTACTTTAAAGTAGGGGAGTTCTCCGCAAGTATTTAAGGTTGCCACTATTGAGTAGGATCATGAGGAAGGAAGATTAGTTGGGAGTAATTGGTAAAATTTAAAGAAGAATTTACGGATAACCAGCTAAACTATTCTCACATGGGAGATAGATTAATATTAGTGAATATAATTCTCGCAAACTTATCAATTCAGCATCTTTTCATCTACGAGGCGCCAAAATGGATAATTAGAAGAATTGAGATGTTAAGAAGAGACTTCTTCTGGAAAGATGGGTATGATACTACGGGAGAGTCGTATATGGTAGCTTGGAGGGGTGTGTGTAAGAGCAAGAATGAAGGAGGTTTCGGACAGAAGGATTTGGCTACTATAAATAATGCCTCTATCACAAAATGGTGGTGGAAATTTTTTACGAAACCAGACCTACAGTGGAGAAAGTTGGTTAAAGCCTTATACTACAAAGATGTGGTCAAACTTAGGGACGCCTTCAAGAAAGGAGCTAGCTACTCTTTAGGGGATGATCGGTAAATTAATTTTTAGACAGATAGGTGATGCGGTGAAACCTCACTACATTCTCTATTATCTAAAATATACGATAAAGTTGAGCTCAAGAATATTAACAGTTAAGAAATGCTATACTAGTAAAGGATGGAAATGAAGAAAAATGTTAAGAAGATTGATTCAACGAGCCAGAATAGTGACTCAACAGTATATAAACTTAAGCTTAGGCTTGCGGTGGTAAGGACCGCAGACATATCAGATGAGATCTTCTAACAACGGACTGAGGGGCACAAGTTTTTGGTCAAATCCGTATATAGGATGCTTAGCGACAAGGATATTAGAGTTGGACTAACATTTAAGATTTAGGAGTAGAAAATACCACTAAAAAGACAAAAAACCTCCCACAAAAGATAATCTATTCGAGGGGGAGTGGATAGGGGACTAGGTCTGTGTGCTTTGTGTTGACACTTGTGAAACAATTCACTATCTATTTGTCATATGTGGATTTAGTAGATTTTACTGATTTCGATACTCTATAAGAACTCGCAACTTACGACGATGTGCGAATTTTTTGAAAAAAAACTGGTAGAGAAGAGAAACTCTTTAACCTACACAAAAAATTTGAGCATTCTGACGGCAATCTGGTGGATAATCTGATGGGAGAGAAACGATAGTACTTTTAAAAATCATAACTTAGACCTTGCGGCGGTTATTATAAGGATAGAGAATCTTGCGAGATATTGAGGAATGTTATGCCGTCCCTACATAAATTTTTTTTTTCTTTTGCTTTCGCCTTCATCTTTTTCTCTTATATTTTCTAAAGATTTTGTTATCTCATATTTGTAGCAAAGTTTATTATTATCGCTGCAGTTAGCATGCTATTTTAATATAATTACAATCATATTTTTTATACTAACCAACTTTCATTGTACATCTCTGATCAAATAAAATGAAAATTACACACAATATTAAGTCCTTAATAAAAAAAAATGTCCCCATGGTTTCTTTTCTTTTGTAATTTTTTTTTGCTGCTATTTGACTCTTCACACATATTTAAGTTATTTTTTAATGAATTAAAGTACTTGCCCAGTTTGCTAGTGCGGCTTCCTTTTTTGTCCCTGCACTGAGTTCTGGATTCTCCACCTCATTCTTCAGACTGATCCTGTCTGCTAAATTGCATCACTGCATACGCCTCTCAGCCACTATTTAAATTATTATTATTATTATTTTATTTATTCTTAAATAATAATTTTATATCTATCTACCTATCAACTTAAATCTTTTTGATATCATATCAGAGTTTGACTTAGACTCCATAATTTCTCATTGATTAATAATCATGTGCTTATATGAATCACCACTATATTACAAAAAATATTTTAATATGTTGATTTAAATTTTTGATTTACATGGATTCCATCTTTGTAAGTGGTGTTTGTGTAACCAAGAATAAATTAGCATTTGACCAGATTCACACCAAACTTGAGATACTATTTTTTTATTAGCTAACTAATTTAATTTATTAATCACTAATTATACATTTTCAACTCTGCAACTCATGATACATACAAATTAATAATAGCTAGATAATTTGGCATATATATATATATATATATATAGAGCAATGCTACATGTACACCCCGAAGGGGTGTACATCATACATCTCCACCATTTTAATGGTGGCGATATTTTTTACGGGTCACATCAAGTGACCCATCATCACACCCCCATCCTTAGATGGGTGGGGGTGTGAGATGTACACCCCTTACGGGTGTACACATAGTATTTTCCATATATATATATATGGAAAAACTAGATGTACACCCTCTTCGGGGTGTACATCTTACACCCCACCCCATCCTGGGATGGGGTGAATTTTACCCGTCACTCGATGTGACGGGTGAACTTCACCCCACCCCAGGATGGGGTGGGGTGTAAGATGTACACCCCAAGGAGGTGTACAGGTAGCACACCTTATATATATATATGGGTTAATTATATTCAGGTCCCTGCAAATATATCGAATAGCAAATATATTCCTACAAAATTCAACTTTTCATATTTAGTCCTTCAAAAATCCACCGTTATTCAAATCTACCCCTACCGTCCATCTCTGTTAGAAAAGTTGAGTTAACCATAGGTTAAATGCTTAACCTTGGTTAGATTAAAAAGTGAATTTATCTTTTTATCCTTTCTATATTATACCTTATCTAAGAGGGTTAATATGTGCGGGACGGGACAAAAAAGTCATTTCACATCGAATCTGTTAAAATATAAACAGATTCCAAACGGTACTAAACCAGAGGGATAGATTTGAATAACTTAGAATTTTTGAAGGGATAAATATGAAAAGTTAAATTTTGTAGAGATATATTTGCTATTCGACATATTTACAAGAACCTGAATACAATTAACCCTATATATATATATATATATATATATATATATATATATATATATATATATATATATATATATGCTTAATTTTTTATTAATTTAGCCTTGCTTTAATTAATGGGAAAGTTGCTTTCCCCACAAATGTTTTAGTACTAATTAATGGAAGAGTGAGAATGGGCACTTAATTAATTCCCTTCAATATTATTACCACTTAAAGTAATCAAAGTTAGCATCCTAGCTAGGAGTTTGAGTGAATTTATCTAAGCTCAAATTTGACTTGAAATAAATTTTGAATTTAAATTTAGACTTAAGTTCAGCTCGAAATTAATTCGAGTCCAGCTCGAGCAAGTCTAATTTCGAGTTGATAGAGCACGAGTTCTGAACGAGTCTTAACATAATACAATTTATGGTTTAATTTTTATAAAATATTAATTAAAATTTAATACAAAAATAAATTTAATATATAGTTCAACCTACAAATTAAATATATGAAATTCGATACTACAATATTATAATACAACATTATCTTGAAATTTACTTTTTTGTGCATGTTACTTAATGTGATTATTTTCGGGTACTTGTGATTTGTATTGTGCTTTTATTTTATTATATTTTTTTAAAATAATAAATAAATATTTTGATTAGTTCATATACGTACCTAGCATATCGTTTTTAAAAATTTATTGCTCAATCAAAATTTCAACTCTAGAATTTAGGCTTTGTCAATTAAAAATTATAAATTTTATAAATTTGATAAAATTTTAAATTTGTAGTTTTTAATTTATTTATAAATTTATAAATTTTTAAATAAATAAATTTTTTTATATACAAAAGCTAAATTTAAATAATACAAATTATAATTAAAATTCTTTTAAATAGGTTTTTAATGTAAAAGACAATTTCATCAATTACAAATTTTTTTTTTTCACTTTTTTTTTTTTCTTATTCCACTTTATCAGATTAAATTTCATTTTTCTTATATATGATATAACTTTAATACTCATCCAAATATATATAAGATTATATTAGAATCTACATATTTCTGAACTTATAAATAAACGATTTTCGCTTATTTTTGAACTCGGCCGTAAGTTTTTTTAAAAAAAATAAATAAAAAATATATGCAAAGTAAATCTAAAACAAAAAAAATAAAATATTTTTTGAAGTATTGATGGGTATGTAGGATACTATTTATTATTATTTATTAATAAGTGTAATGGTCATAATGAGAAAAAAAAAAAATTTGATGAATATATTTAATAATTAAAACTTAGAATTAATAAATCAGTTACTTGACTATTTTATGATAACATATAGAGGAGGCAATTAACTCTTTATTTTTAAATTTAAAATATTATTATTTTTTTTCGTGGCATTGTCCCAAATATTTCCAAGTCCCTTGGACCTCACAATATTCCTTTGTTAAATTTATTTTTCCCATAAATGTTGGGGTTTCTTTTGTTTTTTTTTTATTAAATTATTTTTCTTACTTATTCTATATTATGTATATTTATGAAATATCTAATTATTTTATATAATTTATTTTTTTAATATAATTGCTATTATTGATTAAACTAATCACACGAATTTTCTTCATCTTCACGCATTAAATTTTTAATGTTTATAATTATGACAACTAATTTACATGTTTAAAACAACAAAAATAATTGGAAATAAAATTTATGCAATATAAAAATTAGGAAAACAATATTTTAATAAAATATGTGTGACACAGGTAGAGATGTCAACGGGTCGGATTCGGAACAGATTTTTAAAAATTTGAACCCGGACCGCACTACATATCTGAAACCCGAATCTGAATCCGATCAAAAATTTTAAAATCCGAATCTGATCCGAACCTAAAAATTCAAATCCGAAATAATTATTTTTCTTTTCCTCTTTACAATATTTCAAAATATATTATATTAAATTTAAAATTTTAAAATATAAATTTAAATATAATATTAAATATTTATATATGTATATATATTATATAACGTAAAATCAATTTGAATTCGGGCCGAGTTTGGATTCGGATTCGGGTAAAATCAATTTGGATTCGGGCCGAGTTTGGATTCGGATTCGGGTTCGGATCGGATATAATTAAAATCCATATCCGAATTTAAATTTCTCAAATTTTTATATTTTATATCCGTATCTGAATTTATATTCGTTTAATATTAGATAAATTTATTACATTCGAATTCGAATTCAAATAAAATTTTTAAAATTCGTATCCATCCACATTTTAGACACGTGGCGTACAAATAATTTATTTTGCCTAAACTTTTGGGCCAACGCAGGCCCATATGAAGTCACGTGGACCACACGTGACACGTATGGCCCACACGAAACCTCGTCAGAAATAAATGTCACACAAGTACTACGCATAGGCAATTTCGCACGCCACGTGTCCATCACATCAGTCGTTGACTCTATATAAAATAGGATTCTATTAATAGTAAATCTAGAGCAATGCTATATGTACATCCCGAAAAGGGTGTACATCTTACACCTCACCCATCCAATGTACATCTTATACCCCACCCATCTAATGGGTGGGGTGCTTTTGGGGTCACTTGATGTGACCTCTTCTCACACCCTCACCCATTGGATAGGTGAGGGTGTAGGATGTACACCCGGATGGGGTGTACACATAGCATTTTCCGTAAATCTATTATGCGCAGTAAAAAATACTTAAAATTTAGATTAAAATAATTTTTAATGTATTATTGTTGAGGTGAAAATTAATTTATTTTTATAGTTGTGCCACGTGTCCTTTAGGAACAGCTTGATGCCACGTGTCCACTGGACAACCGTTGGGGGAAGGGCGCGTGTGCGGACGCGTGGTATCCGCATGGCAAGAATGTCGCACGTTTTTTTTATGCGTGTTACCCAACTTATACTCTTTTGAAATTACAAATAATAAATAAATATATAATGTAATAAATAATGAGCAATGTTAATTTATCAACCAAAATTTATTGACGATGTAAATTCTAAAATTATTTTATTGTAAAATTGCAAGCATTTTAATTTTAAGCATTCCGAAATATAAATTCATCAGTTATTACTATAATAAAATTAGATTATAACGATAAATTTTTGTGATATTTTTATACTGTTATATTTATATTTAATCTATATTTAAAATTAAATTATAGGAACATATTTTTGAGATATATTATTACCAATAAAATTAGATTATAGTGACACATTTTTGTGATACTTTTATAGGATCATATTTATATTTCATCTATATCAACAATTAAATTATAGAAATATATTTTTGAGACACATTATAATAAGGTGTCGCAATACATCCTAGCGATGACACATATAGCGAGATTAATAATAAGTATTGATGCTTTTACCAATGATATTTTTTTAAAAAATTTAAAAATATATAAAAATATTACTATAATATAATACTGTTGTAGCGTATATATTTATTTAGTTATATATGTGAGAGTTCCAAAAGTTAATGTTTAACGTACAAGCGTGGCTCTGCAATGTAGTTGAACGTTCATCATGCATGCTGATGATTCTTCGCAGCAACTTTTAGGAGCAATTCGCAGGGATAAGAGATCGAATAAATATAAGGAAAATGCTATTTGTACACCCCATTTAGGGGTGTACATCGCACACCCCACCCATCCAATGGATGGGGTGTGGTAAGGGATCACTTTACAATTTGTGAAGTGACCCCCCATCCTTAGATGGGTGGATGTAAGATGTACACCCCCTTTGGGGGTGTACATGTAGCGTTGCTCTAAATATAAACGTTAATGATAAAGTATCGTATTATTATTACTCAACTGTTTTATGTGCATGCATGTATTCTGTTGGTGTAAATATATAAAATAGAAGTTAGACTATAATAAAATATGAAAAGTATCAACTAGTTGATCAAGCCGAGGCACGGATATTTCGCTCTCTTTAAGGAGATTCAAGCTCTCTGCGGTAGGTAAAGCCTTCGAATCGATGCAGCAGGTAAAGCCTTCGAATCGATGCAGCAGAACACTGACTTGTCCCCTCCAGGATACAACGGCTCGACTCTCGTCGTGTGGCTTCACTAATTATGCACAAGTAGATGAGCCCAAAGCTCCACAAAAAAAAACACCTTTTCTTTGACTTCTTAATTTCCCTCTCAAGTATAATAGTTATTTAGTCTTTTTTTTTGTTTCTCACAAGAGAGTAGAAAAGCTATCTTATATAGGCGCCAAGACTATAGGTTACAACACATTAAAATCAACTTATTAAATAGGCTATAAGAATTAAAAAGTTATATTTTATTTTTCTTTGTAATTTCAATCTCATGAAAGATTATGGAAATGAATGCAATAGTATGGAGTTATAACTCCATATGTATAGATTAACAAAGAAGTTAATATCTTATTTAATAAAATGTAACACCACATTCATATCGACAAAGAATCGAATAAACTTCGTTGGTCATTAAGGGATCCACGTAGATATCTACCACACCAAGATCTTTCCAATAGATATAGTCTAGTGTCGCGTTTGAAAGTGTCGGTTAAATTATTGACAAATAAAGAATCGTTATGCATATACTTATGTCAAACGTCAATAAAATATGTGCTGACGTTTTAAGACATCATAATTTTTAAAATTCTGACTTTTTAAAGCGTCGAAAAATTAAAAATAATAATAAAAATTATTATTTAATTAATTAGTTTAATATAATAAAAAATTTATATCACGAGCGTCATCTAAAAAGTATCCTCATATTAAATATTTTTTTATAGTGTATATGGATAATAACAGTACTAGTGGCCGCTCTTCATTTTTACTAATCATGTAAACAACAATCTAGTTATTCGCTAAACGGATATGATATATATAAGTCCATTTTATAGTACCAGCTTATATATATATTTTTATTATTATTTATGATAGATATTTTAAATCAACGATCGATACTGTTGAGTATGATCTAGATTATTGAAAGTATCTAAAAATTAAATTTTAAATTTTTTTAATATTATTGACCTAATGATCAAATGGTTGTAAAATTTATAATTTTAATGATATATGAGTTTTTTGTTTGTTTAACGGTATAAAAAAATTTAAATTAATTGAATTTTGATTAGAACATTCTTTAAATTACTTAAAATAAGATCTATACTCTCGATCTTAATTACAAAACTTCTATCACCACTTTTTGAATAATATTTATTTTCAATCATTTATTTTTGTTTCAACTTAATAGACAAAAAAAAATATATTATACAAATATAAAATTTAATCTTTAGATAATTTAAATAATTTATATTAAATTTAAAAATGTCCGATCGTTGTTTTGAAAACTCCATCATTAAAAATAAATAGGTGATAACGAAACTCGTTTGCTATTAATAGCATTCCAGCCTAATTTTATATTTTAATTAATTGTAACAAACCTGTTCATATGAGAGATTTTAATTAAAGTGATGCAGTTCATGAGCAAAGTGATAATTATAATAGCCATAAACTAAGGAACTAATTAAAAAAGCACTTACTATTATAAAATTTCAAAGTGGGTAAATCATTTTATATTCTTTTTCTACAGCTTTAGTTTGCTGAGAAAATAATTCATTGTTTGTTTGTAGGATAGAAACAGATATCTTCTGATTTTTTTTTTTAAAAAAATAATGCCTACTTTTTAGTTAGGAGTAATTTCATATATGTGTCTTGTCAAATTTATTCTGAAAAATTTAAGCTATTATTTTTTTTTTCCTCGCAAAACATATGTTGAAAAATTATAATTAATTATAAATTAAATATTTAGTCATAACTAGTTTAGAGGTAAAATGATATTTTTATCTGCGTGTATAATTCTAACTCAAGTTGAGAAGAGCACCGTCGAGGTTTTTGTTGTCGCAAAATGTCTCACTTTTACTGTTTGTGCCTCAAGATTCACAACAATATTCGAATCGCAGTAATACCTATTTGAGATTTTTTGGACAAATAAATTTATAAAGATGAAAGAGTTATTTTAGAGCAGTCTCACTGCTATACTATCAATAATATCAAATTTTTTATTATTAGATTTATTTTTTGGACCATTTTTATTTCTATCATATTATTTTATCAACCACTCATTAAATCCTGCGAGTCACTATCATTCAAACTGTATATTTTTTTATTTAAAAATCGAATATCAAATAGTATAAATAACTTAGTACTATTAATAATATAATTATCTAATTCATTTTAGAGATTTTTTGTTAAAATACTAACGGGAACTACACTCAGGGACATATTTGCATAACTCAATATTTTTAAAAAAATAAATTTGATAACTTCAACTTTAATAAATTTGGAAGGATAATTTTTTTTTTTTTGTTTGGAGGGAACTGCATATAATTATTCATTTTATTTATATAATGTTTCAGAAAAGCTATTTTTAGAATTATTCATGAAAATTTTCAAACATTTCTCCTCTCCTTCCAATGTTTTTTGCCTAGCACGAAATTTAAAGTTCGCACCATTAATTTGTGGTGCTTGTGCACAAATTTGAAACGGGGCGTGGGCTCCACGTGTCCACGTGACACATGGCCCACAAAATCTCCTGCTTTAAAAAATTCTACCTAAAATTTTGGGCTCTGTTGGTCCATATTTTTATTATGAGGTCAACAATAAATGTTTAAATTTATAGATTTATTATTTTATTTTTTTCTTTGGCATTAATATATGGGATAATTGTCTATGTACCCCTGAAATATGAAAAAATATCTGATTTACCCCTCTTATTTTTTTCTTTCCAATATACCCTTCATACGTTCCACCGTTATTAAAAATATCCCTACCGTTTCCCTTTGTTAAGTTAACTAGGGTTAAACTAGAGTTAAATAATAATCGGAGTTGAAAACTATCAGATATACTTATTTTGCCCGGATTTAGGGTTTAGGGTTTAGAATTTTTTAGAGTTTTAGGGTTTAGGGTTTAGGGTTTTTTAGGGTTCTAGGGTTTAGGGTTTTGGGTTTTAGGGTTTAGGGTATATTTGAAAGGGCAAAATAGTAATTACACACAGATAACGGCAGTTCCAAACGGTACACTAACAGAGTTTAACTTCAGGAGTATTTTGGAAAGAAGTTGGAACGTAAGAAGGATAATTTTAATATTAGCCTTCTAAAAGGGGTAAATCTGAAAACAGGAAAATTTTTAAGGGTATGTAGAAAATTACCCCTTAATATATACACTAGGCACTGGACAGCAGTTGAATTATCCCTGCAAAAAAAAATTTGCACATGAATTTATAGAAAATAATTTTTTTTTAAGGAATGGTCAAATGGATTTTTTGGTTTTTTTTTTTTTAAAAAAAACTATCATGTACCCATTTATTACCAATTGTCTTGAAGCTAAGTATTCATTTAATGCAAAGTATGTTTTTTTGGAAAAAAATTATGCAAAATTCTAATTGATCCAAATATTCTCTACTAGAACAACAATGTTGATAGGACACATAGTTATACTTACAAATTAGGAAAGAGAGGATCTGATAAATCTTATTTATCAGTTGAAAGTGTAAAATAAATCTTGCATTATATAATAATTTTATATTAAGAAATAGTTAGAAAATTGGACTTGAGGACTATGAACATATAGAAACTTGTTACTTTATTAGTAATAACTAGATCGAAGCATTTAAGGGCAAATAGTTTTAGTCCAATATATTAGTAGTATTAACTGATTGAATCATCATATTTTATCTTTAAAATTACTCTATATTTCCCCGCATGATTATAGAAGGTTGTAATTATAAGAAAATCTTAATATAATGATATTTTTAAACTACGCTTGAAGCATCTATGTACGTCTCTATAATATAACAAATATTTTGTATCAAATATTTTTTTAAAATAATAAATTTTACTATTATTTTTAATTTTTTGACGTTTTAAGGAGTCGAGATTTTAAAAAATTTTAAAGTTTTAAAATGTTATAATATATTTTATTGATACTTGATATAAGCGTGAATAAATACATAATAATATTTTATTTACATACGTTTTCAAATATGACGCTAGACTATATTAAGTCGTTTTTAAGTATTATGAAATATATGTAAAAAAAATGTGCTTAAATGTTAATTTTTTGCGGTATAACTTGTACCTACCTTCTCACAAATAGTATATAATTTTCAATAAAGGTAAGGTTTTGTATCTTAAATGCTGTAATATATATATATATATATATATAGAGTTGGGCTGGAATGCTATTGATAGCACCAGCCCAACTTTGCCACCCATTTTATACCCTTTGGATTGCGTTGAGATTTGTGAAAGCTATTTAATGAAAAAAAGAAAAAAGAAAAAGTAAAAAGAAAAAGTAAAAATTAAATAGCTTTCACAAATCTCAACGCAATCCAAAGGGTATAAAATGGGTGGTAAAGTTGGGCTGGTGCTATCAATAGCATTCCAGCCCAACTCTATATATATATATATATATATATATATATATATATATATATATATATATATATATATATATATATATATATATATATATATATATATATATATATATATATATATATATATATATATATGAGCAATGTTATATGTAGATTCTAAAAGAGTGTATATTTCACACTTCCACCATCTAAGGATAGGGATATGGTGAGGGATCACTTAAAGTGATTCCTAAAAAGCATTTCCATCATTAGAGGGCGTAAGATGTACACACCTTTGGAGTGTATATGTAGCATTTTTCTCTATATATATATATACTAGTTTTATACCTATGACAATTATTCACCCGTTAATTTACTTTCTAAAATTTCAAACATGAAAATGAGTTACACGATATGTAAACTGTATTCCAATATTTCTAACTAGGATGCATCAAATGGATGTTACATTTGCGTCGATTTCGCGCTTTTCCCAGGAATAGACCTGCATTTCCCCAACTTGGCAAGCTTGATGTTGATTGAATAATGCAGGTAGGGAAGTAAGTGAAAGGAACTGCAATTCATTTTCACCAAAGTCAATACTAATTATGAAAGGGCTCAAAAGTAAAGTGTTTGCCCATAATGCTTAGTCAATAGTTGAAGAAAAGGGGCCTTCATTTCAATAGATATGTAGAGCATGCAACACCGTGCTTTGGTCCCTTGAAGCTATGTTAATGGATGCTATATGTGTTTGCACTAACCCTAGAGCGCCTTTTTGGGTGCTCGAAAATGGACCCGTGAATGCGTTAACGGATAGAATTAAGTTATGTTATGCTGCGCGCTGATGGAATAGAGTACTAATTGATTGGATATGTGCGAGTTGGATGACGATGGAACTTACGTCGTAAGCTCTTTTGTGTGAGAGTGTTTGTTTGTATCGAATAAGTTGCGCGACAACAATTCGACTTCCGCTAAAATGCATCTCGCTTCCATGCTTTCGACTTTTGCTAGCAGTTGCGGTTTGGCGTCTGAAGTCGTTAGTTTCAATCGAACTTTGGCATCCCAAAAGCTGCGATTTCACGTGGCTCCACTTCGTAGTGAAGCCAAACATGTCCTTTTCTTTGCGGAACGCACTGCAGTGCTAGTTGTGGCCACAAACATCGACTGAGATGCTTCCATTTAGTATATCTTATCCGTCGAACGACGTAAACGTTCGTAGCCGTTTACGTCGATGGACCAGACATCCATTTAGTGTTAGAGTCTGTGTCATGATGCTGCAAAAGCGGAGCTAAACAAGTCCACTGTCGTATTGCAGCCAAACATGTGATGTGTTAACACCTCCCAAACTTTTCGCACATTCGCAAAGTCAAAGCTTAAGTTGTTAATTTACTCTTGCAATGTTTCTCAGCAACTTAAGGCCAAGAGAAGCCTCAACCAGTGAACAACATAGTTTCAAGAGGTAATAATCTTAATTAGTTAATTAGTAAATTATTCGCGAATTATTAAAAATTTGTATTAAACTATCCGAATGTGATTTTTTCACAAAAATTCGGAATAAAAAAAGATTTTTTAGGATGATTTTAATAATTCGTGAATAATTCAGCGGACGAGAATAATTCTGCCAAAAATTCGGATAAAATATTTTGATAAAAATTTTATCACTATAATAAAATTATGTTATAGCGATACTTTTAAGTGTTTCTAAAATCTAAAAAAGGTATCGCTGGCAAAAATACCGACACTTATTGTTAATGTTGCTGTATGTACCGTCGCTAGGATATATAGCAACATATTTTTGTAATGTGTTCCAAAAATATATCCCTATAACCTAATTTTGGATATAGATGGAATATATATAGGAAACTTATACAAAAGTGTCACAAGCATGTGTCCCTATAACCCAATTTTGTTGTAGTGTATGTTCCAATTCTCTGTTTGTTCGCCCTAAAAATAAATAAATAAATAAAATTCTGGTTCAAAAAAAAATTCTCGCTCACCATTTACTTTATTTTGTAGTTCTCTATTTGTATATTCTCAAGAATTATAGCTATTTATACTAGTAGTATAATTCTAGAGAAAAAAAAATTAATTTAATAGCCGAATTTTTTATCCCGAATTATTAATTGGTAAACATATAATTTTTGTATAAATTACGTATCCGAATAATTGACGAACCAGCTTTTTAAGTCGAATTTTTTAACGAAATTTAAAATTAACACTACAACAAAATTAGTTTATAGGGACATATGTTTGTAACACTTTTTTACAAGTATCTTATTTATAGTCTATCTATATTCAAAATTAGGTTATAGGGACATATTTTTAGGACACATTATAGTAATGTGTCGCTATAGACCCTAGCGATAACGCATACAACGACACTAATGACAAGTGTAGGTATTTTTTTCAACAGTATTTTTTTTAGTATTTAGCAACACTTAAAAAGATCGCTATAATATAGTTTTATTGTAGTGTAAGATACAAATTTTATTCATATTATATTCATATCAAATTTTTGTCGAACTCAAATTAACTGACTATGATTTCTACATAATAAGCTTATAATAAAAGTTTACAGACAATTATAAAAGAGTAAAAGAATTGATGCACACCAGTGGAGTCAGATCAAGTAGGCTTAAACTTTTAGATTGAATAAATTTAATAATATATGTTATATTTTTGGACCCATGCGGATTTGGCTGGATTGAGAACTCCTTGATAAGTGGGCTATTTGTCTAAGTGGTGGTGTAGTGTGATTGAGTTATTAACTTTTATGAACATGATAAGTTTGCAAAAATGAGTCATAGAACACAATACAATATGATGATTATAGGTATACATGCTTCGAAGAATTTTCGAGTGGCATAAGTTAAAGCCCATAGTTGTTCCCGAGAAGAACAAGGTTAGGTGCATGAACTTGTTGAATTTTTTAGCGGCGTAGGTTAAAGCGCATAGTCACAGAAGAGTAAGAGACGAGTAAAACAGAAGAGTTGTTTGATTCAGAGATCATATATGAATAGTCCAACAATGTATGAATTGTCTCACTTTAAATAATTATATGAGAGTAAAATATGCAAAGAAGAACATGTTGGTGTCTACATCCCTTTCTGTAATAGTGTGCACTTACTTTGTTGGGCATTTGCCTGGTCAAGTGCTATATCTACAAAAAAAATATGCTACTTATTTGAGTTCAATGATCAAATATCTTCCCTTTTGAGCAATTTACCATAGTTTCTTGGGGCATTTGATTATTAGGAAAAGCATTAAAATGTTTGTTTAACTCCTTCACAAAAGCACAATCTCTACTCTGTTTCAGCTCTGTTTTGTTTAGGTGTTTGAGAGAAAGCACTTCACCAACATACATAAAAATTATGTAAAATAACAGTAGTAACTTTTTATTCTGAGTAGTATTAGAATAAAAAAAAGAGAAGCTTTGGGTAATGGGGGCCCTGCACATCATTATACATGACACACAAGAGACAGAGAAAAAAGGGGGAAAAAAAAAAGAAAAAAAAAAAACCAATGATAGATGGAAAAAGTAAATGTTACTGCAGAAACCATCTATCATGGTCAGTATCAGACTCTGTCTCCTGAGTAGAAAAAAAAAAAAAAAAAACTAAAAACCCCAAATAGCAAGGGGTAAAGTGCCAAAAAAAAAAAAACAGAGGAGGTGGCCCGTTGGCGTGCCTTGCCCTGCAAAAAGATGAGTAGCGGCCTTGAGAGAGCCATCGACGGATGAGATTTACTGAATCTTATAAAACCACGCGAGTGGATGGCGACAAGAAGATTTAGTAAGTTCTGTCAGTGGATAATAAAACGGGCAATGCTACTTGTACACTTCCAAGTGGAGTGTACATCCTACACTCCATCTATTTAAAGATGGAATAAATTTTATCGGTCACTTCGAAATAACCGGTAGATGGGATGTAAAATGTACACCCCACTTGGGAGTGTACAAGTAGCATTTTCCTAATAAAATTAGCTTTGTCTGTAATCCAGGCGGTCAGCTGACTAGGCCTGTGACGCCAAGTCCTTGGCGTCGACGAAGGTGCCGTGGAACCCGTAGGGGACCCGCGACGGTAGCTTCACGGTGGCCTCGAGCCGCATGTCGGCGGCATTGACGATGACGAGGTCGGACACGCCGGCGCGCTCGTCGTGCACGAAGGACAGCACGTAGCCGTCGTCCTCGCGCGGGGCGGCTGCGTCCCTCGGCACGAAGCAGGGCTCCCCGCCGTACCGCCCCTCGCCGTAGAGATAGGTGAGGGTCTTTCCGGTGCGCAGGTCGACCTTGGCGAAGCCCGAGACCTTGGGCCAGGGCTCGGCGATGGCCAGGTAGGCGAACCGGGTGTTTCTGCCTAGCCGGTACTTGTTGACCATCCCGGCCTCCAGGTTCATTTGGTCCCGGGGCTTCTGGATGGGCCGGCGGGTGGACTTTCCTGTGAGTAAATTCAACCGAATTTCGGTCAGGACGCTTTTCAAGCTCTCGCCGGAGTCGGAGTCGTTGAACACCGCGTCGGGCGGCGTCATGCAGGAGCCGATGACCACCACCTCGCCGGCCGACGGCTCCTCCCAGGCGTTCCAGAGATGGAAGCAGAAGCAGTCGGGGACGTCGACCCACCGCATTTCTGATGAGTCGGCCGCGTACTTGGGGAGGACGCCGAAGCGCGGGGTTTTCGAACGGTCGTAGACGACCGGCGATCCCCCGCGGATCATCTCCGGGAGGCGGAACACGACCTGCTGGTCTGGCACGACGATGAATTTCTGCGTGATGGCGAAGTCGTGCATCATGGTGGGCTGGTCGAGGGGGATGTCGACGTCGGGGGATTTAACCCCGTCGGGGGAGAAGCGCAAGTACTTGAGATAGGGCTCGGTGAGGATGCTGTAGCTGAGGGCGAAGAGCTCGCCGGAGACGGGGTCGAGCTTGGGGTGGGCGATCATGGGGGAGCTGAGCTGGCCGGAGAAGTCGTATCTTCCGACGGTTTGGAGATCGCCGGAGGGGGTAATTCTGACTTGGTAGGGGAGGTCGTCTTCGGACATGGCGAGGAGGCGGGAGTTGAAGAAGACGAGCCCGGCGTTGGCGACGCCGCAGCCGCGGGAGGGGTCGACGAGGCCGAGCAGGGCGCGCGCGCTGAAGAGGAGGAGGCGGGCGAGGCCCGAGTGGCCGTGGAGCTCGCCGATGGCTTTCGGGAACACCGGGCGCCCGATCGCCTGCTCCTGGGCGAGGCGGGAGGTCTCGGTGTGGCGGCACGCGTAGGACGCGGCGGCGCCGTGGCCGAGGCGCACCGCGTGGAGCATGCCGTCCCCGTCGAAGAGGTGGTGCCCCGCCGAGGGCGGGAGCAGCGGATTCGCGCCGTTGCGCGCGTAGACGCCGTTCAAGAACGGCGGGATGCGCCCCTCCACCGGCAGCTCGCGGCGCGGCGCCTGCTCCCCCACCGGCGCGAAATTCCCGCAAATCTGCACCGCCGGGTCGGCCGTCTTCGGCAGCGGATGCGGCCGCTCCAGCAGCCCGGAAATCAGCGCCACCTCCGCCGCGTCCAATGCGGCGGCCGCGGCCCGCTGCAGCACGTTCCATTTTGGGGGATCGAACCTGCTGCAACGTCTGCCGCACTCGTCGAGATTGTCATTGCTGCTGCTGCTGCTGCTGCTGCTGTTGTTTGCGTCCGGATCTTTAACGACCAGGCCGGCGTCGACATAAGAAGGCCGATAGTAAGTGCCACTCGCGGCATCAGTATCTGTATCCGCAGCAGAAATGAGGGAGCGGGAGGAGGCGGAGCAGTAGAGGGCCGCACGATTGAGCGAATTCCTTGGAAATTGGATGGATTTGGGCCGTCTGGGGCCGAGTAGGAGAATATTCGAATTCCGAGTTTTGGTAGTCGCAGGTGAAATGGCGCTGTTGGAAACAACAGCAGCCATAGAATTTACTACTTCTCCTCCTTGTATTGAATTTGGTTTTGTCGGCTACTGTAAGAAGCAGCCGCTGGTGGGAGAAGCGCTTCTGAGTTTGAAGGGGAATGGTGTATTATTCTGAGTTGAAGGGGAATGGGGAGAAGCGGGAATTTATAGTGTGCGGAAGTAGGGGAAGGAGAGAGAAAGAGAGAGAGAGAGAGAGAGTGGGGCGGTTTGAAAGGGGGGCGGCCACCTCGCCATCTCGGAAAACCACACGTGGCGGAAATAGGGGTGTATATTTTATACCCCACCTATTTTGTGATGGGGTGAATTTCATTCGTCACTCGATGTGACAAATAAAATAATATCCATCCCATAATAAGGTGGGGTATAGAATGTACACCCCTAAAGGAGTGTACACCTAGCATCCCTCTTGTAAAAAATGTCCAAATATATTGCTCTAATATTTCATGAACCTTAATACTTATATATATACTATGCGTTCCATTCAATTCACGTTATATAATAAATTATTTTATTTGGCTGGTTTACCTAGCATATTGAGAATTACTAAATTTGATTTATTTTATAAAATTTAATAATTCTGATAATAAAATATAATTTATTTTAAAATTATTTTTTGATCAAATTTGATTTTTTTTTTCTTTTACTAAACTATACATTGAATTTAAATTTAAGATTTAAAATTTGAATAAAAATATAAAATTTGATATTTTAATTTAAAACATTAATTTGATATTTAAATTTTGATGATTCAAAATTTTAAATTAAATTTTTAAAATTAATATATTGAAAGAGTTTGGAAGAGTTTGAGAAGTAAACTTATAATGTTATATAACATGATAACCTGCCACTTGGAATACGAAATACTCATCGACTCGTTCGATAATACTTTTAAAATAATTCTGTACTATTTGTAATATCATTTGCTCGCAGTTTTCGTTTGATTCCTGATAAAATAAATCTTGATTTTCGTTTTCTTTGTGATGTAACACGGAAAATTCAGATACAGCAAAACTGATGAAGTCACAAGTAATACAAAATTATTGACTAAATTGTAAATTTTGTAACGCAATATTATTGACCAAATTACAGATTTAATAGGATTATCTGTAATCCTAACGGGATAATATAAACCAACTTATTCTTCGTCACAGGAGAGGATGCAACTACTTAAAAATTTAAACAATATTAGAGAATAATATTTTTGATACATATATTCAACAATAATATATTCTTGCACAGATTGATTTTCACTAAGGATACTTTAAATTTCAAATAAAAAAAAAAATCTAACAGTAAAGAAAAATTTGTCTGAAAAAACACTCTAATATTTGAAAGGTAAATTTTTTCACTGAAAATTTTAAGTCCAACACTACATTTTATTTGAACAATAAAATATTTTTTCTTCTAGCGCGTTTCAAAAGCAATTCTTGCACTTATTGATTTTTACTAACGGTGGTATAAAATTCAAATAAGAGAAAAATGTGTTTGAAAAAGACACTCTAATATATATGTTTTTACATAGGTAATTTTAACTCTAGCGTTGCATTTTATTCGAAGATACTAATATGTGAAAGATATATATGTTTTTGCATTCACAATTTTAACTTCAGAACTGCATTTTATTTGAACAATAATTTTTTTTTTTTCTAGTGTGTTTGAGAAAACAATTCTTGCGCCCATTGATTTTCACTATGTTTTAAAATAAAAATAAAAATTGATTTTCACTATGTTTTAAAATTAAAATAAAAAATATATAATAGTAGAGAAAAATGTGTATGAAATAGACACTCTAATATGTTTTTATAATGGCAATTTTAACTTTATTTCAACTATAAAATAAAAAATAATTCTTACATCCATTAATTTTCACTAACCATGCTTTAAAATTCAAATAAAAGAATATTTAACAGTAAAAAAAAAAAGCCTCTAAAACAATACTTAGTCCAATTTGTCTCCTTTTTTATCCTTCCTAGGTCATCGTGTTCCTAAATTATATATGCCGTTATTTTTATTAAACTTTGAAATATAATTAATTTAAATACAGATAATTTATTGAAAAAGTTATCTCACCAAATTAAGGCAATAATCAAAGTACTAGTAATAAAAAGTTTTTTCAAGTGTAGGGATAAAAAAATAAAAGTAAAAGTTATTTCTGAATAATTCTCGCTTCACTTTAAGACTACTTTTGAGTATATTTTTATTTGGCATGTGATTGGTGGCACAAAAAAACCTTCAAATTCATAATTTTTCTTTAGCAATTTATTTAGAAGCATAATTTTAAATTACTTTTTATTATGGAAACAATTTTAGATTTTTTTTTTTTTAAAAAAAATAGCCCGTTATTCATTTTATTGATTCGATAAATAAATTTAACTATAAAAGGTGAGGCAGCAAGGATTCGAAAAAAATAAAATACAATAAAATAAAATACACACATGAAAAAGATCTGTCACTACTGATCCAACTCATCTAGTAATGCACAACAGATCTCATTTCCTCCATAACTTTCATATTCGTTTAACGACCAATAACGAATCTGATAATTGTTTGTTTGTTTTTAACTATTGATTAATTATAAAGAGTTTTTTTTTTAAAAAAAATATCATTTACTATTGAAAACAAAAACCTTCTTAGAAAAAAAATAAAGAATTGAGGCTAAACAAGCAAGAAAATTCTGATCACACCCTTTAAATTTTATGAATATTTAATGCCATAGTTATCACGTCTCACTAAGATACATTAATTTATTTGTTAACATAATAGAAAAAATGATATATATATATATATATATATATATATATATATATATATATATATATATAGAGGTTGCCACCTTTCAATAGCATAAAGGGTGCATGAGGAGGTGCATGTTAACGCCTACAATAGTAATTAATTTCACTATAATAATAACTTCTCACGTTCCCTGTGATTAGTTTTTAAAAGCACTTCGTTTATTGAGCGAAGTATATACATGTTCTAGGTTGTTCCTCCGTTAAGAAATTGAAGGCTAAGGAACACTACTTATCAATGGTTAAAAACAAAAGAAAAACAAATGGAAAGGACTTTTGTTAGAAGCTCTTGGCCAAGGACTAGTTACTACTTCAAATTGATTCGTCCTAAGTATTTGGATTTTGATTGATATCTAACAATGTACTATCCACCTAATATTTGGCGACAAATTGATATAATGCTTATGTACTGAAAAAAAAAATTAAAATTAAGTATTTTTATTTTTGTTTTTCTGAATTTTGTGCATAGAATGTCGAATTCAAATCTTTTATCTCTAATGCACTCTTGTGCGAGCAAATTAGACTTTTCATAAATTTTATTAATTTTTAACCTATATTTTTATAAATGTTCAAACTTAAAATCACTCGTGGGTCGTTTGACCTAGTTTGATCTTTTGACTTTAATTAATGCAAGTGTTTTAAATTAAAGATTTTTTTTTTTTTTTTTGAGAACAAGGTAGCATGCTACCGCTTCATTCATTTGAAGTATGAACTTAGTTACAAACTGAGACAACTAGGTCTCGACCCACCTGAACACGAAAAAAAAAAAAAAAAAATCACGACAAGCAAAAAGAGTTCCAAGTATGCCTCAACAACTTGATTTCCGACATTACATATCTCGCTGTTTGCTTTTTCGCCTCGAAAATTTTCCTATTCCTTTCTAGCCAAATGACCCACCAAGAGACAGCGACAGTCGCGAGTTCCCTATTCCCTAAAATGCCGCCCTTATGACTGCCTTCCTTCCACAACCGGGCCGGCGATGTACGAGTGCGTAGCATCGCCTTGTTAGGAAGTAATCCGAGCAAAAGTTCCTTTGAGAAAGGGCATGCCATGAAGAGGTGGTCCACCATCTCACACCCATCCGTACAGAGTGTACAAACCACCGCCCCGCACCATCCCCTTTTGGAGAGGTTGTCGGCAGTGAGGACCCTTTTTTTGAGGATCAACCAAACAAAGACTTTAACTTTTAATGGAGTCCTGATCTTCCAGAGCTGTACAAAGCGTCTATCAACTACTCCATCCTGCTGGAACTGCTGGAACCTATAAAATGACTTGACACTGAACCTGCCCGAATTCTCCCACCTCCATTTAATCTCATCCTTATCGTTTCCAGTGGCAATCGCTTGGACCTCCGCTCTGATTTGTGTTGCCATCTCCCTCTCCACTAGGGAATCGGGGGCAAACCCCTCAAAATCTTACACCACTTCCATCCCCTAACACCCTGACAATCTCGCACCCTGACGTTTTTGCTTCTCACTTTGTCATAGATGAGAGGGTATATGGTTCGGAGGGAGGCCTGGCCACACCAGATATCATTCCAGCAATCGACTTTGTGGCCATCCCTAATAATGTAGTAAGTGCCGCATTTGAAAAGACCCTTTGTTGTTAAAATACTTCTCCACCGGTATGAAAACGATCTGAACGACTCCCCTTCCTTAAGTGGTTTCCTCCGTGCGTAATAAGTTTCGTTTATGAGTGGGCCCCAAAGGTTTCCTCCGTGCGTAATAAATTGAAGATTCATATTTGAACCTAAAATTTTATTTTAACTTTTTACTAATTTGCCAAATGTTATACTGAAACACGTTCTGGAAAAAAATTTATCGATCATACAAACCAGTAACATGCATGCAAACGTTAAGGCAAAAATATACGTATACTTTGAATTACGGCTCACGAATGTTTCTAAATTTTTTTTTAATGATTCATTTTATACATAATATGATATCAGACTCAATTTTTCGCCTTCTCAATTTTAAAATGTTTAGAATTCAGTGCGCCTCGACCAATCTCTATCTCTCTCTCTCTCTCTTATCTTCGCATTTCTACCATCTTCTAATAGAAAGATTCTTAGATCTACAAAGCAAAATTAATAATAAATATAATCTAATCATAAATTAATAAGAATAAACACATCCTTGATTATTCAATCCATGCGAATGTCACCACCCACGCATTGCTTCACCTGAGTCATAGTTTGTGAAACAACAAAGTCTTAATGAAATCTCATATATCTCTCCAACCATGCAATTGTATGTGTACTTATACTACTATTTTTAGTATTTTTAAATTTGTTTTTGCTTTCCACGCTACTAATTTTGAAAAGCATTGAACCCCCTCGCGTGTCTCAAAGATAGAGGAAGGTCAAATAGCCTCTAATTTTAATTAAGTAGCCAATTATTAGTGGGCAAGTGTAATCTTTTTTTTCATTCACTTGACCTCCCCATTTATGTATAATTTGTAGTACTATGTCTATCTCATAAAGTGCCCCAAATAATATATATATAACATAAAATTCAAAGGTAATAAAATATATAAAACTAACTGATCAATCAACTTTATTATTATTATGTGGTACAATTATGAGATGCGTGTATTGTTACTTTTATTCTTATTACATTAATGATTTTTTCTTGGGCATTAGATCTAGTACCATCGAAAAACATCCACGTGGTCTATCCAAGGGAAGATACACTAATTGGTAGTTGCCTTTTTATATATATATATATATATATTTCAACTTGTGGATTTCTTTAATTTGTTGGTTATTTTAATTTTGCTTTTTCAGCACTTTGTCTATTTCCTATTATAACTTAATGGTTAAGTTCCTTAGATTTTGTACTTCCTAATCTGAGAAGGAACAAGCTAGGGGGATGTGAATTATATGTCATGTTCTTACTAATTTTGATGGTCAAACCTCCCAATTAATATGATTGGGATCATGATGCGTCACATAGATTATGATGATCACATCTTAGGCGACTCTCTAAACTATTTTTATATGTGTCTTAGATTATGCGCATTAAACTGGATGCATAGAATTAACAATCAAACAAACAAAATGGATACGAAAATTAATATGATTTCATTTATTTTTAATTATTTTTGGATTAATTTTATTTCAAGAACAAAGAGTACTCATGGGATCATGATATATATGGAATTAATGCAAGTTGGATAATTAATTAGTACTACTTAAGTAAATGCAATTTAGAGATTGTGTCTAAATGCCTATATTTTATGGTAAATGCTCAAGTGAATAATATGTTTTACAAATTCATCTGGCACTAAATTTGAGTCTCTCTTTGAAATTTTATAAGGTTGTGTTGATTTTCTTATTAAAGAGAGAGAGAGCTTTGCGATGCATACAAAATTAAGGTCACAATCCAAACCATTAACCTCCTATGTTATTTCTATATTATTCGTCGATGTGGTGATTAATGGTATGATTAGTCAGAATATCACCAAAATCTATCTGATCCTATATATATATATATATATATATATATATATATATATATATATATATATATATATTTCACTTTGTTTAGTACACACCTCAGTTCATTTTAGGTATATCAAGTGAGAAGTTAAAGGCATTACTTAGTATATGCTTTTAATTAAGCCTAATAATATATCAATTTTATACTTAAGTTTATGTGGCTTAAACCTGTGACATGTGTAGACCTTTAACTTGAGTCATACAAAAATTAAATTGGAGATCACTATGCGTTTTTAAAAGCACATTAAGTTGGACATTTCCATTTGGGCCATTAATTACTTAACATGTCCTTCAATTAGATGGAGGTGGACACCAAAAATGGTGGGTTGTCACTTCTCTCTCTCTCTATAATATATATATATATATATATATATATATATATATATATATATATATATATATATATATATATATATATATATATGAGGTGTTTTGATATATATCAAATGTTTTAGATTGCCTAAATATAGGCATGCACTAGAATTTGTTTCATCCAGTTGAGCACTGGGTTAGGAGAAAAACTTAAAGTACTTGTGAGCCACAAAAGTTGTAGCGTCTGTGACATTAATTAATGTAGTATTATTTATTTGAACGTAAAAATAATCTATAAATAATACTTGATGTAATAATTAGCCTAATAACATTATTTAAATAATACTTTATCAAATATCACTGTTATCTACAGTGAGGTCAAACAAAAGATTATAAAAAGTGAAAATTCATGGTATCATATGAAAGGCATCAAATCTAGACAAATTACATACTTAGCAAATGAGAACATGGATCATTTTTATTTCCCTTTAGTTTTGTTTTGGTTTTTTTTTTTTTTTTTTTTTTTTTTTTGCCTTTAAGGCACCTAAAAAGAAAACCATTTTGTTTTACATTACAAATTAACATGCAATCATACAATATAGTTTTTAATGAGCTCCATGCATATTACAATATTTAAGCTCTATCTTACTCCTACATTTGCTAATTGGTGTTATAATTGGAGGGAACTAATTAACTTCCTATGACCTAACATTTGACTCTTAAGCCATCACTTGATAGAAAATAGAGACATGTGCACTTCATTTTTTACTATATATATATATATATATATATATATATATATATATATATATATATATATATATATATATATATATATAAAAGCTGGAATACTATTAATAGTAGCAAGTCATTGGTGCTATTAAGTTTTTAACCGTTGAATTAAAAGATGTGTGGTTGAGATGATAGTGGGCTCCTTGGGTTTAATAGGTGGTTGGAAAAACAGTAAAATCTAACGGATAAAAATAATTAAAGGGATTGATCTAGGGATAGAAAACTTAATAGTACCAAATACTTGGTACTATCGATAGTATAGTAACCAGACTCTACATATATATATAGTTTAACATAATTTGTAATGATTAACTTCTACGATCAGGTGGAAAGAGGTCAAGCAACTTGGATTAGGAAATATGATCTAAGGAGAATCTCTATTTAAAATTGGAGGATATTGTGTTTTGTATATATATGAGGTTGGAGTGGTTGGTTTTAGTTAGGGCTCTAATTTGTTGTAAAGTGTGAAACTTATAAAGTATGAGCTAAGACCATTCTTAATCCCTTGCTTAGGTTGGCCACAAAGTCCACAAAGTTTCTTAGTCCTTACCTAAACAATAGTATATTTTGAAATATGAATGCTTGAAATTTAAAATTTTTAATATTTACCTCTTTAATCTTATGAATGCTTGAAATATGAATACTTGAAATTTACCTTTTTAATATTCCTTCGAAAGATTTATAGACTATCCTATCAAATAATGGAATATTCTAGAGTTCAGGTGCCAGTATTTCGAACAATGTGCACATATTTTTATATTTTGCTTTTGTAGGACCATTTATATTTTACAACATTTATTTTAACTCAACTCGGAGTGTTTTAATGCCGCTTCGGCGAAAAAAAGTAAAAAAAAAAAAGAAAAAAAAAAAAAGAAAAGAGTTCGAGCTTGGCCCATTACATTATTTTTTTTGGGAATGGATTTGGGCCTTTGCTCAAATTGCATGTACTAAATCAGGCCCATTATAAATTTTTGATCTGGGCCTTAATGAGCTTTTACAGAAATTGGGCCCATTATTTTTTCTTTTTTTTTAATTTTTTTTTTTTTTCTTTTTCAATGGGAGAACTTTGTAGAGACAATTCAACAGTATTATTCAAATCCTGCCAACAATACCTAAGCACAGAGATGCCATAAAGTCTAAATATTTCGAGCACAATTCGAGTCAAATTTACAATATATAACTCCTCACTGAGATATTTTACCATCATAACGTAGGTTAGAAATTAAGTCAATTTGTCAATTTGTCAATTTAGGTCAATACTATCAAGTCAATTTGTCAATTTGTCAATTTGGTGAGTGTGCGCCACGCGCGCGCGAAAATCTGACTATTTAAAAGACTTAAAATTTTTAAAAAGTCTAAAAAATCTTATTCTGCTTATTGAAAAGATTAGCATTACATGCTGAATTATATTTGGTAGAATAAGAAAGGGATGTTGAGACACATGATTTTCATCCATACAAGACAAATTTTATATAACACCTGTACATGATGGCAAACTCACTGAAATATAATGTAAATGTTTAAGAGGTACTTGTTCAATCATATTCTCTGTTAATAGGATTAATCAATAATTTCAGCCATATAGAGACAATATCTGTACCAGGTCTGTACAGAGTGGCAAATTCAATGGATTTACAGTAGGATTTTTTTTCAGATGCATGATCCGTCCCTTTCACTTTGTTGGATTAATCAATAATTTCAGCCACATAGGACATTCTCTGTCTCTTCCACGTTGTACTCTCCTTGCTAAACTCACTATAACAAAATTAGGTTATAGGGACACATATTTGTGACATTTTTGTATAAGTATCCCATTTATATTCCATATATATTCAAAATTAGGTTATAGGGATACATTTTTGGAATACATTATAAAAATGTGTCGCTATACACCCTAGCGACGGCACATATAGCAACACTAACAATAAGTGTCGGTATTTTTGTCAGCTACATTTTTTTTAAATTTTAGAAACACTTTAAAATGTCGCTATAGCATAATTTTGTTGTAGTGACTCTGTCTCTCTCTTCCTTTCTTCTTTTTTTTTTCCTTTTTTTTTGTATTTTTATATGTGAGAATCTAAATTTTGACATTCGATAATGATCGAAAACACGATCGAATATTTGATAAAATTATATTTGCTTCTATATTTAATACATCAATACGAATATTAAATGGATATTAAATTTTATAATTATATTTGATAAAAGTGAAAGTCAAATACAATTCGAATTTTGGATGAATACAAATATGAATTGAATTTTCAATTTTTAAAATGCCTACAATGAGAAATTGTTAACATATATCTTGGATTTTAAAATAATTTTATTTAACAAGATTTATATGTGACTGGCTTCTTTGATTGATTAGACTTTTTTTTTTAAAAAAAAATTAAACATTAAGATTTAAACCAACTTTACAATTTATTAATTAATTTATTATTATTACTATTTAAGTGCTCGGCCTACAAATAATAATACCTGTGAATGCTAATATCTAAAATCTTATCAGAATATGAATCTGTATTCTAAAAAAAGCGAATTCGAATTCAAATCCAAAAAACTTTTTATTATTTCTATCAAATTCGAATTTGAATTTGACCGACCAACTATATATTTTGACTCTCAAATTCAACTCTATTCTTATTTACATGTGTATTAACATTAAAATGCTGATATTATTATGACCTCTTTTTTTTTCTCTCTCTCTCTCTCTGCTTGTTTTTGTTTTGATCCAATTCCGAACCACTGACTAAACTCTAGGAGTCGATTATTATTGTAACCGTACATTTCTTTATTCGAGAAAAAAAATTTAATAGCACAAATGACTTGTGCTATTAATAGCAAAGTAGCCTCCGTGCTATCAAATTATTTTTAATGATGCGGCTTCTGTATCGCGGATCAATTTCATTAGATTTGATCCACGCTATTGAAAATATCTAGAAATCAAATTTCATGATTTTTCGATATTATTTATATATATCAAATGAATAGTCTAAAAATGAACGGCAGAAAATAATAATTTCATAAAAAATAATGATAAAATACTTAAATATTAAATCAAAAGTTTTGATCTCACTCTTTATATTAAGTAAAATTTTCTATTAAAATTTTCATATAATTTGAATTATTCTATCGTTGAACTTACAAACTGTAAGGAAGATCCACGTTGCAACCGCTTGGATCTACGGATCCTTAGCTTGGATGGCGACGAAGACGATCTGCAACAGTTGGAGAGCTTGATCCGAGTCGCAACCGCCCAGATGAAGATCTGGAGCCAGGATGGCGATGATGAAGATCAATAGCTCATATCTGAATCGGAGTTGGTACCACGGTGATGAAGCTTCTCTGAGGGGTATCGGCGATGATGATCCGGGTATGGTGAGAAATTAAGGAAGAAGAAGAAGAAGAGGATTGTAGAGAGAGAAAGAGCAGGAGAGTAAGGAGCAAGAGAAGAGAGGTTTTGGAGAAGAAGATGTAAATTCATTAACCGTCTCATTCTGTTACAACTACCTATTTATAGCCTAGGTTTGGGCTTATTTGCTAATACTTGTATAATGTGGACTAAACTGTAATTGTGGAATTCCTCTTGGGCTTGGTTTGTTGCTTATTTGTAACCCACGAACTGGACCATCACCGCCTGGGCTTGGGCCGGCGTGGCTAGCGTAACGGTGCGGTTTCCTCCCGAGACCCGCTCCGCAATGCTGCTTCTACAACCTTCCAGGGCATTCCTCCTCACAGCTGGCTTCGACTAACTCCTTCCCCTCTACTCTGGTTAACTTCTTGAGTTACTAGCTACCCCATTCCTGAAGGTTCTTCGGCTCCCTCTCGCAACGTTCTCATGGAGGAACTTCTCTTCTACTCGCGCCATCCTGAAGATGCATCCCAGCCGTAGATCCCTGAAGAACACCGAAGATCCAGAGTCTTTCCTGTGTCCAAAAAAGCTAAGTATCGCTGATCCTTCTTCCTTTGCTACTTCCTACTCTACTCAAGTCTCCTTTCTAATTTCTTTTCTTTATTTTCTTCACAGGCGTTACAATCCCTCATCCTTGAGTCATTACCTGTCCTCAGGGAATGAATTCCGGATACTTGATCTTGAGTACGCGTACATCCTCCCATGTAGTGGCTTCCTCAGGAAGGTTGAACCACTTTACTAACACCTCTTCCACCGTCCTTCTTCTTCGATGGCTTGTACGTTGATCCAACACTTGTTCAGGACCGGCCAGAGGCTCGCCGTCGTCGTCAACAATGGGTGTTGGAGGGGCGGTTTGGTCGCTCGGTGGAAGCCCCGGTTTAAGCTGGGAGACATGAAAGACCGGGTGAATCTGAGAATCAGGAGGTAAGTTGAGTCTATATGCCACCTTCCCAATACAGGCTAATATTTCAAAAGGCCCGTGGTAACGTACTGCTAGCTTGGGACTCATTCTCTTGGCTAGAGAAAATTGTCTGTAAGGCTGAAGTTTCAGGTATACCCAACTCCCTACTGCATATTCTTTTTCTCTTCTATGCTTATCCACTTGCTGCTTCATACGATTCTGAGCGACTTGTAGTCGGTCTCTTAACTCACGGGTAAGCTTCTCTCTCTCTGAGGCCCAATCTTTAACCTCTGGGTGAGTAGCTGCATCAGCAGTGGCTACCAAGGTTGAAGAAGGGTCCACCCCATACAAAGCCTTGTAAGGGGTAGTACCTAGAGAAGAGTGAAATTTGGTGTTGTACCACCATTCGGCCAAGGGTAAATACTTAATCCATTTCTGTGGGTGTTGGAAACACATGCACCGTAGATACGTCTCTAAGCATTGATTTACTCTCTCGGTCTGCCCATCAGTCTCTGGGTGGTAAGAAGTACTCATTTTCAATTGTGTTCCCAGTAATTGAAACAACTCCCTCCAAAATAAACTTGTGAATATTTTGTCCCTGTCAGTGACTATGCTCCTAGGACAACCATGCAATTTATATACTGAGTCTAAGAAGGTTTTTGCTACCTCTTGAGCTGTGAAGGGATGTCGTAGGGGTATAAAATGAGAGTATTTTGTCAACCTATCCACAACAACCAGGATTGTGTCCTTTCCTTCTGATTTTGGTAGAGCCTCTATAAAATCCAAACTGATGTCCTCCCAGATTTGAGTAGGTATTGGTAATGGCTGCAATAGTCCTGGGGTAGCTTGAGTGACGATTTTAGTTTGGGCACATACCTCACAGCTTCGCAACTGCTCCTCAAATTGTTTCTTCATACCCTTCCAATAAAGTGTCCTTTAGCTCTCTGATAGGTGTGTGTCAATCCAGAGTGCCCCCCAATAACTGAGTGATGGAAATGTCTGATTAATTTGTTCCTTAGTTCACCCGCACTGCCAACATATACTCTCCCTTTATACCTTAGGACTCCTTGGCTGTAGGTATACAATGAGCCCCCTCCAGATTGCCCTTTAACTTTCTCAAGAATTACCTGAGCATAAGGATCATCTTGATAGCTATCTTCTAACTCATACGTCCACCCAGGAGCTACAGAAGTGACGGCCAGTCTGAGAGGTTTCACAGTTAAGCCTTGATAGTGCATCTGCAGCCTTATTCTCCCTTCCCTTCCTATATACAATAGTGTAATCAAAACCCATTAACTTCATCATGCCCTTTTGCTGCATAGGTGTAACAATTTTCTGCTCCAATAGGTACTTTAAGCTTTCATGATCTGTTTTAATAACAAAGCACCCAACCATCAAATAATGCTTCCACATTTGAGTAGCCATCAGAATAGCTAGGAATTCTTTTTCATAGGTAGAAAGATTCAGGTTCCTACCCTGTATAGCCTTACTCAGAAAAGCTATGGGTCTCTCTTCTTGGGATAACACAGCCCCAATGCCTTCTCCACTGGCATCCACCTCTAAAACAAAGGGTTTTTCAAAGTCAGGTAACCTAAGAACTGGGGCTGTAGTCATAGCCCCCTTCAAGTTCTCGAATGCTTGTTGAGCTTCCAAATTCCAATGAAATTGATCATTTTTTAAGAGTTCAGTGAGTGGCTTGCTAATAGTTCCATAATGTTTGATAAATTTCCGATAATAACCAGTCAGTCCTAGGAACCCTCGCAACCCTTTTATGGTCTTGGGCACAGGCCAATGAATCATAGCTTCAATTTTAGCAGGGTCTGTAGCTACCCCTTGATCTGATATGAGATGCCCCAAATACTCAATCTGCTTCTTCCCAAATGCACACTTGCTTCTTTTCGCATATAGTTGGTTAACCCTCATAAGTTCTAGGACCACTGATAAATGCCTCACATGCTCCTCCAAGGATTTGCTATACACCAGAATATCATCAAAGAACACTAGTGCAAACTTCCTCAATTGAGACTTGAAAACTGTGTTCATTAAGGATTGAAAGGTTGCCGGGGCATTGGTTAACCCAAAAGGCATGACTTTAAATTCATAATGACCTTGATGAGTACGAAATGCCGTCTTAGGTATATCCTCTGTGTAGACCCTGATCTGGTGATAACCTGATCTCAAATCTAATTTAGAGAATAATTGAGAATCCCCTAACTCATCAAGTAAGTCATCAATAATAGGAATTGGAAACTTGTTCTTGACAGTGGCTTTGTTCAACTGCCTATAGTCAACACACATTCTCCAACTTCCATCTTTTTTCTTTACTAATAAGACTGGAGCTGCAAATGGGCTATTACTCTCTTGTATTATAGAGGTTTCCAACATCTCTTTCACTTGCCTCTCCACTTCCCTTTCTGCTCGTGGGAATGTCTATACGGTCTGAGATTAACAGGAGTAGTACCTGGCTGAAGGGGTATCCTGTGATCTTCCCTTCTCTGTGGTGGCAACCCTTTGGGTTCAGCAAAGACATCATGGTATTGGTTCAACAACTTATTTAGCTCCGGGGTGACAGTGGCTTCTGCCTCACTGTTATCTGGGGTACACTGCTGTATAACACAACACTCCCCATAGAGATACTCTTGATACCACTGATTGGCTGTGATAGCCCTCAACTTAGCCTTGTCCCCCATGGCCTTCAGTATTATTGGATGACCTTCTCTGATTATTGTAATAGCATTTTGATTAAAATCAAAGGTAACTTGGCCATATGATTTCAGCCAATCTATTCCCAGTATGATTCCTGAACCTTCCAACCTGATGATCCTAAGATCAGCTTGAAATGCTTGCCCTTGCATAATCCAACTGAATCCCAAACACTGTAGTTTGCTAAGTACTTTTTGGCCATTGGCCACTGTGACAATTAAAGGGCTAGCTACTGTCAATTGGGCCTTGATATCTTTGGCCACTTGCAAATCCATGAAGCTGTGCGTGCTTCCTGTATCAATTAATACTGTTAAAGAGTATCCCTTGACTTCACCCTGCAACTTGATGGTATCCTGAGGCTTAATCCCACTTAAGGCATATACCGAGATGCCTTCTTCATGATGATCATATGCTTCCTCCTTCTCCTGGTTGTTCCCCTCACCCTCTACTTCAGAATTACCCTCCAGTAGGCTGTCTTCATCATAAATTTCCAAAATATTCTCCTGACACTGCATATAGCTGAGGGTTTTGCTAGTACAGATGTGCCCAGGATGGTACCTCTCACCACACTTGAAACACTGTCCCGCAGCTCTTCTTTGTTCCAAAAGTGATTTATTATATGGCAGTTGATTTCCTCCCATCTTCTGAGGGGTACTGGAATTGTGATTTTGGTTTGTTGGTGCCTGCGGTTTGAAGTAATTATTGGATGGATATCCACTTCCAGGATTCCTTGGTGGGGTTTTATACTTCCTGCTGATTACTGATAATGCCCTCTCATGCAGTTTTGCCTGTTCATAAGCCTCCTCCAATGTGTTTGGATGAGCAATGTCTAGAAAAGGCACTAAGTCTTCTCGTAATCCACTGACATAACAGGAAATGAAGTGTTCCTCGGTTAATTGGGGATTGTAATACAGTAATTGTGTCTTGAGTTCTTCGAACTTTTCCTGATACCTTTCAACTAAGCTTAGCTGTTTGAGATTATTAAACTCCCTAATTAAGTATCTTTCTCCCGTTTGTGCAAATCTTCGATATAGAGAGTCCACAAATTCTTCCCAGCTAACCAGCTGTCTATGAACTAGATAACTCTGTTTCCATGTTCTATCTCTTCCCACCATATGCATAGTAGCGATATTTAACCACTGATGTTGAGGAATTTGGTATACTTCAAAGTATTGTTCACAATTCTCCACCCAATTCCTTGGATCATCACCAATAAAAGTGGGAAATTTCAATCGAGGATGTGGAATGTGTTGGTGGTGATAGCTTCTGCCAGCTACTGTATCCCCACGATCCTCCTCCCTTGGATCCAACCTTCCCCCAGGGCTAGGTAATAATCCTTTACCCTTATTTTCTTTAATTTCTGTCTTAACAAATGTATTACCATTAGTGCATGGTTGACCTTGTTTAGAACTCTGTGCTGGATACACTTTTTCTACAGGAATCACTTGGGGATTTTGAAGTGTGAGTAGCTTTATCAAATCCTCGTGTCTTCGCAGTGTTTCAGCTTGCATAGACTCGTAATGTTGTTGTTCAATATCAATTACACCCTTAATTTGTGCAGATAACTCTACCACATTCTCCTGATATTCCGTGGTGAGTTTATGCATTCTAGATTCCAATGTTAACATGTGTTCATTAAGATCTTTAAGACGGGTACCCTCAGCCATTGGAATAGAATCAGCTATAAATCTAAATCGATTGTGATCCCTCTTCCCAATTTTGTATGATATGGTATCAGATTATGCTGGATCTCACAGTTTCTTGTTTGTATGCAGATCTAATCAAAATTTCCTGATTGTTAAAGGCAACTGAGGAGAGTACCTGAATGGATCTTCTCCAGTTCCACAGTCCCAGGGATGGAACTGCTCTGATACCAATTGTAAGGTAGATCCACATTGCAACCGCTTGGATCTACGGATCCTTAGCTTGGATGGCGACGAAGCCGATCTGCAACAGTTGGAGAGCTTGATCCGAGTCGCAACCGCCCAGATGAAGATCTGGAGCCAGGATGGCGATGATGAAGATCAATAGCTCATATCTGAATCGGAGCTGGTACCACGGTGATGAAGCTTCTCTGAGGGGTATCGGCGATGATGATCCGGGTATGGTGAGAAATTAAGGAAGAAGAAGAAGAAGAGGATTGTAGAGAGAGAAAGAGCAGGAGAGTAAGGAGCAAGAGAAGAGAGGTTTTGGAGAAGAAGATGTAACTGATTCATTAACCGTCTCATTCTGTTACAACTACCTATTTATAGCCTAGGTTTGGGCTTATTTGCTAATACTTGTATAATGTGGACTAAACTGTAATTGTGGAATTCCTCTTGGGCTTGGTTTGTTGCTTATTTGTAACCCACGGACTGGACCATCACCGCCTGGGCTTGGGCCGGCGTGGCTAGCGTAACGGTGCGGTTTCCTCCCGAGACCCGCTCCGCAATGCTGCTTCTACAACCTTCCAGGGCATTCCTCCTCACAGCTAGCTTCGACTAACTCCTTCCCCTCTACTCTGGTTAACTTCTTGAGTTACTAGCTACCCCATTCCTGAAGGTTCTTCGGCTCCCTCTCGCAACGTTCTCATGGAGGAACTTCTCTTCTACTCGCGCCATCCTGAAGATGCATCCCAGCCGTAGATCCCTGAAGAACACCGAAGATCCAGAGTCTTTCCTGTGTCCAAAAAAGCTAAGTATCGCTGATCCTTCTTCCTTTGCTACTTCCTACTCTACTCAAGTCTCCTTTCTAATTTCTTTTCTTTATTTTCTTCACAGGCGTTACAATCCCTCCTCCTTGAGTCATTACCTGTCCTCAGGGAATGAATTCCGGATACTTGATCTTGAGTACGCGTACATCCTCCCATGTAGCGGCTTCCTCAGGAAGGTTGAACCACTTTACTAACACCTCTTCCACCGTCCTTCTTCTTCGATGGCTTGTACGTTGATCCAACACTTGTTCAGGACCGGCCAGAGGCTCGCCGTCGTCGTCAACAAGGGGTGTTGGAGGGGCGGTTTGGTCGCTCGGTGGAAGCCCCGGTTTAAGCTGGGAGACATGAAAGACCGGGTGAATCTGAGAATCAGGAGGTAAGTTGAGTCTATATGCCACCTTCCCAATACAGGCTAATATTTCAAAAGGCCCGTGGTAACGTACTGCTAGCTTGGGACTCCTTCTCTTGGCTAGAGAAAATTGTCTGTAAGGCTGAAGTTTCAGGTATACCCAACTCCCTACTGCATATTCTTTTTCTCTTCTATGCTTATCCACTTGCTGCTTCATACGATTCTGAGCGACTTGTAGTCGGTCTCTTAACTCACGTGTAAGCTTCTCTCTCTCTGAGGCCCAATCTTTAACCTCTGGGTGAGTAGCTGCATCAGCAGTGGCTACCAAGGTTGAAGAAGGGTCCACCCCATACAAAGCCTTGTAAGGGGTAGTACCTAGAGAAGAGTGAAATTTGGTGTTGTACCACCATTCGGCCAAGGGTAAATACTTAATCCATTTTTGTGGGTGTTGGAAACACATGCACCGTAGATACGTCTCTAAGCATTGATTTACTCTCTCGGTCTGCCCATCAGTCTCTGGGTGGTAAGAAGTACTCATTTTCAATTGTGTTCCCAGTAATTGAAACAACTCCCTCCAAAATAAACTTGTGAATATTTTGTCCCTGTCAGTGACTATGCTCCTAGGACAACCATGCAATTTATATACTGAGTCTAAGAAGGTTTTTGCTACCTCTTGAGCTGTGAAGGGATGTCGTAGGGGTATAAAATGAGAGTATTTTGTCAACCTATCCACAACAACCAGGATTGTGTCCTTTCCTTCTGATTTTGGTAGAGCCTCTATAAAATCCAAACTGATGTCCTCCCAGATTTGAGTAGGTATTGGTAATGGCTGCAATAGTCCTGGGGTAGCTTGAGTGACGATTTTAGTTTGGGCACATACCTCACAGCTTCGCAACTGCTCCTCAAATTGTTTCTTCATACCCTTCCAATAGATGTGTCCTTTAGCTCTCTGATAGGTGTGTGTCAATCCAGAGTGCCCCCCAATAACTGAGTGATGGAAATGTCTGATTAATTTGTTCCTTAGTTCACCCGCACTGCCAACATATACTCTCCCTTTATACCTTAGGACTCCTTGGCTGTAGGTATACAATGAGCCCCCTCCAGATTACCCTTTAACTTTCTCAAGAATTACCTGAGCATAAGGGTCATCTTGATAGCTATCTTCTAACTCATACGTCCACCCAGGAGCTACAGAAGTGACGGCCAGTCTGAGAGGTTTCACAGTTAAGCCTTGATAGTGCATCTGCAGCCTTATTCTCCCTTCCCTTCCTATATACAATAGTGTAATCAAAACCCATTAACTTCATCATGCCCTTTTGCTGCATAGGTGTAACAATTTTCTGCTCCAATAGGTACTTTAAGCTTTCATGATCTGTTTTAATAACAAAGCACCCAACCATCAAATAATGCTTCCACTTTTGAGTAGCCATCAGAATAGCTAGGAATTCTTTTTCATAGGTAGAAAGATTCAGGTTCCTACCCTGTATAGCCTTACTCAGAAAAGCTATGGGTCTCTCTTCTTGGGATAACACAGCCCCAATGCCTTCTCCACTGGCATCCACCTCTAAAACAAAGGGTTTTTCAAAGTCAGGTAACCTAAGAACTGGGGCTGTAGTCATAGCCCCCTTCAAGTTCTCGAATGCTTGTTGAGCTTCCAAATTCCAATGAAATTGATCCTTTTTTAAGAGTTCAGTGAGTGGCTTGCTAATAGTTCCATAATGTTTGATAAATTTTCGATAATAACCAGTCAGTCCTAGGAACCCTCGCAACCCTTTTATGGTCTTGGGCACAGGCCAATGAATCATAGCTTCAATTTTAGCAGGGTCTGTAGCTACCCCTTGATCTGATATGAGATGCCCCAAATACTCAATCTGCTTCTTCCCAAATGCACACTTGCTTCTTTTCGCATATAGTTGGTTAACCCTCATAAGTTCTAGGACCACTGATAAATGCCTCACATGCTCCTCCAAGGATTTGCTATACACCAGAATATCATCAAAGAACACTAGTACAAACTTCCTCAATTGAGACTTGAAAACTGTGTTCATTAAGGATTGAAAGGTTGCCGGGGCATTGGTTAACCCAAAAGGCATGACTTTAAATTCATAATGACCTTGATGAGTACGAAATGCCGTCTTAGGTATATCCTCTGTGTAGACCCTGATCTGGTGATAACCTGATCTCAAATCTAATTTAGAGAATAATTGAGAATCCCCTAACTCATCAAGTAAGTCATCAATAATAGGAATTGGAAACTTGTTCTTGACAGTGGCTTTGTTCAACGCCTATAGTCTACACACATTCTCCAACTTCCATCTTTTTTCTTTACTAATAAGACTGGAGCTGCAAATGGGCTATTACTCTCTTGTATTATAGAGGTTTCCAACATCTCTTTCACTTGCCTCTCCACTTCCCCTTTCTGCTCGTGGGAATGTCTATACGGTCTGAGATTAACAGGAGTAGTACCTGGCTGAAGGGGTATCCTGTGATCTTCCCTTCTCTGTGGTGGCAACCCTTTGGGTTCAGCAAAGACATCATGGTATTGGTTCAACAACTTATTTAGCTCCGGGGTGACAGTGGCTTCTGCCTCACTGTTATCTGGGGTACACTGCTGTATAACACAACACTCCCCATAGAGATACTCTTGATACCACTGATTGGCTGTGATAGCCCTCAACTTAGCCTTGTCCCCCATGGCCTTCAGTATTATTGGATGACCTTCTCTGATTATTGTAATAGCATTTTGATTAAAATCAAAGGTAACTTGGCCATATGATTTCAGCCAATCTATTCCCAGTATGATTCCTGAACCTTCCAACCTGATGATCCTAAGATCAGCTTGAAATGCTTGCCCTTGCATAATCCAACTGAATCCCAAACACTGTAGTTTGCTAAGTACTTTTTGGCCATTGGCCACTGTGACAATTAAAGGGCTAGCTACTGTCAATTGGGCCTTGATATCTTTGGCCACTTGCAAATCCATGAAGCTGTGCGTGCTTCCTGTATCAATTAATACTGTTAAAGAGTATCCCTTGACTTCACCCTGCAACTTGATGGTATCCTGAGGCTTAATCCCACTTAAGGCATATACCGAGATGCCTTCTTCATGATGATCATATGCTTCCTCCTTCTCCTGGTTGTTCCCCTCACCCTCTACTTCAGAATTACCCTCCAGTAGGCTGTCTTCATCATAAATTTCCAAAATATTCTCCTGGCACTGCATATAGCTGAGGGTTTTGCTAGTACAGATGTGCCCAGGATGGTACCTCTCACCACACTTGAAACACTGTCCCGCAGCTCTTCTTTGTTCCAAAAGTGATTTATTATATGGCAGTTGATTTCCTCCCATCTTCTGAGGGGTACTGGAATTGTGATTTTGGTTTGTTGGTGCCTGCGGTTTGAAGTAATTATTGGATGGATATCCACTTCCAGGATTCCTTGGTGGGGTTTTATACTTCCTGCTGATTACTGATAATGCCCTCTCATGCAGTTTTGCCTGTTCATAAGCCTCCTCCAATGTGTTTGGATGAGCAATGTCTAGAAAAGGCACTAAGTCTTCTCGTAATCCACTGACATAACAGGAAATGAAGTGTTCCTCGGTTAATTGGGGATTGTAATACAGTAATTGTGTCTTGAGTTCTTCGAACTTTTCCTGATACCTTTCAACTGAGCTTAGCTGTTTGAGATTATTAAACTCCCTAATTAAGTATCTTTCTCCCGTTTGTGCAAATCTTCGATATAGAGAGTCCACAAATTCTTCCCAGCTAACCAGCTGTCTATGAACTAGATAACTCTGTTTCCATGTTCTAGCTCTTCCCACCATATGCATAGTAGCGATATTTAACCACTGATGTTGAGGAATTTGGTATACTTCAAAGTATTGTTCACAATTCTCCACCCAATTCCTTGGATCATCACCAATAAAAGTGGGAAATTTCAATCGAGGATGTGGAATGTGTTGGTGGTGATAGCTTCTGCCAGCTACTGTATCCCCACGATCCTCCTCCCTTGGATCCAACCTTCCCCCAGGGCTAGGTAATAATCCTTTACCCTTATTTTCTTTAATTTCTGTCTTAACAAATGTATTACCATTAGTGCATGGTTGACCTTGTTTAGAACTCTGTGCTGGATACACTTTTTCTACAGGAATCACTTGGGGATTTTGAAGTGTGAGTAGCTTTATCAACTCCTCGTGTCTTCGCAGTGTTTCAGCTTGCATAGACTCGTAATGTTGTTGTTCAATATCAACAAATGTATTACCATTAGTGCATGGTTGACCTTGTTTAGAACTCTGTGCTGGATACACTTTTTCTACAGGAATCACTTGGGGATTTTGAAGTGTGAGTAGCTTTATCAAATCCTCGTGTCTTCGCAGTGTTTCAGCTTGCATAGGCTCGTAATGTTGTTGTTCAATATCAATTACACCCTTAATTTGTGCAGATAACTCTACCACCTTCTCCTGATATTCCGTGGTGAGTTTATGCATTCTAGATTCCAATGTTAACATGTGTTCATTAAGATCTTTAAGACGGGTACCCTCAGCCATTGGAATAGAATCAGCTATAAATCTAAATCGATTGTGATCCCTCTTCCCAATTTTGTATGATATGGTATCAGATTATGCTGGATCTCACAGTTTCTTGTTTGTATGCAAATCTAATCAAAATTTCCTGATTGTTAAAGGCAACTGAGGAGAGTACCTGAATGGATCTTCTCCAGTTCCACAGTCCCTGGGATGGAACTGCTCTGATACCAATTGTAAGGTAGATCCACATTGCAACCGCTTGGATCTACGGATCCTTAGCTTGGATGGCGACGAAGCCGATCTGCAACAGTTGGAGAGCTTGATCCGAGTCGCAACCGCCCAGATGAAGATCTGGAGCCAGGATGGCGATGATGAAGATCAATAGCTCATATCTGAATCGGAGCTGGTACCACGGTGATGAAGCTTCTCTGAGGGGTATCGGCGATGATGATCCGGGTATGGTGAGAAACTAAGGAAGAAGAAGAAGAAGAGGATTGTAGAGAGAGAAAGAGCAGGAGAGTAAGGAGCAAGAGAAGAGAGGTTTTGGAGAAGAAGATGTAACTGATTCATTAACCGTCTCATTCTGTTACAACTACCTATTTATAGCCTAGGTTTGGGCTTATTTGCTAATACTTGTATAATGTGGACTAAACTGTAATTGTGGAATTCCTCTTGGGCTTGGTTTGTTGCTTATTTGTAACCCACGGACTGGACCATCACCGCCTGGGCTTGGGCCGGCGTGGCTAGTGTAACGGTGCGGTTTCCTCCCGAGACCCGCTCCGCAATGCTGCTTCTACAACCTTCCAGGGCATTCCTCCTCACAGCTGGCTTCGACTAACTCCTTCCCCTCTACTCTGGTTAACTTCTTGAGTTACTAGCTACCCCATTCCTGAAGGTTCTTCGGCTCCCTCTCGCAACGTTCTCATGGAGGAACTTCTCTTCTACTCGCGCCATCCTGAAGATGCATCCCAGCCGTAGATCCCTGAAGAACACCGAAGATCCAGAGTCTTTTCTGTGTCCAAAAAAGCTAAGTATCGCTGATCCTTCTTCCTTTGCTACTTCCTACTCTACTCAAGTCTCCTTTCTAATTTCTTTTCTTTATTTTCTTCACAGGCGTTACACAAACGTATCTCATCGACCATTAAAATTATTACTTTTGAAATTCTTTAATCACTTGGTAAATAATGTCGAAAATATAAGAAATATAGTTTGCAAATATTTTCAATAGTGTAGATCAAGTTTAACGGAACCAATCGTCTATTCGGAAGCTACATTCTTAAAAACAACTTGGTAGCACGGAGGCTACTATACTATTAATAATAAAAGCCAACTAAAGAGAGAGAAATATAAATTAAAAAATACAAATCTCAATACAATTTCAATAATAAAAAATTCACAAGAATAAATGAGCTTGTGCTTTTAAAAATATATAAGCTATATATATATATATATATATATATATATATATATATATATATATATATATATATATATATATATATATATATATATATATATATATATATATATAGTTGAACTAGAATATTATCGGTAGCAAACGGGCTCTATTGCTACCGATTTGATTTTCATGTAAAACTTTCAAATCGACGATCGACACTGTTAAACATGATCTTAACCATTTAAATTATCTAGACATCGAATTTCATACTTTTTCGATATTGTTCTCTTAACCATCAAGTGGACACAAAAATAAACGGCTGAAAATGAATATATTCTTCGAAAGGTGATGATATAAGTCTTATAATCAAGATCAAGAGTATAGAACTTGTTTTAAATAGTGTAAATTTTTTTTTAATCAAAATTTAATTAATTTATATTTTTTTACACCGTTAAACGAGAAAATGCCTCATATCGACTATTAAAATTATAAATTTTACATTTATTTGATAATTAGGTTAATGATGTCGAAAATATTTAAAATTTAATTTCTAAATATTTCAAATCGTATAGATCATTCAACGGTGTCGATCGTTGATTTGAAAGCTACATCATCGAAAACAAATCGGCAGCAACGGAGCCCGTTCGCTACCGATACTACTCCAGCATAACTCTTTCTCTCTCTCTCTCTCTCTCTCTCTCTCTCTCTCTCTATATATATATATATATATATATATATATATATATATATATATATATATATATATATATATATATATATATATATATATATATATATATATATATATATATATATATAACTACGCTGGAATACTATCGACAGCACCAAGTCATTTGTGCTACTAATTTTTTGGCTCTTGAATTAAGGGATGTGCGGTTAGGATGATAGTGGCCCCGTAGGGTTTTGTGAGAGCTTGGTTGAATAGTAAAAATTTTAGAGTATCACCATAATTCAAACCACACATCTTTTCCTCTAAGGCTGAAAACTTGGTAGCACAAATTTGTTTGGTGCTATCGATAGTATTCCAGTCGGACTATATATATATATATATATATATATATATATATATATATATATATATATATATATATATATATATATATATATATATATATATATATATATATATATATATATATATATATATATATATATATATATAGTATGGCTTATATACTTTCAATAGTACAAGTCAAAATATGCTTGCGAATTTTTTACCATTGGATTTGTATTGAGATTTGTACTATTTGATTTTTCTTTCTCCCTCTTTAGTTGACTTTATAATAGCACAAATTTCAATATAAATCTAATGGTAAAAAATTCACAAGCATAAATTGGCATGTATTTTTAAAAGTATATAAGCTCTACTCCATATACATATATATGCCTAGGCTATTATGCTATTAATAGCACATAGTCATCGGAGTTATTAAGTTTTGACCCTTGTATTAAGAAATGTGTGGTTGGGATGATAATGGGTCGATCCCTAGGATTTAATGAATTGTTAGAAAAATAGTATGATCTAACGGATGAAAATGATCAAAGGGGTTGATCTAACGGTGGAAACTTTGATAGCACAAAATGCTTGGTGTTATCGATAGTAGCCGGACTATATATATATATATATATATATATATATATATATATAGAGAGAGAGAGAGAGAGAGAGAGAGAGAGAGAGAGAGTCCGACTACTATACTTTTATGAGTAAAACTCCTTCGTACTTATAAGTTTTCAGCTCTTGGAGGAAAAAATATACGGTTAGGATTATAGTAGTCCCATGATTTATACTATTTCACCAATAACTCATTAAATCCTGGGGGGACCACTATCATCCTAAGCGCACATTCCTTCATCGAAGGACAAAAAAGTTATGAATATAAAGGGGTTTATACTCATACGAGTATAGTAGACCTACGTTTTATATATATATATATATAGTCCGGCTACTGTGCTTGTACAAGCACAAAGCAATTGATGCTTGTAAGTTTTCTACCGTTAGATCTAATCCTTTGATTAATTCTACTCCTTAGATTATACTATTCTACCAACCACTCACTAAACCCAAGGGGCCCACCATCATCCTAACCGCATATTCCTACATCTAAGGGTAAAAAACTCACAAGTACAAATAACTAGGTACTTTTACAAGCATAGAAGCTCAATTATATATATATATATATATATATATATATATATATATATATATATATAGTAGAGCTTATATACTTTCAAAAACACAAACCCAATTATATTTGTGAATTTTTTACTATTAGATTTGCATTGAGATTTGTGTTATTGTATTTTATCTTTCTCTCTCTTAGCTGACTTTACAATAACACAAATCTCAATACAAATCTAATAATAAAAAATTTATAAGTATAATTGGATTTGTGATTTTAAAAGTATATAAGCTCTACAATATATATATATATATATATATATAATATATATATATATATATATATATATATATATATATATATATATATATATATATATATATATATATATATATATATATATATATATATATATATTTCGTTCTTTATAAGGTTAATTTTTTTTAGAATAACGATTATTTTCATATAATTTGACTTAATTTTTTGAGCAGAAAATTCTGAATTCGAGTCATGTCAGACTTCCAAATATAATTGATTTCCACTCATTTAATTCAAGCCCAGATCATCGGCCTATTAAAAAATTTCAAGCCCAAATATAAAAAAAAAAATATTATATATATATATATATATATATATATATATATATATATATATAAAAGCTTAAAATTTTTAAAAATAACAGTAATTTTATATAATTTAACATCTTTCTAAACCAAGAAAGCAGCCATGCTGTAGATGTGACCAATTCACCGACCAATAAAATTGCTCTTAGAATTCACCTAAAACATTATAATTTAGAAAGAATTATTTTTATTACATATTTCTTTTAATATATATATATATATATATATATATATATATATATATATATATATATATATATATATATATATATATATATATATATATATATATATATATATATATATATATATATATATATATATATATATATATATATATATATATATATTAAGCTCTACTCTTAAAAGTATCAAGTCATTGATATTTGTAGGTTTTTAGTCTTTGTATGAAAAGATGTGTGGTTAGGATGATAGTAGATCCTTTAAGTTAAGTGAGTGGTTGGTAGAATAGAATGATTTAAGAGATGAAATTAGTCAAAGAGCTTGATCTAACGGTAGAAAATTTACAAGCACCAAGCAATTGGTGCTTGTAAGTTTCCTACCGTTAGATCTAACCCTTTGATTAATTTTACTCTTTAGATCATACTATTCCACCAACCACCCACTAAACCCAAGGGACCCACCATCATCCTAACCGCACATTACTACATCCAAGGATAAAAAAACTCACAAGCACAAATAACTTAGTATTTTTACAAACATAAGAGCTCAATTTTATATTTTGACGGACGTCCTCATCTTAGAGCTACAATTTCTTAATTAGTTGTCGGCTTCATTAGCAGCATACGTGTCACGCCCCGGGGTCGAAACTGCGACCCGGCTCGCCAACAGATCCGCCACCTATGCCAAACCCGCATAGGTGAAGCGTCCTACCTGCAAGAAAAGTACTACAGCTAAACAGATATCAGAGCTATAAAATAAAATCTGCTGTATAACTAAATCAATCACTGTACAACTGGAAATAACACAACAATGTCCGTCTCCCAAAAATGATAATCATGCAGAATCCTCATACACAAACTCAGAACTCAACCGGGAGGTATCTCCAATAAATACAACAGTGTACAGGCTCTCAATACATAACAATCCTCACTACAACAGTCTCTCAAAGGAGGAAAATAAAATAACTAATCTACTGAAGCTCTCCTCTGAAGGGGTACCGCTACACTCCAACGACGGGTAGGGAACTAGCTCGCGACTCCCTCGCCTCGGTCAGAAGGATCAGCAACAGGAACAACAGGAACTGGAGTAGAAGTTCCTGTGGGAAAATACACCACGACGGGTGTGAGAACTACGTCCCAAGTAGTTCTCAGTGGGTGCCGCCAACAAGCCCGACGGTCTGCCCACTAAGTCCACTAGAGGCATAAAGTAACAAAAGCAGTGCTGTAAGGAAAGCTGGGAAAAGTAAACTCTACAGCTACTATGCCTCTATCTAGATGCTCAAAGAGTGAGACAGAAAGAACATGATGCCACAACTAACTCTCATCTCTGATCACTCAATCTGAACTGACTGCCTCCTCGGGTCCAGTCAAGCCTGCGCCAACCTACTGCCGTTACGTCCCTGAGGAGCGGACTTACGTAGGATCTACTGCCGTTACGTCCCGGAGGAGCGGACTTACATAGGATCTACTGCCGTTACGTCCCGGAGGAGCGGACTTACGTAGGGCGTCCATGACTGCCAACACCAGCACAGCCAGAGGGACAAATGCAACGACAAGTCGCGATAGAAAAGCTCAATCTCACGCTGGTATAACAACCCGGTCTCGCCTACTCCGGAGTGGCCCTCGAGGGGAGCGACCCGCTCGAGTCAAAGTAACCCATCTCAAGTATCTCTGTAAAGTATCTCTATCAAGCTCAAATGTGGCTCATGCAGGCTATGATCCACGATCAAACAGATCGGTAACTCCAAGCTCAAAGCACAACTCAGTCGGAAAAAGAACCTCGACTCGAACAGGAATAGCCCAACACACTCTCACAGCTATGTCGGAGAACCCTCAACGACTCAATCTGATAAATGCACGACCATGGCTGAGTCGGGAAACCTCCACGACTCGATCTGCCAGAACCCCAAGATCCTCAAGGCTAAGTGGGAGAACCACCTCCACCACTAAATCAGAGAAACAACCTCTAGATCACAATCTGCCAACTCATGGCACCAAGTCGCATCCACTGCGAGAAACTGTCTCAACAGGCCAAACAGGCCAAACGTCGCATCTACTGCGAACAACTGCCTCAACAGGCCGACATCGCATCCACTGCGAACAGCTGACTCAACAGGCCAAACAGGCCGAACATCTCAACCACTGACCCAATGAAGGGTCCGGGAACACCGAAAGACTAGAACCTACAACCCAAATCAAACAAGAACAGGCTCTAGGCATAGCCTCTCGTTGTTCTCGTCCCAAGAAAAGGCAAACCTTAGAACCCAGACCACTCGAATCATCTCGGTGGTTAATTTATAGGAAAAACTGTGACATTTCTTACTGAAGCCATCTGATCTGTAAGAAATCCATATTTAATGATTTTTAGTTCTGCTTAGGAAAACAGTTGAAACCAAGTTTTATATCTAAGCCTCGAAGGGCTAATGCCTTCGTCCAATCAAACAGGAACAGACTCAGGCGACCCTACGATGCTTGGAAGAAAATATTTGGTTGACAAAAATCATATGTGTGTCCAAAAAGGTTCTGGGTTTAAGGTCCTGCTAACACTGATCTACCGCTGCCACTAACACAGCGGCGACAGATAAAACAAGAAAAATAAAACATCTCGGGACCGCCGTCTACCCAAACAGCTCCCGCTACAGAAGAACAACCAACTACATCTACCAGACGCCACTCTGCTCCCAAGCACGAGTGTAACATGCATCCCACACTAAAAGATAACACCTGACCACTCGGCCCACTACCCGGGCGAGGAAGAACACTATGTCCAGGAAAGTAGAAGTGTGGATGTCTAAAGCAGAAATAACCCTAGCCCAAGTGAGGGTTTTCTACTAGTCTGGTTACACATGCAACATATGACGGGGTGCTAGGTCAAGTTCCAATAACTATAATTTACAGGTGGTAGAAAGCAAGGAGATGACAATACCATCAGATAATACAAGGAATAGCAATTCCTACATTCTAACATGCTGCACAAGCATTTCACTATCATGCATAGTCCTACTATAGCAGATTTAAAGCACAGTCCGTCAATTTTGGAGACAAGGCCACCCACCTGAAAATGCTAACAGTCCGGAGTCGCACAGCCGAGAAAGTCCAGAAACAGATATCTCTACACACCCACCAATCCAACAATACAGGAACAGTGATCAATACCTCCTGGGTACAAAAACACAACCCAAAGTTACACTTAATTCCATAAAATCCAAGCATCACAAATCTGCTGGGAACAGTCCCCTTAATGCGAAATTTTCACCTGTAAAACGAACTCCAAAAATTCCAATAAAAATACCACAGCGAGCGTCTCGTCGAGACCTTCGAAACGGGTACCTGCACGCCCAAATCCGAGCCCCGTAGGCCGAGTTACAAATTCCACAGTACAGGTGCGCAAACACTCACAACCACACAACTGTAAACTCCAACACAGATAAAAGGGGAATAGTATACCTTCGGGCAAGCCTCATAAAAATCCCGAAAAAATACAATGATAATCCTTGCGACGAGTAGATCCAAAAAGTGTATAGGCTCGTCTCGATCCGACACTCGGGTGCGGAGATAAAATTCCGGCAAGGGGCCGCTGTCCAAAAACTCCACCAGAAAACAGCGGCTTAGAAATGCCTCGAAAACCATGTCATAAACTCTGAATCCAGCAAGATGATCAACACGAAAGTCGAAGACGTACCTCTCGTGATTCCAACGCCGCAGAAATCGTCCAAAAATACTGAGGGAGTAGCTCTGTAGACCTCCCAGATCAAACTGCGACGATAACGGGCCTCCGATGAAAAATCGCCACACTGCGCTCCGATGCCGAAGTCGTCGACGCCGCGGCTTCCAAAAAATCCGGGCCTCTGCCAGAAGATGCACAACACCAAGATCTACAACTTTCCTAAAGGGGCCATGGGCAGGGGAGCTCGGGAAAGGGGGCAAAACTCCCTCACAAGACGGCTATTTAAAGCCCAGCCCGAAAATCCGAACTTGGGAATTTTGGCCCAAAGTTTCGGGCGCCCGGTACTTCCGGGCTGCTACAGTAGCGGGCCCGGCCCGTTACTGTTCACGCCCGGAAGAACCCCAGGCCGCCACGCGTACACCCAAACAGCAAACAGCTGTTTGGGCCAACAGCCAAGCGCCACGTGGTCGAACCCAGCGACGACACGTGGCGTCCACACCGGGAGCCTCGGGTCAACGCGCCCACGCCGCGCCCCACGTGCGCCCACGCGTGCCTGCCGGGCACGCGGCCCGAGGTACCAGCTCCCCGCACCGTGGACCGCGCGCACAACGCCGCACCAACCCCGAACTGCCACGTGTCCACCCCCGGGTCCACCGTGCACCCGCGCCATCCCGTGGACCGCGCCCACAGCGCCCGCCAACCGGGAGGCGCCACGTGGCCAGCGCCCGGGTGCACGCCTCCGCGGTGGACCGCGCACCTCCGCCGCCGCCAGCCGCCGCGCTCCGCCGCCCGCCGCCGCCGCCGGCGCCCCTCCGGCGGCCGGAACAGTACCAATCACCTCGAAATCTGTGCCGGGTCATCCGGGCTCCGAAAAATACAAGTAAATAGTCCATCTTGACCGTTTTCGCGCGCTGAATCCAAATCCGAAGTCCGATTTGCCAAATTCCTCTTCTAAAATTTGCCGAAAATTCCCGGAGAAGTGTTCTTTACTCAAATTTCGCGCTGAGTCCAATTTTAATAACCATTTCGCGCGAAACAACATCAAAACATCCGACGGGGTCCTCCGATCACTCACGTGATCCATTATACACCCGAAGTCCATCACTTGAGTCCAAATTGGTGCAGAAACACCGCCGACATGCCACATAGGCCTCCAGAAGCTGCTAATCGCACTGTAGAAGCCCTGCGGAGATCTGGGTCACCACATCCTCCCCCACTAAAAGAAAGTTTCGTCCTCGAAACTAGCTCAACCCCAAAAGGTGCCACAAAAATAAGGGTAGGTACATAACACCGCCGTCTCCAGCTCTCAAGTCACCTATCACTCCCCGTGAATACTCCACAACAACAACAACAACCGGTACGGCATGGCCCAAATTGCATAATTCTCTCATCTCACGAGCCAGAATTTGCAACGGCATTCCTCGTACCACAAGTACTCACAGATCTCAAAGGAAACGAGTCCATCACGGGCGAGGAATCCACATGCCTAACACTCCTGAGCTGAGACGTGGAAGGAAAAAGGCTGGGGGAAAAGAGAGAACAACCAATGCAGCACGCACCAAAACCGCTCCCTGGTGCCAGCTCAACCAGGCGATCCGAGACATACCCATACGGTCATCCAAGGAAAAGAAGCCCTAATCGGCTAGGGTCCTCGCTCAATCACTCTCGGATCCTGACCAATCGCATGGACTGCTTCACCACAGTCTACCGTTAAAAGGGACCCTCAGGGACACAACCACGAGCCCTGTTCCGCAACGGTCCCACCCAGCGCCAGCAACGGAATCATCAAACTCAACCCCAAATAGCTCTCCGGTTCCAGGTATCCGCCACCACAGTGGCCCTAGCGGGGTGATACAAAATGCTCAAGAATAACCCAATGGTAACTCCACAGCCACAATGGGAGGCATCACAGACACAAAGGTCCATCCCCCATCTCTGGCAAAGCTGCAATCGACGCTAGTACCAGCCTCATCATCCATTCGCCATGCTCTCCTGGCACTGCCAAATCCAAAAAGCTCCTCACCTCAACAATACATGTTGATCTCAGCCAAACTCAAATAGCATCCACATTGGCCGGAATTCCACCGCCGCTCCTACGGCTAACAGCTAAAACTTGTATCTCAATAACCTGGCATACAGCTTCACCCACACAGCATGGTAACGCATCCACCAGTGCCCCTCACGCTCCAAGTCGCTTTGGGAGTAGATCATAATACCCCTGGAGGATCTTGTTACCAATACAATCAAGTACAGCTGGAGCACAATTCCTCAAACCAAAAGAGTGGCAGGGCGCTAATCAATCCAATTGGCCTCACTAAACATAATGCCCCTACCGTGTCCTGAACACCATCTTGGCGAAATACTCAGCCGTATGATTCCAAAATCTGTACCTGCATCAATCGTACAACTGCCGGAGTATAATTCCATCAAAAGGTCCAGAATAATACTTGGACCTGTCTACACTCGACCCATAAAAGGGCCCTCACAGTCGTGTATCAACGATGTGGCATCACCACCGTATATCAACGGCGTGGCACTAGGTCAAACAGACCCCTCGATCCATCAGATCCTGCAACTGCGCCATCAGCTCTCACAGCTCTACTGGCAATAACCAATGAGGTGCTGCCGAGGGTGGCGCGGTTCCCCGAACCACGCCAAACTCAAACTCTATGTCCCTAACCGGCGGCATTATCAACAGCTCAGGTGAAATCACACCCGGAATCTCGTGGCAACTGAGATATCTTTGGGTCCCGGTGCCGCCGTAAGCACCTCCCACACTGTCGCTATAACCATTGTGCTCTAACGACCTCAACAACCAAATCTCCTCTCGTCTGCCTCGCAGAAGGTCAAAGTCCTCACCTCCCGCAGTCTAACATCCTGTGGCACTGTGCCAACCAAAACCCAAGCACTAGGTCGAAACGCCGAACTGCCATAATTACCAATAAGTCCACCCGTATAACTCGCGGCCTCAACTGCATAGGACATAAACCACAAGGGAGCACAACCTCTGTTTCTGCTCACATTGAGGCGACGAATAAAGTCATCCGCAGATAACAAATCCACGCTACCGCTGCGCTACTCTGATATAGATGCTGATGCTGCCATCGGGGTCCACCCGATCTCTGGCATCTCGACAATTCGTCATCCAGGTACGGAGATGAGAAATGCCTCTGCCGGTCAGTCTGTCCTCCATCACCCGACGCCAAGCGCCGATATCCAGCACTCGCCTCTGGCGGCCGATCCCTATCCAAAGAAACTGCAGCGTCATGCTCCACACACAATGCCTACCCATCGAAGCGTCAATAATTCAAAACGGAGGGACCAACTAAACTGAAAGGTATCCTGGCGCAAACCATTTCCCGCCAAACATATCCTATGCGCCTCGTCCCTCGAAACCTGGAGCGTGCAGTTCGACAACTGTATAAACTCCCTAGCACATGAAGGCTCACAGATAGTCTCTCCATCAACCAATGACGTCCCGAAGCTCAGCTACTATCCACTATTGTGGTGACCCAGATCTCTGCAGGGCTTCTACAGTGCGATTAGCAGCTTCTGGAGGCCTATGTGGCATGTCGGCGGTGTTTCTGCACCCATTTGGACTCAAGTGATGGACTTCGGGTGTATAATGGATCACGTGAGTGATCGGAGGACCCCGTCGGATGTTTAGAAGTGGTTTCGCGCGAAATGGTTATTAAAATTGGACTCAGCGCGAAATTTGAGTAAAGAACACTTCTCCGGGAATTTTCGGCAAATTTTAGAAGAGGAATTTGGCAAATCGGACTTCGGATTTGGATTCAGCGCGCGAAAACGGTCAAGATGGACTATTTACTTGTATTTTTCGGAGCCCGGATGACCCGGCACGGATTTCGAGGTATTTGGTACTATTCCGGCCGCCGGAGGGGCGCCGGCGGCGGCGGCGGGCGGGGCCGCGGGCGGCGCGGCCGCGCACGTGGGCGCACGTGGGCGCGGCGTGGGCGCGGTCGGAGGCGTCGTGGGGGCGCCACGTGGCGCCCCGTGGTTGGTCGGGCGCACCGGTGCACGACCTCTGGTCGCGACACGTGGCGTCCCGTGGTTCGTCGCGGTGCGTGCGCCGGGTGCGGGGAGCAGGAATGGGACGCGTGGCGGGCCTAGGGGATTTCGGGCGTGAACAGTAACGGGCCCGGCCCGTTACTGTAGCAGCCCGGAATGCCAAGCGCCCGAAACTTTGGGCCAAAAGTCCAAAATTCGGATTTTTCGGGCTGGGCCTTTAAATAGCTGTCTTGTGGGGGAGTTTTGCCCCCTTTCCCGAGCTCCCCTGCCCATGGCCCCTTTAGCAAAGTTGGAGATCTTCATCTTGCGCATCTTCTGGCAGAGGCCCGGATTTTTTGGAAGCCGCGGCGTCGACGACTTCGGCATCGGAGCGCAGTGTGGCGATTTTTCATCGGAGGCCCGTTATCGTCGCAGTTTGATCTGAGAGGTCTACAGAGCTACTCTGTCAGTATTTTTGGATGATTTCTACGGCGTTGGAATCACGAGAGGTACGTCTTCGACTTTCGTGTTGATCATCTTGCTGGATTCAGAGTTTATGACACGGTTTTCGAGGCATTTCTAAGCCGCTGTTTTCTGGTGGAGTTTTTGGACAGCGGCCCCTTGCCGGAATTTTATCTCCGCACCCGAGTGTCGGATTGAGACGAGCCTATACACTTTTTGGATCTACTCGTCGCAAGGATTATCATTGTATTTTTCCGGGATTTTTCTGAGGTTTGCCCGAAGGTATACTATTCCCCTTTTATCTGTGTTTGAGTTTACAGTTGTGTGGTTGTGAGTGTTTGCGCACCTGTATTGTGGAATTTGTAACTTGGCCTACGGGGCTCCAAATTGGGCGTGCAGGTACCCGTTTCGAAGGTATCGACGCGAGGATCGCAGCAGTATTTTTATTGGAATTTTTGGAGTTCGTTTTACAGGTGAAAATTTCGCATTTAGGGGACTGTTCCCAGCAGATTTGTGATGCTTGGATTTTATGGAATTAAGTGTATCTTTGGGTTGTGTTTTTGTACCCAGGAGGTATTGATCACTGTTCCTGTATCGTTGGATTGGTGGGTGTGCAGAGATATCTGTTTCTGGACTGTCTCAGCTGTGCGACTCCGGACTGTTAGCATTTTCAGGTGGGTGGCCTTGTCTTCATGACCTATGGACTGTGCATTAATTCTATCTGTGTAGGGACTTGCATGTTATAGATGTGTTCTATAGCATGCTAGATTATAGGAATTGATGTTCCTAATGCTGTTAGATGATCATGTGTTTATTTTCCTTCCCTACAAGCTGTTGATTATGGTTATCTTGGAACTTGACCTAGCACCCCGTCATATGTTGCATGTGTAACCAGACTAGTAGAAAACCCTCACTTGGGCTAGGGTTATTTCTGCTTTAGACATCCACACTTCTACTTTCCTGGACATAGTGTCCTTCCTCGCCCGGGTAGTGGGCCGAGTGGTCAGGTGTTATCTTTTAGTGTGGGATGCATGTTACACTCGTGCTTGGGAGCAGAGTGGCGTCTGGTAGATGTAGTTGGTTGTTCATCTGTAGCGGGAGCCGTTTGGGTAGACGGCGGTCCCGAGATGTTTTATTTTTCTTGTTTTATCTGTCGCCGCTGTGATAGTGGCAGCGGTAGATCAGTGTTAGCAGGACCTTAAACCCAGAACCTTTTTGGACACACACATGATTTTTGTCAACCAAATATTTTCTTCCAAGCATCGTAGGGTCGCCTGAGTCTGTTCCTGTTTGATTGGACGAAGGCATTAGCCCTTCGAGGCTTAGATATAAAACTTGGTTTCAACTGTTTTCCTAAGCAGAACTAAAAATCATTAAATATGGATTTCTTACAGATCAGATGGCTTCAGTAAGAAATGTCACAGTTTTTCCTATAAATTAACCACCGAGATGATTCGAGTGGTCTGGGTTCTAAGGTCTGCCTTTTCTTGGGACGAGAACAACGAGAGGCTATGCCTAGAGCCTGTTCTTGTTTGATTTGGGTTGTAGGTTCTAGTCTTTCGGTGTTCCCGGACCCTTCATTGGGTCAGTGGTTGAGATGTTCGGCCTGTTTGGCCTGTTGAGTCAGCTGTTCGCAGTGGATGCGATGTCGGCCTGTTGAGGCAGTTGTTCGCAGTAGATGCGACGTTTGGCCTATTTGGCCTGTTGAGACAGTTTCTCGCAGTGGATGCGACTTGGTGCCATGAGTTGGCAGAGTGTGATCTAGAGGTTGTTTCTCTGTTTTAGTGGTGGAGGTGGTTCTCCCACTTAGCCTTGAGGATCTTGGGGTTCTGGCAGATCGAGTCGTGGAGGTTTCCCGACTCAGCCATGGTCGTGCATTTATCAGATTGAGTCGTTGAGGGTTCTCCGACATAGCTGTGGGAGTGTGTTGGGCTATTCCTGTTCGAGTCGAGGTTCTTTTTCCGACCGAGTTGCGCTTTGAGCTTGGAGTTACCGATCTGTTTGATCGTGGATCATAGCCTGCATGAGCCACATTTGGCTGGACAGAGATACTTTACAGAGATACTTGAGATGGGTTACTTTTTACTCGAGCGGGTCGCTCCCCTCGAGTGCCACTCCGGAGTAGGCGAGACCGGGTTGTTGTACCGGCGTGAGATTGAGCTTTTCTATCGCGACTTGTCGTTGCATTTGTCCCTCTGGCTGTGCTGGTGTTGGCAGTCATGGACGTCCTACGTAAGTCCGCTCCTCCGGGACGTAACGGCAGTAGGTTGGCGCAGGCTTGACTGGACCTGATGAGGCAGTCAGTTCAGATTGGGTGATCAGAGATGAGAGTTAGTTGTGGCATCATGTTCCTTCTGTTCCACTTCTTGAGCATCTAGATAGAGGCATAGTAGCTGAAGAGTTTACTTTTTCCCAGCTTTCCTTACAGCACTGTATTTGTTACTTTATGCCTCTAGTAGACTTAGTGGGCAGACCGTTGGGCTTGTTGGCGGCACCCACTGAGAACTACTTGGGACGTAGTTCTCACACCCGTCGTGGTGTATTTTCCCACAGGGACTTCTACTCCTGTTCCTGCTGCTCCTGTTGCTGCTTCTTCAGATCGAGGTGAGGGAGTCGCGAGCTAGATCCCTACCAGTCGTCGTCCAGAGAGTAGATGTACCCTTATCATTTTGAGAGTTTCTTGTTGAGAGACCTTGTTGTGAGGTATAGAGTTGTACTTTTCTTTCAGAGTTGAGTGACTTGTACTTTGGTGAGGACTTTGTATTAATTTATTTTATTTCCAGCAGGTTATTTTCAGCTCTGATATCTGGATAGTTTAGTATCTATCTTTTGCAGGTTTGGCGCTTCGTCTATACGGGGTTCACCGTATGGGCGGCGGATCTGTTGGCGAGCCCGGGTCGCAGTTTCGACGCCGGGGCGTGACAGATTAGAGTGGTATCAGAGCCTAGGTTGTAGGTCATCGAGGACTTAGGAACCCTAGGCTGGTGGATGGACATTAGGATGACTACGTGAGAGTCGTGACTTTTAGCGAGAGTCCTGATCGAGTTTTGTACCTCTCCCAAGAGACGGGATGAGTGATTGGCATGTTTATGCTCCTAAGCGATTATGTTGGCTGCAGACAACATAATGTTGTGGAATTGGTAACATGCCTTAGACTTTCGCTGGATTGGGTCATATGATTGTTGTGTCCTGATGTTTGTTATTGTGCAGTGGACCTACGATGCTTTTGAGACGTCGTGCAGTGAGGAATGCGCATTCCGCATCTGATGAGTAACCCGAGCAGCGGGAGGCAGAGCGAGACCCAGGAGTTATGGGTCCAGATGGCACAGATGTCAGAGGCTGTCTGATGCCAGGAAGAAGCCATGGAACGTTTGATGCGCTTGTTGGAGCAGAGAGCATAGCTAGTTGCAGTACCGCTTGAGTGTCCTCCAGTACTTTCTTCCTATGCAGGGGTATCTTCAGTTGTACCAGTGGCGCCGATGGAGCGAGCAGCCCCCTCCGTGCCGACGAGCAGTGCCGAGGCACCGAGGCAGGGTGGATAGTGGATAGTAGCTGAGCTTCGGGACGTCATTGATCGATGGAGCCAGTCCAGGCAGTTGAACCATCCCGATTCACAGGTTTGAGTTGGAGCCTTTGTAGGCAGAATTGGGGTTGGTGGTGATGGAGAGACTATCTGAGAGCCTTCATGTGCTAGGGAGTTTATGCAGTTGTTGAACTGCACGCTCCAGGTTTCGAGGGATGAGACGCATAGGATATGTTTGACGGGGAATGGTTTGTGCCAGGATACCTTTCAGTGTAGTTGGTCCCTCCGTCTTGGATTATTGACGCTTCGATGGGTAGGCTTTGTGTGTGGAGCGTGGCGTTGCAGTCCCTTTGGATAGGGATCTGCCGCCAGAGGCGAGTGCTGGATATCGGCGCTTGGCGTCGGGTGATGGAGGACAGACCGACCGGTAGCGGCATTTCTGATCTCTTTACCTGGATAGCGAATTTTCGAGATGCCAGAGATCGGGTGGACCCCGACGGCAGCATCAGCATCTATTTCAGAGTAGCGCAGCGGTAGCGTGGTTTTGTTATCTGCGGAGGACTTTGACCTTCTGCGGGGCAGACGAGAGGAGATTTGGTTGTTGAGGTCGTTAGAGCACACTGGTTATAGCGACAGTGTGAGAGGTGCTTACGGCGGCACCGGGACCCAAAGATATCTCTGTTGCCACGAGATTCCGGGTGTGATTCCACCTGAGCTGTTGTTAATGCCGCCGATTCGGGAGATAGAGTTTAAGTTTGGCGTGGTTCGGGGAACCGCGCCACCCTCGACAGCACCTCATTGGATATTGCCAGTAGAGCTGTGAGAGCTGATGGCGCAGTTGCAGGATCTGATGGATCGAGGGGTCTATTTGACCTAGTGCCACGCCGTTGATATACGGTGGTGATGCCACATCGTTGATACACGACTGTGAGGGCCCTTTTATGGTTCGTGTGTAGACAGGTCCGAGTATTATTCTGGACCTTTTGATGGAGTCATACTCCGGCAGTTATTGTTTGGTGCGGGTACCTACTTGGAATCAGACAGCCGAGGACTTTGCCTTGATGGCGTTCAGGACACGGTAGGGCATCTTGAGCTCTTAGTGAGGCCAATTGGATTGATTAACGCCCTGCCACTCTTTGGGTTTGAGGAATTGTGCTCCAGCTGTACTTGATCGCATTGGTAATAAGATCCTCCAGGGATATTATGATCTACTCCCAGAGCGACTTGGAGCATGAGGAGCACTGGTGGATGTGTTAGTATGCTGTGTGGATGAAGCTGTATGCCAGGTTATTGGGATACAAGTTATAGCTTTAGAAGCTTACCTTCTTGGGTCACATTGTGTTAGCCATAGGAGCGGCGGTGGATTTCCAGCCAATGTGGATGCTATTTGAGTTGGCTGAGATCAACATTTATTGTTGAGGTGAGGAGCTTGTTGGATTTCGCAGTGCCAGGAGAGCATGGCGAATGAATGATGAGACTGGTACTAGCGCCGATTGCAGCTTTGCCAGAGATGGGGGATGGACCTTTGTGTTAGTGGTGCCTCCCATAGTGGCTGTGGAGTTACCATTGGGTTATTCTTGTGTATTCAGTATCACCGCGACAGGGCCACTGTGGTGGCGGATACCTGGAGCCGGATAGCTTTTCGGGGTTGAGTTTAGTGGTTCCTCAGTTGGCGCTGGGTGGGACCGTTGAGGAACAGGGCTCGAGGTTGTGTCCCTGAGGGTCCCTTTTGACGGTAGACTGCGGTGAAGCAGTCCATGCGGATGGTCAGGATCCGAGAGTGATTGAGCGAGGACCCTAGCCGATTAGGGCTTCTTTTCTTTGGATGACCGTATGGGTGTGTTTCGGATCGCCTGGTTGAGCTGGCACTAGGGAGCGGTTTTGGTGCGTGCTACATTGGTTGTTCTCTCTTTTCCCCCAGCCTTTTCTTCCACGTCTCAGCTCGGGAGTGTCAGGCTTGTGGATTCCTCGCCCGTGATGGACTCGTTTCCTCTGAGATCTGCGAGTACTTGTGGTACGATGGACGCCCGTTGCGAATTCTGGCTCGTGAGATGAGAGAATTACGCAATTTGGGCCATGCCGTACCGGTTGTTGTTGTTGTTGTGGAGTAATCACGGGGAGAGACAGGTGACTCGAGAGCTGGAGACGGCAGTGTTATGTACCTACCCTTGTTTCTGTGGCACCTTTTGGGTTGAGCTAGTTTCGAGGACGAAACTTTCTTTTAGTGGGGGAGGATGTGGTGACCCAGATCTCTGCAGGGCTTCTACAGTGCGATTAGCAGCTTCTGGAGGCCTATGTGGCATGTCGGCGGTGTTTCTGCACCCATTTGGACTCAAGTGATGGACTTCGGGTGTATAATGGATCACGTGAGTGATCGGAGGACCCCGTCGGATGTTTAGAAGTGGTTTCGCGCGAAATGGTTATTAAAATTGGACTCAGCGCGAAATTTGAGTAAAGAACACTTCTCCGGGAATTTTCGGCAAATTTTAGAAGAGGAATTTGGCAAATCGGACTTCGGATTTGGATTCAGCGCGCGAAAACGGTCAAGATGGACTATTTACTTGTATTTTTCGGAGCCCGGATGACCCGGCACGGATTTCGAGGTATTTGGTACTGTTCCGGCCGCCGGAGGGGCGCCGGCGGCGGCGGCGGGCGGGGCCGCGGGCGGCGCGGCCGCGCACGTGGGCGCACGTGGGCGCGGCGTGGGCGCGGTCGGAGGCGTCGTGGGGGCGCCACGTGGCGCCCCGTGGTTGGTCGGGCGCACCGGTGCACGACCTCTGGTCGCGACACGTGGCGTCCCGTGGTTCGTCGCGGTGCGTGCGCCGGGTGCGGGGAGCAGGAATGGGACACGTGGCGGGCCTAGGGGATTTCGGGCGTGAACAGTAACGGGCCCGGCCCGTTACTGTAGCAGCCCGGAATGCCAAGCGCCCGAAACTTTGGGCCAAAAGTCCAAAATTCGGATTTTTCGGGCTGGGCCTTTAAATAGCTGTCTTGTGGGGGAGTTTTGCCCCCTTTCCCGAGCTCCCCTGCCCATGGCCCCTTTAGCAAAGTTGGAGATCTTCATCTTGCGCATCTTCTGGCAGAGGCCCGGATTTTTTGGAAGCCGCGGCGTCGACGACTTCGGCATCGGAGCGCAGTGTGGCGATTTTTCATCGGAGGCCCGTTATCGTCGCAGTTTGATCTGAGAGGTCTACAGAGCTACTCTGTCATTATTTTTGGACGATTTCTGCGGCGTTGGAATCACGAGAGGTACGTCTTCGACTTTCGTGTTGATCATCTTGCTGGATTCAGAGTTTATGACACGGTTTTCGAGGCATTTCTAAGCCGCTGTTTTCTGGTGGAGTTTTTGGACAGCGGCCCCTTGCCGGAATTTTATCTCCGCACCCGAGTGTCGGATTGAGACGAGCCTATACACTTTTTGGATCTACTCGTCGCAAGGATTATCATTGTATTTTTCCGGGATTTTTCTGAGGTTTGCCCGAAGGTATACTATTCCCCTTTTATCTGTGTTTGAGTTTACAGTTGTGTGGTTGTGAGTGTTTGCGCACCTGTATTGTGGAATTTGTAACTTGGCCTACGGGGCTCCAAATTGGGCGTGCAGGTACCCGTTTCGAAGGTATCGACGCGAGGATCGCAGCAGTATTTTTATTGGAATTTTTGGAGTTCGTTTTACAGGTAAAAATTTCGCATTTAGGGGACTGTTCCCAGCAGATTTGTGATGCTTGGATTTTATGGAATTAAGTGTATCTTTGGGTTGTGTTTTTGTACCCAGGAGGTATTGATCACTGTTCCTGTATCGTTGGATTGGTGGGTGTGCAGAGATATCTGTTTCTGGACTGTCTCAGCTGTGCGACTCCGGACTGTTAGCATTTTCAGGTGGGTGGCCTTGTCTTCATGACCTATGGACTGTGCATTAATTCTATCTGTGTAGGGACTTGCATGTTATAGATGTGTTCTATATAGCATGCTAGATTATAGGAATTGATGTTCCTAATGCTGTTAGATGATCATGTGTTTATTTTCCTTCCCTACAAGCTGTTGATTATGGTTATCTTGGAACTTGACCTAGCACCCCGTCATATGTTGCATGTGTAACCAGACTAGTAGAAAACCCTCACTTGGGCTAGGGTTATTTCTGCTTTAGACATCCACACTTCTACTTTCCTGGACATAGTGTCCTTCCTCGCCCGGGTAGTGGGCCGAGTGGTCAGGTGTTATCTTTTAGTGTGGGATGCATGTTACACTCGTGCTTGGGAGCAGAGTGGCGTCTGGTAGATGTAGTTGGTTGTTCATCTGTAGCGGGAGCCGTTTGGGTAGACGGCGGTCCCGAGATGTTTTATTTTTCTTGTTTTATCTGTCGCCGCTGTGATAGTGGCAGCGGTAGATCAGTGTTAGCAGGACCTTAAACCCAGAACCTTTTTGGACACACACATGATTTTTGTCAACCAAATATTTTCTTCCAAGCATCGTAGGGTCGCCTGAGTCTGTTCCTGTTTGATTGGACGAAGGCATTAGCCCTTCGAGGCTTAGATATAAAACTTGGTTTCAACTGTTTTCCTAAGCAGAACTAAAAATCATTAAATATGGATTTCTTACAGATCAGATGGCTTCAGTAAGAAATGTCACAGTTTTTCCTATAAATTAACCACCGAGATGATTCGAGTGGTCTGGGTTCTAAGGTCTGCCTTTTCTTGGGACGAGAACAACGAGAGGCTATGCCTAGAGCCTGTTCTTGTTTGATTTGGGTTGTAGGTTCTAGTCTTTCGGTGTTCCCGGACCCTTCATTGGGTCAGTGGTTGAGATGTTCGGCCTGTTTGGCCCGTTGAGTCAGCTGTTCGCAGTGGATGCGATGTCGGCCTGTTGAGGCAGTTGTTCGCAGTAGATGCGACGTTTGGCCTGTTTGGCCTGTTGAGACAGTTTCTCGCAGTGGATGCGACTTGGTGCCATGAGTTGGCAGAGTGTGATCTAGAGGTTGTTTCTCTGTTTTAGTGGCGGAGGTGGTTCTCCCACTTAGCCTTGAGGATCTTGGGGTTCTGGCAGATCGAGTCGTGGAGGTTTCCCGACTCAGCCATGGTCGTGCATTTATCAGATTGAGTCGTTGAGGGTTCTCCGACATAGCTGTGGGAGTGTGTTGGGCTATTCCTGTTCGAGTCGAGGTTCTTTTTCCGACCGAGTTGCGCTTTGAGCTTGGAGTTACCGATCTGTTTGATCGTGGATCATAGCCTGCATGAGCCACATTTGGCTGGACAGAGATACTTTACAGAGATACTTGAGATGGGTTACTTTTTACTCGAGCGGGTCGCTCCCCTCGAGTGCCACTCCGGAGTAGGCGAGACCGGGTTGTTGTACCGGCGTGAGATTGAGCTTTTCTATCGCGACTTGTCGTTGCATTTGTCCCTCTGGCTGTGCTAGTGTTGACAGTCATGGACGTCCTACGTAAGTCCGCTCCTCCGGGACGTAACGGCAGTAGGTTGGCGCAGGCTTGACTGGACCTGATGAGGCAGTCAGTTCAGATTGGGTGATCAGAGATGAGAGTTAGTTGTGGCATCATGTTCCTTCTGTTCCACTTCTTGAGCATCTAGATAGAGGCATAGTAGCTGTAGAGTTTACTTTTCCCCAGCTTTCCTTACAGCACTGTATTTGTTACTTTATGCCTCTAGTAGACTTAGTGGGCAGACCGTTGGGCTTGTTGGCGGCACCCACTGAGAACTACTTGGGACGTAGTTCTCACACCCGTCGTGGTGTATTTTCCCACAGGGACTTCTACTCCTGTTCCTGCTGCTCCTGTTGCTGCTTCTTCAGATCGAGGTGAGGGAGTCGCGAGCTAGATCCCTACCAGTCGTCGTCCAGAGAGTAGATGTACCCTTATCATTTTGAGAGTTTCTTGTTGAGAGACCTTGTTGTGAGGTATAGAGTTGTACTTTTCTTTCAGAGTTGAGTGACTTGTACTTTGGTGAGGACTTTGTATTAATTTATTTTATTTCCAGCAGGTTATTTTCAGCTCTGATATCTGGATAGTTTAGTATCTATCTTTTGCAGGTTTGGCGCTTCGTCTATACGGGGTTCACCGTATGGGCGGCGGATCTGTTGGCGAGCCCGGGTCGCAGTTTCGACGCCGGGGCGTGACAACTATCCACCCTGCCTCGGTGCCTCGGCACTACTCGTCGGCACGGAGGGGCTGCTCGCTCAGTCGGTGCCACAAGTGCAACTGAAGGTACCACTGCATAGGAAGAAAGTACTGTTGGACACTCAAGCGATACTGCCACAGGCTATGCTCTCTGCTCCAACAAGCGCATCAAACGTTCCATGGCTTCTTCCTGGCATCAGACAGCCTCCGACGTCTGTGCCATCTGGATCCATAACTCTTGGGTCTCGCTCTGCTCTGATAGCTCTGCCTCCCGCTGCTCGGGTTACTAATCAGATGCGGAAAGCGCATACCTCACTGCACGACGTCTCACAAGCACCGTAGACCACTGCACAATAACAAACATCAGGACACAACAACCATACGACCCAATCCAGCGAAAGTCTAAGACATGTTATCAATTCCACAGCATTATGTTGTCTGCAGCCAACATAATCGCTTAGGAGCATAAACATGCCAATCACTCATCCCGTCTTATGGGAGAGGTACAAAACTCGATCAGGACTCTCGCTAAAAGTCACGACTCTCACGTAGTCATCCTAATGTCCAACCACAAGCCTAGGGTGTCTAAGTCCTCAATGACCTACAACCTAGGCTCTGATACCACTCTAATCTGTCACGCCCCGGGGTCGAAACTGCGACCCGGCTCGCCAACAGATCCGCCACCTATGCCAAACCCGCATAGGTGAAGCGTCCTACCTGCAAGAAAAGTACTACAGCTAAACAGATATCAGAGCTATAAAATAAAATCTGCTGTATAACTAAATCAATCACTGTACAACTGGAAATAACATAACAATGTCCGTCTCCCAAAAATGATAATCATGCAGAATCCTCATACACAAACTCAGAACTCAACCGGGAGGTATCTCCAATAAATACAACAGTGTACAGGCTCTCAATACATAACAATCCTCACTACAACAGTCTCTCAAAGGAGGAAAATAAAATAACTAATCTACTGAAGCTCTCCTCTGAAGGGGTACCGCTACACTCCAACGACGGGTAGGGAACTAGCTCGCGACTCCCTCGCCTCGGTCAGAAGGATCAGCAACAGGAACAACAGGAACTGGAGTAGAAGTTCCTGTGGGAAAATACACCACGACGGGTGTGAGAACTACGTCCCAAGTAGTTCTCAGTGGGTGCCGCCAACAAGCCCGACGGTCTGCCCACTAAGTCCACTAGAGGCATAAAGTAACAAAAGCAGTGCTGTAAGGAAAGCTGGGAAAAGTAAACTCTACAGCTACTATGCCTCTATCTAGATGCTCAAAGAGTGAGACAGAAAGAACATGATGCCACAACTAACTCTCATCTCTGATCACTCAATCTGAACTGACTGCCTCCTCGGGTCCAGTCAAGCCTGCGCCAACCTACTGCCGTTACGTCCCTGAGGAGCGGACTTACGTAGGATCTACTGCCGTTACGTCCCGGAGGAGCGGACTTACGTAGGATCTACTGCCGTTACGTCCCGGAGGAGCGGACTTACGTAGGGCGTCCATGACTGCCAACACCAGCACAGCCAGAGGGACAAATGCAACGACAAGTCGCGATAGAAAAGCTCAATCTCACGCCGGTATAACAACCCGGTCTCGCCTACTCCGGAGTGGCCCTCGAGGGGAGCGACCCGCTCGAGTCAAAGTAACCCATCTCAAGTATCTCTGTAAAGTATCTCTGTAAAGTATCTCTGTCAAGCTCAAATGTGGCTCATGCAGGCTATGATCCACGATCAAACAGATCGGTAACTCCAAGCTCAAAGCACAACTCAGTCGGAAAAAGAACCTCGACTCGAACAGGAATAGCCCAACACACTCTCACAGCTATGTCGGAGAACCCTCAACGACTCAATCTGATAAATGCACGACCATGGCTGAGTCGGGAAACCTCCACGACTCGATCTGCCAGAACCCCAAGATCCTCAAGGCTAAGTGGGAGAACCACCTCCACCACTAAATCAGAGAAACAACCTCTAGATCACACTCTGCCAACTCATGGCACCAAGTCGCATCCACTGCGAGAAACTGCCTCAACAGGCCAAACAGGCCAAACGTCGCATCTACTGCGAACAACTGCCTCAACAGGCCGACATCGCATCCACTGCGAACAGCTGACTCAACAGGCCAAACATGCCGAACATCTCAACCACTGACCCAATGAAGGGTCCGGGAACACCGAAAGACTAGAACCTACAACCCAAATCAAACAAGAACAGGCTCTAGGCATAGCCTCTCGTTGTTCTCGTCCCAAGAAAAGGCAGACCTTAGAACCCAGACCACTCGAATCATCTCGGTGGTTAATTTATAGGAAAAACTGTGACATTTCTTACTGAAGCCATCTGATCTGTAAGAAATCCATATTTAATGATTTTTAGTTCTGCTTAGGAAAACAGTTGAAACCAAGTTTTATATCTAAGCCTCGAAGGGCTAATGCCTTCGTCCAATCAAACAGGAACAGACTCAGGCGACCCTACGATGCTTGGAAGAAAATATTTGGTTGACAAAAATCATATGTGTGTCCAAAAAGGTTCTGGGTTTAAGGTCCTGCTAACACTGATCTACCGCTGCCACTAACACAGCGGCGACAGATAAAACAAGAAAAATAAAACATCTCGGGACCGCCGTCTACCCAAACAGCTCCCGCTACAAAAGAACAACCAACTACATCTACCAGACGCCACTCTGCTCCCAAGCACGAGTGTAACATGCATCCCACACTAAAAGATAACACCTGACCACTCGGCCCACTACCCGGGCGAGGAAGAACACTATGTCCAGGAAAGTAGAAGTGTGGATGTCTAAAGCAGAAATAACCCTAGCCCAAGTGAGGGTTTTCTACTAGTCTGGTTACACATGCAACATATGACGGGGTGCTAGGTCAAGTTCCAATAACTATAATTTACAGGTGGTAGAAAGCAAGGAGATGACAATACCATCAGATAATACAAGGAATAGCAATTCCTACATTCTAACATGCTGCACAAGCATTTCACTATCATGCATAGTCCTACTATAGCAGATTTAAAGCACAGTCCGTCAATTTTGGAGACAAGGCCACCCACCTGAAAATGCTAACAGTCCGGAGTCGCACAGCCGAGAAAGTCCAGAAACAGATATCTCTATACACCCACCAATCCAACAATACAGGAACAGTGATCAATACCTCCTGGGTACAAAAACACAACCCAAAGTTACACTTAATTCCATAAAATCCAAGCATCACAAATCTGCTGGGAACAGTCCCCTTAATGCGAAATTTTCACCTGTAAAACGAACTCCAAAAATTCCAATAAAAATACCACAGCGAGCGTCTCGTCGAGACCTTCGAAACGGGTACCTGCACGCCCAAATCCGAGCCCCGTAGGCCGAGTTACAAATTCCACAGTACAGGTGCACAAACACTCACAACCACACAACTGTAAACTCCAACACAGATAAAAGGGGAATAGTATACCTTCGGGCAAGCCTCAGAAAAATCCCGAAAAAATACAATGATAATCCTTGCGACGAGTAGATCCAAAAAGTGTATAGGCTCGTCTCGATCCGACACTCGGGTGCGGAGATAAAATTCCGGCAAGGGGCCGCTGTCCAAAAACTCCACCAGAAAACAGCGGCTTAGAAATGCCTCGAAAACCGTGTCATAAACTCTGAATCCAGCAAGATGATCAACACGAAAGTCGAAGACGTACCTCTCGTGATTCCAACGCCGCAGAAATCGTCCAAAAATACTGACGGAGTAGCTCTGTAGACCTCCCAGATCAAACTGCGACGATAACGGGCCTCCGATGAAAAATCGCCACACTGCGCTCCGATGCCGAAGTCGTCGACGCCGCGGCTTCCAAAAAATCCGGGCCTCTGCCAGAAGATGCACAACACCAAGATCTACAACTTTCCTAAAGGGGCCATGGGCAGGGGAGCTCGGGAAAGGGGGCAAAACTCCCTCACAAGACGGCTATTTAAAGCCCAGCCCGAAAATCCGAACTTGGGAATTTTGGCCCAAAGTTTCGGGCGCCCGGTACTTCCGGGCTGCTACAGTAGCGGGCCCGGCCCGTTACTGTTCACGCCCGGAAGAACCCCAGGCCGCCACGCGTACACCCAAACAGCAAACAGCTGTTTGGGCCAACAGCCAAGCGCCACGTGGTCGAACCCAGCGACGACACGTGGCGTCCACACCGGGAGCCTCGGGTCAACGCGCCCACGCCGCGCCCCACGTGCGCCCACGCGTGCCTGCCGGGCACGCGGCCCGAGGTACCAGCTCCCCGCACCGTGGACCGCGCGCACAACGCCGCACCAACCCCGAACTGCCACGTGTCCACCCCCGGGTCCACCGTGCACCCGCGCCATCCCGTGGACCGCGCCCACAGCGCCCGCCAACCGGGAGGCGCCACGTGGCCAGCGCCCGGGTGCACGCCTCCGCGGTGGACCGCGCACCTCCTCCGCCGCCAGCCGCCGCGCTCCGCCGCCCGCCGCCGCCGCCGGCGCCCCTCCGGCGGCCGGAATAGTACCAATCACCTCGAAATCCGTGCCAGGTCATCCGGGCTCCGAAAAATACAAGTAAATAGTCCATCTTGACCGTTTTCGCGCGCTGAATCCAAATCCGAAGTCCGATTTGCCAAATTCCTCTTCTAAAATTTGCCGAAAATTCCCGGAGAAGTGTTCTTTACTCAAATTTCGCGCTGAGTCCAATTTTAATAACCATTTCGCGCGAAACCACATCAAAACATCCGACGGGGTCCTCCGATCACTCACGTGATCCATTATACACCCGAAGTCCATCACTTGAGTCCAAATTGGTGCAGAAACACCGCCGACATGCCACATAGGCCTCCAGAAGCTGCTAATCGCACTGTAGAAGCCCTGCGGAGATCTGGGTCACCACAATACGACTCCTCCAATACGGCCTCTATCCTCTTGAATTACTAAATTAATTAGAGTACGGCCTCTAATTAAAATTCTGACTTCATTATTATGGTCGTGTATAACAATACGTATCTTCCTTCTTAGTTGGCCTAATTAATTAGTATTTCGGCTAATTAAAGTGACCGGATATGCCATATATATATAATTTATATGCCTCCAAAGTATAATCTAATTATGATTTATAGTCTAATTAAACTCCTAATTAAATTTTATCTATACCCAATAATCTAAATATCATATTATCCTAATTAGATTAGGATTTAACTTCAATTTAGATAAATACAAAATTAAACCAAATTATAACACTTTTAAAAGTAGTAAATACTTGGTACTTATAATTTTTAAATTGTTAGATCTATCTCTTTAATTAATTTTATTTTTTACACTATATTAGTTTACTAATCATTTACGAAATTTTAGACAACCACTATTATTTTAACCGCACATCTTTTTATTCAAAAATTAAAAATTTATAAATATTAATGACTTAATATTTTTAAAAAATGATTAATTGCATACGGCTCTCCGTAAACATATCGAATAGCAGATATATCCCTACAATATACAACTTTTCATATTTATCCTTTCAAAAGTCCTAAGTTATTCATATATATCCCTCCGGTTAATTACCGTTAGTTTATTGTTTATTTTTTAACAGATTATATGTGAAATGACAGTTTTGCTTTTTTAAAAATGTCCCTCCAAAAATCTCAACGGTTAAAATAATACAAAAATATCTGGAAGGGGTAAAAAGGTAAATTTATCTCACTAATTAACTAAGATTAAGTATTTAACCTATGATTAACTAGATTTTTTTAACAGAAATAGACGGTAGGGATATATATGAATAATGCTGAATTTTTGAAAAAATAAATATAAAAAATTAAATTTATCTCACTAACTAACTAGGATTAAGTATTTAATCTCTGAGTTACTAGATTTTTCTAACAGAGATAGACGATAGGTATATATATATATGGATAATATTAAATTTTTTAAAAAATAAATATAAAAAATTAAATTTTATAGAAATATATCTATTATTTGATATATTTACACAAAACCATATACAATTACAAATGCTAAATTTTAAGGTATGATGTTTACACACCCAGTTCAATTCTCCTGAACTCATCATGCGTGATAATGTGTAGCTCCTGTTCCCGTCAATCAGTTTGAGCAATGACCCTGTCCTTTCGCCCTCCCTTCCAATCTTAGTTTACACCCTCTCGTAGTCTCGTCTCCTCCACACTACTTTCTAGCAAAATTTTTTTCCTTTTATGCCACTCACATTGCACTCACACACACACACACACCAATGACACAATTACCAGTTAAGTGGAAAGTAGATAAAAGTAGAATCTGCAGCACAAAACCGTCAGAAATCGTCAGCGAGCGTCGGGCTTTAGCCATGTGTACGTAAAGTGTAAATAGTGGCGCCCCTGATAATCAATTTACTGAGATCATCACTGTAATGAGATGATCAGATCGCTCGCTATATCTGTGGTTCAGAATAGACTCTACAATCTCACTGCAGGAACGGTCCCATTTAAATTCTCGTACTGAACGTAACACCTACGTGCTATCTTTAAGAAAGAAGAGCAAAATAAATAAAGCAATATACAGATCACTTCAGCTGGGATTCTACGCTAGCTCAGCTGCTCCGATAACATGTAAATTATGTTCCCACATAAATAGAGTTCCTACTCATACCATACCCCAAAAAGAGAAACAAGATGGAATCCCCAGATCCACCACCACCACCACCACCACCACCACCACCACCACCACCATCCTCCTCCCCCCTCAACCTCTCCCTCGCCTTATCTCCTACCACCTCTCGCGGCGCATCGCCGATAGCGGTAACTGAGCCACCGCCGCAGTCGCAGTCGCAATCGCAGTCGCAGTCGCAGTCGCAGTCGCAGTTGCAGTTGCAGTTGCAGTCGCAGTCGCAGTCGCAGTCGCAGTCGCAGTCGCAGTTGCAGTCGCAGTCGAACGAGGATCATGGGGCGGATGTGAAGCTCTTCCCTTGCCTCTTCTGCAACAAGAAGTTCCTGAAATCGCAGGCCCTGGGGGGACACCAGAATGCGCACAAGAAGGAAAGGAGCGTCAGCCTGCACTCCGACCTCTACCTCCCTTCCTACCCAATCAGCCCGGCTACCTTCCAGCTCTCCTCCCATTCGTGCCGAACGGCCCCGCAATGCAACGACGACGGCGGCAGCTGCTTCTGGAGCTACAACCACTCCTACGGTGGCACCGCCCGCTTCGCCGCCCGCCTGCCGCTGCTCGCCTCCGTCAGCTCCAATCGCGCAATGTCCGCCGCCGCCGACCCTCCCGTCGGCCGCGACGAGCACTTCGACCTCCTCAATTGGCAAAGAGGCTCCCACCACCACCACCATTCCAACGAGCCGCCGCCGCCACCACCACCACCATACCAACAGCAACAGCAACAGCAACAGCAACAAAGTAGTGAGGAAGAGTCCGAGCTTGATCTCACATTAAGACTCTAATAAGCTAAGTTGCTTTTTATGATTAGTTACTTATGCTATGGTGATAGATTTGGATCTGGGGCCAGGAGGGTTGTAGGGGTGAAGAGGACAAATGCATGTGATGCAGAGCCCCCTTTTATGCTTTGTAGGTGTTGGGTAGTGCCTGCTTGTGGGAGAATCATTGAGTCACTGATGTTGTTACGTCAATGCTCCCCTGCAGGCAGTGCGCTTGTACAGAGTTTCTTTTGGAAAGGAGCAATGCTTTGGGTATCCACCTAGTACCATCTATATTTGGCATCCTTTTTCACTTTATATCTACAACTCTTATTTAATTATTATATATTTTAGCGCGCAGCGTTCTGCTTGAATAAAGACTAAGCTAACAAACTATTACCTAATATTCATCTCGAGTCAATGGTTCTATATTTACCTTTCGTAAATAACTTGTAAAATTAAAAGTGAGATGAGGGAATGGAATAGAACCTTCACTTCACTGAGTAGTTTGTCAGTCGAGATTTTTCGTACAAAACGTATATATTTTAGCACATTTAATATGAGTAATACTATTCATATATTTTATTTGGTGTGTATGATATACATGTTACCCATCTTAGAATAAAAAGTCTTTCACTCGTGACTTGAAAGTGAGGAATAAAATTTATCTCATCCTAAAATGAATAAAGTGTAAAATATATATTCATTTTGAAATGTACATATAGCATACACTCAAATGGGGTGTATGAATAATATTACTCTTTAATATATCAACAACATTTAAGAGGTAAATTACATATTTCGTCCTCAAACTACGAGGTCGGGAACAATTTGACTATCAAATTTTAATTTGTTATAAAAATTATTGCAATCAAGTTCTATAACTCAATTTAGTTAGCTAAATATTAATCTATCGCTAGTGTAGAGATGATATAATAGTATCGTAATTGATGATGTATCAATTATTAAAATATCACATTATTTTTAATTCCGCGATGCCTTAAAATTCAGTTTACTAAAATGAATCGTGAAATTAAAATTGTGAAAGTTTTGAATAAAAATTATTATAAATTAAAGTTTAAAAACTAAAATATCATCTGTCTCGACTGATAATTTGAGGACTAAATATGTAATTTATCGAACCTATGGTAAACAAGTTTTGAAAAGGGTGGATTTTGTATGGAGCTCACAACCAACCTCAAATTAATGTTAAAAACAACTATTAATTGCAATATGTGGTTTTGCATAGTGGATAGTGGAGTTTATTATTAACTTTGTCCTGAGTTATGTTTAATTAGCTCACAATTCGTCAATGATTTAATCTTTTTTTATTTTAAATTTTTTTAGAAAAAAAAAATAATTGAAATAAAATGGAGTTTAGATTATTGTATAGTATCATATGTTTGTATTGGATGCACACAACATATATTCTCTCAAATACAGTTGATAAGTTTATTTAAATACTATATTTAACTTTAGGTCATTAAACGTACGATACGATATATTTTATGTTTAAACAAAATATTATACTGTCAATAACATAATTTATTATTAAATTCGTAAATAAAAGTTTTAGCTCTCAAATAATGCAGCCCTTATAATTTATTGACATAATATAAAATTTTTTAAATAGTTCATAAACACATTTGAATAAGTATACATATTTTTTAATACAACAATAATTTTAAAAACATTTCTTTGAATAATATTTTCTCTTCAATTCAGTAAAATTGGAGGAAAGATTCAATAAAAGTAAGAGACTCCGCCGGTTACCTTTATTTTATTTTATTTATTTATTTATTATTATTATTATTATTTTTTTTGGCAACAATCACTTTTACTCATACTTTTTAGCTTTATACAGTAGGGAATTCATAAGTGGACGAACAGAAATAAATAGCAGGAGGGAGCATCCCATATGCTGTCACACGATTTACTGTTCATGTAATAGGATATTAAAGCAGAATCTAAACTCTTTTATTTCGTAAAATTATGAGTTCGAGCCCCATGCATCATCTAGACTATGCGAATTGAGAAATCACACTCATATTAACTTTTTTTTAACTAAAGATGTTAGATATGTCTCGAATTCTAAAATAAGAAAGTTTCTAACTTTATTCTGTTTTATTTATCCAATTAAGATAAGTTTGGATTATACATAATCTTATAAAGATTATCTCTAATCTTAGTAGATTCGTATTTCTAATTGTATTAGGATTTAGCCATTATTATAAATATACTATTATTCCATTAATTTGGTGCGGCGGATAAGAATGAATATGAGTGCATTTTGGGATTAGGGTTTTGTGAGAAAGGCATATTTTGTATATCACTTTAATTATAATGAAAGTTTTCGCTCCGTTTTCGTCCGTGGACGTAGGCCAGTGGCCGAACCACGTAAATTTTGTGTGCTTTATTTTTCTTCTCTTTCTTGATTCTCTTTTGGTATTTTCGCACCCAACGAACTAGATCCTTTCGGCTTTTGTCATAACAAACTGGTATCAGAGCATTTTTTTTGCGACGCATTTTAGACTTTCTGTCGCGCTGTCACCACAGTCTGATGATGAGCGGGAGTACATGTCACATATTCCTTATTCTAGTGTTGTTGGGAGCATTATGTACGTCATGGTTTGCACACGACCGGACATCTCCTATGCAGTGAGTATGGTTAGCATATATATGACCAATCCTGGTAAGGCTCATTGGTAAGCTGTTAAGTTGATTCTGAGATACTTACGTAGTACCACTAACACTTATCTCGAGTTTGGGAGGTATAAAGATGGTGTGGTTGGATATGTTGATTCAGATTTTGCAGGTGATTTGAATAGAAGAAGATCATTTTCAAATTATGTATTCTCCATTGGTAGATGTGCAGTTAGTTGGAAAGCTTCATTACAACCAATTATCGTCTTGTCTACGTCTGAGGCGGAGTATATTGCTATGACAGAGGGTGTGAAGGAAGCTATGTGGCAACGAGTGTGATGACCCGGATCTCTGCGAAAGTCTTACGGTGTGAATTGTGGCTTCTGGAGGCCTATGATGTGTGTTGGAGATGGTTGCGCGCAAATCGGACCTCAAGATCGGACCCAGCGCGAAATTTGGATTAAGAATACCTGTCCGGATGCCTTCGACAAATTTTAGAAGTGAAATTTGGCAAAACGGACATTGAATTTGGACTCGGCTCGCGTAAACGATGAAAATTGACTATTTACTAGTATTTTTCGGAGCCCGGATGCTAAAACACGAATTTCGAGGTATTTGTTACTGTTCCGGCAGGCTAGGGCAGCACCGGTGGCGACGGGCAGGCGGCGGGGCACGACGGCGCGGCCGCGGGCAGCGGCGAGGGAATGCGCGGGCCGAGCGGTCCACGCGACTTGGCGTGCACCGGGACGAGCGAATGCTGCGGTATGCCACGTGGCGCGCGCGGATTGGGCGGTCAACTCACGCGCGATAGCGCGCCGGGGGCGGTGCACCGTGGACCCCGCCAGGCCACGTGTCGCCCGCTCATTGGCGGGCGCAGTGACCCGGCAGCCTCGCCGTGAACCGCGGACCACGGTTTTCGCCGTGGACTGCGCTGCCACACGGCGGGCCGCGATTGGGGGGCACGCGTGCACGGGGCGCGAAGAGGGCCATGTGGCGCGCTGAGGGGATTCGGGCGCGCACAGTAACGGGCCGGGCCGGATTCGGGCGCCCGATTCCTGCAACTGAATCCGGACCCCCCTCTTTGGTGGGCTTGGGCTATAAATAGCCATTTGGGGTTTCGTTTGTGGGCTTTTTCTCCGAGCTCTTCGGCCTATTTTCGACAGGGAGTGTCGTCTGCGAGTCTTCTTCGATATTTGCGATCCCAGAGATTTTTGGGAGTCGTGCCATCTGCGTTCTGCTCGACATCGCGAGCTTCGGCGCGCCATTGATACCGAGCTTTCATCGTCGACGCTTCTTCCGCGAGCTCCCTAGGACTGACGGGAGGGAGTTTTTGGCCGATTTCTGCGGCATCCGTTACACGAGAGGTAGATCTTTGTTTTTCGTGTTTATCGCTCCTCCCAGTGTTGGGTTTTTATTGGGGTATTCGGAGCATCTTTGAACCCCTTTCTTGCTGCTGGTTTTTCTGGACCCCCCGAGCTTGTTCGATTTTTATCGCAGTGCTCGGTTATCGGATTTCATCTTGTGAGGACTCGATCGACATTTATGCTTCGCGAGGATCCGCAGCCATATTTTTATTGGAATTTTTGGAGATCATCTAACAGGTGATATTTTGGATTCTTTCGGACTGATCTTTCCGCAGATTTGTGATCGTGGGGATTTTTGCTTACCGCGATGTTTGGACTGTATCTTTGTGCCTAGGAGTAGTTTTCAAGTGTTTTTGGGCTCATTGGAATCGTGGGAATCTGAGGATTATCCCCGTTCAGTTGCAGCCCATTTGGACCTTGGATCGATGCGTACTTTCAGGTGGGATGCTTCGTCTCCAAAATCGGTGGACGGTTCTCTAATTCTATTGAATAGAATTGCATGCATGATTGCGAGAGAGTTAGGAAGCATGTTAGAGTGAGAGATGATACTTTCTTGTGTTGTTACTGAGTTCATGTCGACTAATGCTTCCTAATTGTATTAACAAATGTTATTATTGAAACTTGACCTAGCACCCTATCATATAATGTATGTTCAACCAGACTAGTAGAAAACTCTCACTTGGGCTAGGTTTATTTATACTTTAAACATCCACACTTTACATTCTATCTCTGGACATAGTGTTTTCCTCGCCCGGGTAGTGGGCTGAGTGGTCGGAATTTCTCTTAGTATAGGATGCATGTTACACTCGTGCTTGAGGGCCGAGTGGAATCTGATAGATGTAGCTAGTCTTATACCAGTGGCGCGAGCTGTTTGGGTAAACGGTGGTCCCGGGTTGTCGAGTTTTTCGATTTGTTTGTCGCCACTGTGTTCGTGGCAGTGGTGTACCAGTGATAGCAGGACCTTGAATCCAGAATCTTTTTGGACATATATGATTTCGGTAAACCAATATTTTTCTTCCAAATGTCGAAGGGTCGCCGGCGTCTGTTCTTGTTTGATTGGGCGAAGGCATTAGCCCTTCGGGGTTTGGAAACAAAACTTATTTTCTAACTGATTTTCTTAAAATAGCTAAAATTCTTTAAAATTAGTTTCCTTAAATCAAGATAGTTTTACAAAAAGAAACTATTTTTAATCCTCACCCCGTGTGGGTTCGAGTGAAAATAATTTTCAGTAATAAATATTATATTTTTCTGTAAACTTTCTCATCCGAGAGGGTTCGAATGATCTGGATTCTAAGGGCTGTTTTTTTTTTTGGGTCGAGAACAACGAGAGGCTATGCCTAGAGACTGTTCTTGTTTGATTTGAATTGTAGGTTCTAGTCTTTTGGTATTTTCGCACCCAACGAACTAGATCCTTTCGGTTTTTATCATAACAAAAGATAAATTACATTATAGGTATCTCAATTTTTGTAACTGATATATAGTCGAAACAACAACGATGAACAAATTTTACTTTACTTGAGGAGGATTCTTTAAATTGTTTATTTAAAAATGTAGGATTTGTTGTCACTTAGCTATGGAATCAAACATCCTGAGGTAAATTTTGATCTGGTAGTTGAAGTTTATATATCTTTCTTCGGATTAAAAAATATTGTTTAGACTCATTAACTCAAAAATGTCAAGTCTTATAAAAAAATAAAAATAATAAAATACCAACTCAAAAAAAATAAATTTTGCAAATTTTAAAGTCGTTATACATCATTTTTTTTTATTAGTTAGATAATTAAATTTGAGAGTAGATAAACAAAAGTTTTTTACATATTTTTTTTTAAATTTTGTGCTCTAATTTATACCTAACTTTCTACCAGATTTTTTCAATCTTAAATACATAATCTAAAATGAGGGTACTTATGAACTGATCCAGCAGCAACAGATAATCAACAAAGTTTTTTTTTTGAAAAAAAGATAGCAGGCTACCCGCTTCATTCAGTAGAACGGTAAACTAAGCAACATAGGTGAGACAACAAGATCTCTAAAAAAAAATTGAGAAGAAAGGGGGGGGGGGGGGGGGGAGGGGGGGGGGGGGGGGGGGTGCGGGTGCGGTCTCCGGCCTCTATCCCGACCCCTCCCACACCTCTAAAAAACCTCTAATCCTACTGACCGCTAGTAATGAATCAGTGTTTTTCTGCTGAAAGATCAAAAAATTTCTAACCTTTCAAATCACCCACGCGGGTCGCCAGCCGACCTAACATCTTGTAATCAACAAAGTTTTAAACTTAATAAAATGAGTTAAATTAATTAGTACTGTACCTTCAGATCTCTTGCTGTACAATAATAATAGCTTTGTGGGTCTGGCCAAATCAAGTTCAGATCTGCTGCAACTAGTAGGGGCCTTCATACATTTTTTTGCGTACGTCAGGTGCGAGAAGTGAAGTTTCCTCGTAAGTCTGCAGCTCGGCTGATCCGTTTAAAACAAAAGTTAGTTACATCAAATAGCGAAACGTGAATTGCTCCCTCTTTATGTTGGTATAAGTAATTTTCAACTGTAAATAATTAATGTAACCTTAATTAGATGTATTATTAAAGATAGTCATTATTAAATTTTGACTTTCATTTGAATGAAAGAAGCGAAACTTTGTCTACTTTCACTGCAGTAACTTTCTCTGGTTGACCCGCAAAATATATATATATATATATATATATATATATATATATATATATATATATATATATATATATATATATATATATATATAGTGTAGGGCAACTATATTTTTATGAGTATAAATTTAATTAGGATTCGGTGAAAAATCGGCACGAATAATTTGAATAAAATTTGTATCATAATTTTTAAATTTTTTGAAAAAATTGGCTAAAAACTGGATTCGTTAATTATTCGGATACACGATTTATACGAAAATTTTACGTTCATCCATTAAAAATTCCGGATAAAAAATTCGGCTATTAAATTTTTTTTTTCTCTAGATTTATACTATTATCATAAATAATTATAATTTTTAAAATTAATTTAATCAACCTACTTTATAAATAAAAAAAAATACTCATTCAAAAAATAATAATAATAATAATAATGAAAACACAACACTAAAACATTCACAAAAAAATTCACATTCCGTTAGACTTGATGTATAATATTGAAACGGTGAGGAAATCAAATTTGGCAGGTGCTCCATGTACAAAACTTTTCTGTGCAATTAGACGGTCCATGGATGACGTGGTGCAGTAGGTCCAGTGCAGATACGTACACCACACGGGAGAAGAAGAAGAAGAAGAAGAAGAAAAAAGACGCGCGTCTAGCATAAGGTTGGGTGGTTCACCGATGACGTGGTGAACTGAGTCTTCCCCTTCTCCACCCGTAGCTTGCTTGTATTTTTCCTCAAATTTCTTCTTTACTCTGCCTTAAGTTAAAAAGTACGGGTTCTCTACTTAATCTATACTCCGCGCGCACACACGCACGGATACGTAGACCAGCGGTGAGGAGGAAGAAGAAGAGGAAGAGGATAACAATGGAGGCGCTCTACCTCCTCCTCTCCATCGCCTCCACCGCCGCCACCTCCTCCCTCCTCTCCCTCGCCCTCGCCCTCCGATCCCTCGTCTCCCTCCTCCTCCCCCACCTCTCCTCCTACTCCTCCTCTCCTCCTCCTCCCTCCGCCGCCGACGAGGGCGGCGCCGCCGAGGAGATCTCGCCGCCGCCTATCCGGCTCTACGAAGGTCGCCTGCGCCACCAGCGGCGTCGCCCCGTCGCCCACGCCTTCGACTACCGCGTCCGCTACGCCCTCGTCGACCTCGACCGCGCCCCCCGCCTCATCTCCTCCTCCTCCTCGCACCTCCACCCCGATCGCGCTCGCGAGGTCGCGGGCTCCAATGGATCTGTGTATCGCCCCTCTCCCTCTTTTTATGTATAGAAATTGGCGATCCCTCAACTTTATTTGAGTAATTTTACTCTATTGAAGTGATTTCTTATGAATTAGTAAGCGATTTTGTCAAATTCGATGGTTCCAGCTGCTCTCTAAGCTAAAAAGTATAAATTTTGTTACTAATTTGTGGCCAACATTTAATAAAACCAAAAATCTCAATGATATTTTCGATTCGATCCACTGAGTTACTTAAATCTAAATAAATGAAAGTCGAGTAACTGTTAATGAGGAAAAAAAAAAAAAAGAAGCTTAAGGCATATAGTTGAGCTGTTGAAGGGTCTCTATCCATTTTGCCCTTTTTTTTCATGATAGGTATCTTTTGACAATCCCCGAGAGTGTAGGGTATGAGCAGAATCCTCTGAGCATCTACTACTGCTATGATTTGGAAGAAGAGAAAGAAAATGGAGGAGGAGATGCGCGGCGGTGTTCTATTCGCCTCAAAATGTGCATTGCCGAGGTGGATGGTTTTGAATGATCATATCCTTCTTTTCTAACTTAAGATCATGGAAAATGGTTTTTGTGATTTGAATTTAGGTGACGAACACTCCGTGGGGAGAGAAGGTGTTCTTTACGTTCCGGCCAGGCTCTGATCTGGTGGCAAAACCTCTGCATGTTAGTCCATTCATGGTATGTTGTTAACAAGAGAAGAGTTTGTAGTTTAACAAATATATGCATTAATATGGAAAGTATTGGTAGTTTGTGTTGATTTCAGTGTTATTGTTCTTCTATTTATGATTCCTCCCAATTTTAATCGAACAAGTGTTGGATAATGAAGTAATTGTTGACACTCAGGTTATTAGAGGCTTAACATGTTAAGAGAAAAATAAATAGAAAAGTTATGTAGTATACAAGCCACTTCGTGGAACTGTATCGTGTTTCGCCTGCAGTTCTAAATACTATGTCGCTGCTCTTCAAATAGCCATCTCTTGACAAATTGAGGTGAAATTAGCAACCGGTGAGTTTGCATTGGCAATTGCATAACGTTGGTGGCGCAAGGGTTAATGTAGGATTAAGCAGCATGAAGAGCATGATATCTCTTTCAAATTAATTACCGAACAACGGTGACGTTTTAAATTTAGTTGCGTTGGGCCCCTAATTTGTATTAAATACTATGAAACAACCGTTATTCTCCAAAAACTTTACTTGAGTCTTAGACTTAATTAAATTGGAGGAAAGTAAATAATGCTAGGAGCCTAGCAAGACTCGAACTCAGGACCTCCTGTTTTGATACCATATTAAATATTTTGAAACAATCGTTATTTTCCAAAAGCTTAATCTATTAGAAGACGATGTTTTTATATTTTATACTCAACATTTTGGTATTCTCTTTTTCTATTCCATTTTTTGATCGTTCCTCTGCCTTATATTTAATAATTGCTACCTAGCATAGCTCGAATTCATAACCTATTTTCTTTTTAATTTCTCTCTCTATCATGTTTTACTCAGTTATTTATGTTGTCGTACATTGTAGGATATGCTAGGAAATTGGAATATCCATGCGGATGAACCAGGCAACGATCTTTCTGTTGTAATCTCGGTTCAACATCCCACACTTGGGAATTATTTTACTGCTACTTTACGTGCCAAAGAAATATGCCATTCCACAAATTCAGTTACTCTGGCAAAATACTTCTGGTTAATGCCGCATAAGGTTGCAATGTGGATATACTGGGAGGTGAAGTGAATTTGTTCCTTTGCTGCTTATTCTTGCTTTTTCCATGGTTGTGTGCACGTAAACATGGTGGTTTCTACTACTATTTACTGTTCAAAAGCAACTGGTTACAGAACAAGTATCTCTTTGATGTATCTGGTCAATAAGGTGAAAAGGATGAAATTTCAGTGCGAACGTATAAGGATAGTTCAAAACTCCAGGGAAGTCTACGAAAAGTTGCCTATTGACTAGATGCAATTAAACAATTTTCTATTCTGACTATAAATGCATTGTTCCATTAAAGTAGAAATCTTCAATTAGAATCATGGTGAGTACTATTACTCTCATGCTAATTAGAATCATGGAAGCATATTTAGAATCATTTTTGTTTTAGAATATTATGGTATTATGCCCTTACCACTTGATTTTTTTTTTTTTTTTACTTTTGACGAGTAAAATGACTCAAATCATATGATGCATTTTCTATTCACTGGTAAAATCAGATTCTTTCAGATGATTCTAATATCAGAAGCACAAGGTTGATAGTTGTTTCCGGGGGCTTATTATTATTGCCAAATCAGCAGTAGTCTATTCACCTTGAACCTAAAATTTCATTAACCTGTGAGATTGGATGTTTAAAGTAGCTAAAGCTTCTCATGGCTATCGAAATGATGGGAAATTGATGAAATGTAAAAGTTGAGAGAGCAGTTTTGTAGCAAATAGCAGCAAGTGCTTTGTCCATGAACTCTCTGTAATAAATGACAAGTATGCACTTTTAATTCTAACTGCTATTCTTAATGTTTCTGTAGCTTTTTTATCTACTAAAGATTCTGATCTCCTTGCTCTTTGCATTGGTTCAGGCCCTAAGACTCTGGTTGAAAAATGTCAAATTTTTAGGACATCCCAAGTATCGCAACCCAAACTACCAGGCTGAAGCTTTACTGCGTGATCAGGAGCTCAGCTGCAACAGAAATTTGCACAATTCAAATAGCACAAGCAGCAAGGGGGACGAAAAACGGTGGTGTGTGTGGAGAGATGCGCAATGGCCATGCTCATGATGCTATCTTCGGATTACACCGGTAGCCTCTATTTCATATATGTAATGTGATATTCATTGTATGAATAACCAACTTATCTTCCACATTTTTCGATGCGTTTTCCTTTTAAGCTCATTCATTGCCTGTCAAATGAAAATGTTTTGCTATCTTTTCCGTCAGACGCTGACTAAGCCCTGAACAATTCTAATCAAGTAGCACTTCTATGAAAGGTGAAGGATCAGACGCATCGTGCACACCAATCTGGGCCATGGTTGGTTGTCATTCTGAACTACGACAAGGCGTATCTGGCTTGGTTGGAGCTTCAATACTGTTGATTCGAAAAGCAGTAAAGCACTAGCAGTTTTTCATCAGATCTTTTAAGTGACTTCTCTCTGTATCTGGAAGGTTACACAAACTCTTTTTGACTTTCAGTTGAAGCAATTTGATTGCAGAAGTTAGGCCAAATAATCTTTGGATATGTAGATTGAACTAGAAAAACAGCTTACTGAATGCCTTCTTCTACATAATAGCTATTTCATGTTGGATAGGTAGTAGATCAGTTCCATTGCACATTAAGATCAAAAGGATCATTAGATATATCATAAGTATTATAATGATTTCAAGTAAAATATAGTAAAAATATTTTAATGATATATTTTGATAAAAGTGGAAAAAAAAAAAAGAAAAGAAAAGAAAGAGACATAATTTCTCTTATAGAGTAACAATTTAACTCTTTTATGGTAAATAGTTAGCTTATTTAAATTCAAATATTTTTCTATAAAATTATAAAATATTTTCTTTTGTATTTTCTAATTAACTTATTATATCTCACGATTTAGGCATTGTAGATCAACGTAGAGTAGTTTATGGTTATGTGATGTAATTATAAATATATTATAGTTACTTAGAGACGTCTATAACATAAAATACAGTAATTATGATTACATACATACATCTTATTTAATTGAATAAATATAGTTTGTGTCACGCCCCGGGGGATTAATTTAGCGGAAACGGATTACAAAAGGTATGTATTTGTTTTTTTTTTTGAAAACCTTCTTCCCCGGCGCGTGCCCAGATCCGCCGCATATACAGGATCACTCTACAAACGGACAGAGTCTCCCCTGTATATGCACGGCGTCGCGGTTTGTACAATGTTCAAAACGAGTAAACATTCAATCACAACAATCCAAACGTATAACCATTCACAATGTGCAGAATAAACTCACGGCCGATTAGTTTGAAAGGATAAAACCCACAATTGTTGAAACGGCGCCCACCCGGCACCCATATTTTGAAAACCCTTTTTCGAAAGCAACATAAACTCAGGGGTTTGAGAAACAGTGCCCACACGACACTTAGGTTTTGAAATCCATTTTCGCAAACCATAAATCCACAAGGTTTTGAAAACGGTGCCCACACGGCACCCGAGTTTTGAAATAGTAGTTTTCGCAATCTGTTCTTTTATTTGCTATTTTATTTTCCAAAGCGGCCCACAGAGATGTAAAGAAAACTAAACAATTCAGTTGTCACCGTACCGACATCCACACCGACCCCACGAGGGTATCGAGAACCATCCACAGTCTACAAATAATAAATGGAATGCGACAGTAAGAGGTAAAGTACTGTTCCGGTCTCCTGGGACCCAAAATTTCTAGCCGCGGCCTCACCGTCGCCTAACTCTCCCTCCTGTAGGACCCTGTCGCAAAGTGGGAAGTCAGCGACTAAACAAAAGTGATAAAAGTAAAGCAGGTAAAGAAAACGTCCAACCGTAGTCTATCCGGAGCAACCACCCTCGCAAGGGAAAAGTAAAATCAAACACCTGTAAACCTGCAATACCCGATCCCGTCGGACAACTAAACCGACGGATCGCACCGCGCCCAAGTCGGACAACTAAACCGAATGGGTCGCACCGCTCCCACGTCGGACAACTAAACCGACGGGTCGCACCGCTCACACCTTGGCGCATCCAAGCCCCACAACTAAAGAGGCCCCACGCCGTCCTGTGGGTATACACGGGTCATAGACCACTTTTCCGGAAAAGCGCACCCTTCGCGGTGGCCAAACCGCGGGTGCGCGTGTTGCAGCCGAGCATAGTAACTGTGAACAATATATATATGTGCATGTAAGCGAACCATGTGAGACAATATATACATATCTATGTATGAGAATCGTATGAAATAATATGTACATATCCGTGCATGAGAAGCATATGAAACAATATATATTCACGACATACACCTATCCATGCATGAGAACCATATGAAACAATATGTACATCTAATCATAATAACCGTAAAGCCATAAATGAATAATTGATGCCTCCCTACCATGTTTAACCCAAGTACACATAAGGTTGACCCCGTCCAACATGATAGAACTAAATGCTAAGACTTAAGAATAAAAACCCACACTTTTAAATATATTTCCAGTTTTCAAAGCCCGACCCTAACCCTCAGGACAAGTACTCACAATATGATAACCATAACTGAAACGAGATTGTGCACAAAGGATTTCTAAAGGTGTACCCACCTGAAACGCGAAGAAGAAGGTGTACGGAACCCCCCGCTAAAACACTCCCATCCTGTGCCCGAAAAAGCTACAATAAGTAATGATGTTAAAAACATCGTCGTGGTCAAAAAACACTGAACAACGGGGCGAAACGGGCCAAAAACGGGCCGAAACGGAGTTACCGGGCTTCCGGGCTGGGGGCTGGTGCACGGGCAGAGGCGTGGACCGGGTCCACAGTGCAGAGGGTGCGCGGCGCAGACCGGGCTCACCCGGGCGCGTGCACCAGGCAGCATGGGCCGGGCCGGTGCACGCGCAGGGCGTGCACCGGGCTCACCCCCACGGGCGCTGCGGCACGCACCGGGTGCACGCTGGAGGCGTGCACCGCGGTAAGCGGGCCGGGCCGGTGCACGCGCAGGGCGCGCACCGGGCTCACCCCCACGGGCCGCGGCGACGCGCACCGGGTGCACGCTGGAGGCGTGCACCGCGATGCGCGGGCCGGGCTGGCGCACGCGACCGTGCGCCCGGTTCCGCGCCTTCGGGCTGCGAGACGTGCACCGGGTGCATGCCGCTCCGGTGGACCGCGCGGGGTGTGGTCCGTACGGGTGAACAGTAACCTCCCGTTTCGTCTCCCCGCGGCTCCGGTGACGACCCCGCGAACACCGCGACTGCGGCAACGACCCCGTGGGCACGATAACGGCGGCGGCGGCCTCCCGTTTAACAACGGCGGCGGCGGCTTCCCGTTACCCACACAACCCACCCGGCGTGCGACACCCGAACGACCCCCACCCCTCGACCCCACAGAAATTGCAAAAAGGACAAAAAGGAAAACTCCAACCGCTCACCTTGATTCCGCCGGAGGAGGATGAAGGAAGAAGATCGTCCCCTCCACGCCCGATCAATCCCGCAGAGGATGGACGATTTTCCCTTTCTCTGCCCGATTCTCATTCTCGGTTCCTCCGCCGTTTCTTGGAAAAAGGGGAAAAAAAGAAAGGGTTTCTAGGGTTTCCCCCCGCACCCCGATCGGTTTAACTTATACGAAGAGACTTTAAAATTAAACCCAGGTCAACAACCTTAGCCTTTTGAAATTGAACGAGAGGTCTAGATCGCCTCGGAAAACGTGCCGATCGCCGGCACGCATTCCGATGCACCCAAGTAGATAGCAAACTTCAAAAATTGTTTCTGGGAGATCCCGGGGTCGGAATTCAAATCCGATCGCGCCACCGTTCACCGTTTCGCGAGCTCTAACATCTAAAAATACCCGCGCGTCCCGACGGTCTGCCCAAAAATTCTCGAATTTCAACCCCTCCATAATCGACTGAAAAACTATTCAATTAGGACCCAAAACGGAAACCGTAAGGTCGAGGTACCACCAAATGAATAAAAATAATCCACTAACATAAAAAGATGAAAGGTCCGATCACAGCAGGATCCCGCCGATCGCCTCAAAAAGCGTGCCAGCCACTTAGCGCGGGTTTCGATGCACCACTCAAAGCAAACGCTTTGACCCCCATTCCGGGAGATCCGTAAATCGAAAACCGAATCCGTTCGCTTTGCCGTCTTCCGTTTTTCGAGCTCAATCGCAGAAAAATACTCGCGGTCCAGGCCAGCCCATTGCAGAAAATGCAGTTAAAAGTTTTCCTAACAGTCCCGTCAAAAATAAAAGGGAGGCCTACCCGGGCAAGGGGACGCCAGGACTCTACATCACTCACCACTTAAAAGAAGTTTCGTCCTCGAAACTTAATCCTGGTCTGCAACGAGTAAATCTGAGTAGCAACTCTCTCTTCTCTGACGCCAGTTCCCAAGTCGCTTCACGTGCTTCCTGGTGGCTCCACAGCACCTTCACATAGGGGATCGTCCGGTTGCGCAATCGTTTATGTCCTCCCATGCTAAGGTCCGCACCGGTGTTTCACCGGAGCTCAGGTCCTCTCTAAGCTCCACAGCAGTGATCATCCATCATCTCAATCAAGTACGCAGGCTCGAAGCATATCTTCGAGAATCCGGATCGCTCGCTCGGACTGTCCGTCGGTCTGGGGGTGAAACACCGTGCTGAAGTGTGGTTTAGTCTTTAAAGCTTGCCCTAGGCTTTGCCAACTGTTCGACACTAGCCGAGAGTCTCTAGTCCACGTCGTACGGTGGTTGGAAAAAGAGTCGCCTTCGTCAGTCGATCTACCGTGACTCAAACCGCATCCCGTCCTTGAATATCTTCGTGTCACCCGGATGCGCCGTATAGGGGGCGCAGTGCGCCTCTAACGGTATCTCCTCTTTCAACTCTGGCAGCTCCGGTAAGCAATTTCGCCCTCGAAAACGTGTTGCGTCGTTTGCACTCGCCGAAGAGTCTCTCGCGTGATCCGGGGGTCTTGTCTCGAATAAGTTGTATCTGTGTGCCTGTTTTCTGACCTTCTAGGGTTGGCTCGACCATCAACGATAAAAGTCGCGCGACAGTACCGGTCCTGCTAAGTACTCGCGCTCGTCAGTTTCCTCCTCGACTTGACCCTTCCCACTCAAAACATCCGTTACTACACTTGCTTTTCCCAAGGTGATACTGGACGGTCCAGCCGAGTCCTTCAGCAACTCCAACCCATGCCTGTGCCGCAAAAACAATTCCTTCTCTGCGAACAAAACTCAAAGCTCTGGCGATCCAAAAACACATCCCGATGAAATCCAAAAGGTGGTGTCTCTAACGTTTTAAAACGGAGACGACTGCTGCCAGTTCCGGATCGTGTGCCGGGCAGTTCCGCTCACATTCCCTGTGATTCCCGTTGCTGACACAACGTGCCCCAAAAAGTCCACTTTGCGAAGTCTGAACTCACATTTCTTAAACTTAGCAAACAGCCCCTGGTCCCTGAGAGTCCGGAGAATAATCTGTAAGTGCCTCTCGTAGTTGATCGAAGTGGTCATCCATTCCGGACTTGTTCTTCACTGTAACCTTGTCTATCTCCCTGTAGTCGATGCGTAGACGCAGTCCTCCGTTCTTCTTTCGCACAAAAGGCACGGGTGCGTCCCAAGGCGACACACACGGTCTGATGAACCCTTTATCCAGAAAAACTCCTAGTTGTGTCCGGTAGAAGCTTGAAAGAGAGGATGACCCCCTTGCTCGGGGGTATTCCCGGCAGTTCAGTCAGGAGGACGTCGAAAGTAACCCCTACAACGGAGGTGTCAGTGAGAAATGCAGAGGGTCAAGTCGCTAGGCTCACTGAAACCAAGTAACTATACAACCGCCTGGTACCTCGTGAACCGGTCCATGCCCAGCACCTCGTAGTAATCCTGCTTCCCGACTCGGAATTTCCCCGTCACAACGCCGCCGGTCCGCAAACCACCCCAGCCAGCGCTGAGCAGTTAGCAACAAAATCTCGTGATGCTTCGAGGTACCCCAGTCGTACCACCCAACCAGTACCAATGAGCCCTTAAAAGTCTAGAACAACGAACCCGAAAACAAGGAAAACAACCGCACTAACGCCTTTACAAGGCTACAATAGGTGCCAACAAAACAGGCTGGGTTACGAACCACCCGAAATTTCCTCCCTGCACACAACGAACTCACCTGTCACCCACCCGGACCGCTCCTCTCCGTCACCAACACGGATCACAAGCTCGAAGTCTAACCACCATCCCGGACTACCCGTTCCGACTGTCCGTCCTACCGAGGCGACGGTCAAGGCTATCGTTAGGTTTCAGCTCTAGGACTCACCATAAGGTCTACCCCACAAAAAGGGCTGCGTACGGGGCCTCCTAGCCGAAAGTGACCAGTGCCAAAACTCCGAGTAGTCGCCAGATTCCCCCCCTTGACTCACACCTGGCCCAAAAGATCAACAATCCAAAACGCTCCCAAAACTAAGCCTCAAGGCTATGTCTTAGTCATGGGAAGCTAGCAACACAACCCGCCAGGTAAGGTCCTACCTCCGTCCTGGCGCCGACGAGGTGTGACGCTCTCAATTGCCCCTAACTCTCGGTCCCAAACCGTTGCCCCACCAAGTACCGGGCATCGAAACGAGCGGTAAACCTCCAGACCAAAAGTGACACTCCCAACTAGGAGAAAACCTAAGCTCTAGGTCCGCTCAACAGTGACCTCAGGTACCGAAGACTATCCATCTGAAACCAAAAGGGTCAGAAGAAGATAAGCCACGAAAACAGCAAGAAGAACCCTATCAGAAGTTACCTAGGTTCACTAAACGCACTCGAGGGGATCACACGCCAACCCACCAATAGGACGACCTAACCGGCCCTCTAGCGCAGAACACAGGAACTCGACCCAGAGCTACCGGGCATCACCCAGCGTCAAAAGCTAATTTCCCCCAATAACAAGTCGCCACTTACGCGCACTTGTGCAACGCGGGACACCGCCTCTCTAACCAAAATCGAGCCCAAACGGACAAGATTCACTAGCCCTGGGGGTCTCCTTTTTCAATCTAAAGGAGAACCCCAAGGCCCCAACACGTCGATCTCTACAACCATCGCAGTGTCTATAGTGAGAAGCCGAACTATGGGTAACAATCATAGGGGAAGAATCCTCATTCCCACCCATACCTTGCCCATGGTGCAAAAAGAAACGGCCGACTACCCGCTAAAACCCAACACCCCGAAGACCTAGAAGGTACAACCTTAGACCAACGGCTGTCCAGCTACCCACGACCGACAAACAGCCGACCACTAACAAACACCGGCGGATTACTCTACCCCCAGTCGCCGTCACTAACGACGGCCAGCACGTCGGCAGGGGAAAGGGGTTCGAAAAACAAAAGCCGGCGCAACGATCTGCTGTGATAACAGCCGCACCAAGTGCAAGAACAACGTCAGCAGGCCCACCGTGTCCCGTGCTGGTTGCTTAATCCATTGATTCCTAGCAACCATCAATACCCCGGTGGCAGCCGGCCTCGACCCCAGCCTCCACATCAACACGACTACACATGCACGACAACCACGCTAAACCGAGAAACAAAACTTAACCCGTACACCCACACAACACAAGTCAGTTTTAGCCTCCTGCTAGCATAGCACTCAAACAACTATCGAGAAAGGGACCTATACTTTCCCCCCCCCCCCCCCTCGATCATTTGCGTTCTACGCTTCTATGCCATTCATTCATTCATTTGTAGCTAAGTGAGGTATCTTTGTGGATGTCGGGCACAAACTGTTGTGATTGAAGAAAGGTCTCTGATACCATCTTAATCTGTCACGCCCCGGGGATTAATTTAGCGGAAACGGATTACAAAAGGTATGTATTTGTTTTTTTTTTTGAAAACCTTCTTCCCCGGCGCGTGCCCAGATCCGCCGCATATACAGGATCACTCTACAAACGGACAGAGTCTCCCCTGTATATGCACGGCGTCGCGGTTTGTACAATGTTCAAAACGAGTAAACATTCAATCACAACAATCCAAACGTATAACCATTCACAATGTGCAGAATAACTCACGGCCGATTAGTTTGAAAGGATAAAACCCACAATTGTTGAAACGGCGCCCACCCGGCACCCATATTTTGAAAACCCTTTTTCGAAAGCAACATAAACTCAGGGGTTTGAGAAACAGTGCCCACACGACACTTAGGTTTTGAAATCCATTTTCGCAAACCATAAATCCACAAGGTTTTGAAAACGGTGCCCACACGGCACCCGAGTTTGAAATAGTAGTTTTCGCAATCTGTTCTTTTATTTGCTATTTTATTTTCCAAAGCGGCCCACAGAGATGTAAAGAAAACTAAACAATTCAGTTGTCACCGTACCGACATCCACACCGACCCCACGAGGGTATCGAGAACCATCCACAGTCTACAAATAATAAATGGAATGCGACAGTAAGAGGTAAAGTACTGTTCCGGTCTCCTGGGACCCAAAATTTCTAGCCGCGGCCTCACCGTCGCCTAACTCTCCCTCCTGTAGGACCCTGTCGCAAAGTGGGAAGTCAGCGACTAAACAAAAGTGATAAAAGTAAAGCAGGTAAAGAAAACGTCCAACCGTAGTCTATCCGGAGCAACCACCCTCGCAAGGGAAAAGTAAATCAAACACCTGTAAACCTGCAATACCCGATCCCGTCGGACAACTAAACCGACGGATCGCACCGCGCCCAAGTCGGACAACTAAACCGAATGGGTCGCACCGCTCCCACGTCGGACAACTAAACCGACGGGTCGCACCGCTCACACCTTGGCGCATCCAAGCCCCACAACTAAAGAGGCCCCACGCCGTCCTGTGGGTATACACGGGTCATAGACCACTTTTCCGGAAAAGCGCACCTTCGCGTGGCCAAACCGCGGGTGCGCGTGTTGCAGCCGAGCATAGTAACCGTGAACAATATATATATGTGCATGTAAGCGAACCATGTGAGACAATATATACATATCTATGTATGAGAACCGTATGAAATAATATGTACATATCCGTGCATGAGAAGCATATGAAACAATATATATTCACGACATACACCTATCCATGCATGAGAACCATATGAAACAATATGTACATCTAATCATAATAACCGTAAAGCCATAAATGAATAATTGATGCCTCCCTACCATGTTTAACCCAAGTACACATAAGGTTGACCCCGTCCAACATGATAGAACTAAATGCTAAGACTTAAGAATAAAAACCCACACTTTTAAATATATTTCCAGTTTTCAAAGCCCGACCCTAACCCTCAGGACAAGTACTCACAATATGATAACCATAACTGAAACGAGATTGTGCACAAAGGATTTCTAAAGGTGTACCCACCTGAAACGCGAAGAAGAAGGTGTACGGAACCCCCCGCTAAAACACTCCCATCCTGTGCCCGAAAAAGCTACAATAAGTAATGATGTTAAAAACATCGTCGTGGTCAAAAAAACACTGAACAACGGGGCGAAACGGGCCAAAAAACGGGCCGAAACGGAGTTACCCGGGCTTCCGGGCTGGGGCTGGTGCACGGGCAGAGGCGTGGACCGGGTCCACAGTGCAGAGGGTGCGCGGCGCAGACCGGGCTCACCCGGGCGCGTGCACCAGGCAGCATGGGCCGGGCCGGTGCACGCGCAGGGCGTGCACCGGGCTCACCCCCACGGGCGCTGCGGCACGCACCGGGTGCACGCTGGAGGCGTGCACCGCGGTAAGCGGGCCGGGCCGGTGCACGCGCAGGGCGCGCACCGGGCTCACCCCCACGGGCCGCGGCGACGCGCACCGGGTGCACGCTGGAGGCGTGCACCGCGATGCGCGGGCCGGGCTGGCGCACGCGACCGTGCGCCCGGTTCCGCGCCTTCGGGCTGCGAGACGTGCACCGGGTGCATGCCGCTCCGGTGGACCGCGCGGGGTGTGGTCCGTACGGGTGAACAGTAACCTCCCGTTTCGTCTCCCCGCGGCTCCGGTGACGACCCCGCGAACACCGCGACTGCGGCAACGACCCCGTGGGCACGATAACGGCGGCGGCGGCCTCCCGTTTAACAACGGCGGCGGCGGCTTCCCGTTACCCACACAACCCACCCGGCGTGCGACACCCGAACGACCCCCACCCCTCGACCCCACAGAAATTGCAAAAAGGACAAAAAGGAAAACTCCAACCGCTCACCTTGATTCCGCCGGAGGAGGATGAAGGAAGAAGATCGTCCCCTCCACGCCCGATCAATCCCGCAGAGGATGGACGATTTTCCCTTTCTCTGCCCGATTCTCATTCTCGGTCCTCCGCCGTTTCTTGGAAAAAGGGGGAAAAAAAAGAAAGGGTTTCTAGGGTTTCCCCCCGCACCCCGATCGGTTTAACTTATACGAAGAGACTTTAAAATTAAACCCAGGTCAACAACCTTAGCCTTTTGAAATTGAACGAGAGGTCTAGATCGCCTCGGAAAACGTGCCGATCGCCGGCACGCATTCCGATGCACCCAAGTAGATAGCTAAACTTCAAAAATTGTTTCTGGAGATCCCGGGGTCGGAATTCAAATCCGATCGCGCCACCGTTCACCGTTTTCGCGAGCTCTAACATCTAAAAATACCCGCGCCGTCCCGACGGTCTGCCAAAAATTCTCGAATTTCAACCCCTCCATAATCGACTGAAAAACTTTCAATTAGGACCCCAAAACGGAAACCGTAAGGTCGAGGGTACCACAAAATGAATAAAAATAATCCACTAACATAAAAAGATGAAAGGTCCGATCACAGCAGGATCACCGCCGATCGCCTCAAAAAGCGTGCCAGCCACTTAGCGCGGGTTTCGATGCACCACTCAAAGCAAACGCTTTGACCCCCATTCCGGGAGATCCGTAAATCGAAAACCGAATCCGTTCGCTTTGCCGTCTTCCGTTTTCGAGCTCAATCGCAGAAAAATACTCGCGGTCCAGGCCAGCCCATTGCAGAAAATGCAGTTAAAAGTTTTCCTAACAGTCCCGTCAAAATAAAAGGGAGGCCTACCCGGGCAAGGGGACGCCAGGACTCTACAGTTTGAAGAGTTATAACTATAAATAATTTATGTTCAATACAGGGAAGAGTCTATGTTTTAAATTTTATCTCTTTACATAGATGTGTGGCCGTGAAATACTTTCCAATGTTGAACTTATTTTTTTTGTTTAAAATGGTTCTGCTGCAGTTATAAATACGATCAATTTGATAGTAATTTTTACAGTAGTTGAATTCAAAGTATCAACTCAAACAAACAATTTGAATCTGCAAATAAATAAAATGATCTTATATTATTTTGTGTTACTATTATTATTATTATATTTTCTGGTACTAATACTGAGACGTGACAAGATTAGATGCGGAAAATAAAAAAGGATTAGGTGAAGAGAAAAACACCACGTTTTTTGTTGTTACCTTTTTAGGAGGAAGAGGAAAAAAAAAAAAAAAAAAAAAAAAAAAAAAAAAAAGAGGGGAAAAAAACCTGGAACAGTAAGTCGTAATGTTTATGAACTACAACACACGCCGTCTTTGACTTCGATGCGGCGTACGGCTGCAGCGAATTTTGCAGCGAATTTTTTTTTTCTTCTCTTTTTCTATTTCTGTCCCACAGCAAACGGCCGAAGGTGGCACCGAATTTAAAATCGGTGGATTGATAATGAATACGTATGGTCTAAATTCTAAAAAAATAATTTTTATTTATTTAATTTTAGTTGAAAATTTAAGTTTGGTTAAAAATTATAATATTTGGCTGATTTTAAATAGAAAGTAATTGTTTTATAATAATTTTGTAAATTGTTTGTTTGTTTTTCCTTTTCAGTAAAATAAAGTTTTTACTGAATTTTATTTTAAAATAATCTTAAATTAAATTTTAAATTTGCATAAAAATAACATTTGATATTCTAATTAAAAATATAATTTAAAATTTTAAATATTTAAAATTTAAATTCTGTATTATTATGATAGTAGACTAAATAAAAATAAAATTAAAAACGATCACA
>CM055067.1:2258004-2269205 GCA_029204045.2 Tillandsia leiboldiana | reverse complement strand
GGCGGTGTTCTATTCGCCTCAAAATGTGCATTGCCGAGGTTGGATGGTTTTGAATGATCATATCCTTCTTTTCTAACTTAAGATCATGGAAAAGGTTTTTTGTGATTTGAATTTAGGTGACGAACACTCCGTGGGAGAGAGAGAGAAGGTGTTCTTTACGTTCCGGCCAGCTCTGATCTGGTGGCAAAACCTCTGCATGTTAGTCCATTCATGGTATGTTGTTAACAGAGAAGAAGTTTGTAGTTTACAAATATATGCATTAATATGGAAAGTATGGTAGTTTGTTGTTGATTTCAGTGTTATTGTTCTTCTATTTATGATTCTCCCAATTTAATCGAACAAGTGTTGGATAATGAAGTAATTGTGACACTCAGGTTATTAGAGGCTTAACATGTTAAGAGAAAAATAAATAGAAAAGTTATGTAGTATACAAGCCACTTCGTGGAACTGTATCGTGTTTCGCCTGCAGTTCTAAATACTATGTCGCTGCTCTTCAAATAGCCATCTCTTGACAAATTGAGGTGAAATTAGAAACGGTGAGTGGTTTGCATTGGCAATTGCATAACGTTGGTGGCGCAAGGGTTAATGTAGGTATAAGCAGCAGGAAGAGCATGATATCTTCCTTTCAAATTAATTACCGAACAACGGTGACGTTTTAAATTAGTTGCGTGCGTTGGGCCCCTAATTTGTATTAAATACTATGAACAACCCGTTATTCTCCAAAAACTTTACTTGAGTCTTAGACTTAATATAATTGGAGGAAAGTAAATAATGCTAGGAGCCTAGCAAGACTCGAACTCAGGACCTCCTGTTTTGATACCATATTAAATATTTGAAACAATCGTTATTTTCCAAAAGCTTAATCTATTAGAAGACGATGTTTTTATGTTTTTATATTTCATCATCATTTTGGTATTCTCTTTTTCTATTCCATTTTTTGATCGGTCCTCTGCCTTATATTTAATAATTGCTACCTAGCATAGCTCGAATTCATAACCTATTTTCTTTTAATTTCTCTCTCTATCATGTTACTCAGTTATTTATGTTGTCGTACATTGTAGGATATGCTAGGAAATTGGAATATCCATGCGGATGAACCAGGCAACGATCTTTCTGTTGTAATCTCGGTTCAACATCCCACACTTGGGAATTATTTTACTGCTACTTTACGTGCCAAAGAAATATGCCATTCCACAAATTCAGTTACTCTGGCAAAATACTTCTGGTTATGCCGCATAAGGTTGCAATGTGGATATACTGGGAGGTGAAGTGAATTTGTTCCTTGCTGCTTATTCTTGCTTTTTCCATGGTTGTGTGCACGTAAACATGGTGGTTTCTACTACTATTTACTGTTCAAAAGCAACTGGTTACAGAACAAGTATCTCTTTGATGTTCTGGTCAATAAGGTGAAAAGGATGAAATTTCAGTGCGAACGTATAAGGATAGTTCAAAACTCCAGGGAAGTCTACGAAAAGTTGCCTATTGACTAGATGCAATTAAACAATTTTCTATTCTGACTATAAATGCATTGTTCCATTAAAGTAGAAATCTTCAATTAGAATCATGGTGAGTACTATTACCTCATGCTAATTAGAATCATGGAAGCATATTTAGAATCATTTTTGTTTTAGAAATTATGGTATTATGCCCTTACCACTTGATTTTTTTTTTTTTACTTTTGACGAGTAAAATGACTCAAATCATATGATGCATTTTCTATTCACTGGTAAAATCAGATTCTTTCAGATGATTCTAATATCAGAAGCACAAGGTTGATAGTTGTTTCGGGGGCTTATTATTATTGCCAAATCAGCAGTAGTCTATTCACCTTGAACCTAAAATTTCATTAACCTGTGAGATTGGATGTTTAAAGTAGCTAAAGCTTCTCATGGCTATCGAAATGATGGGAAATTGATGAAATGTAAAAGTTGAGAGAGCAGTTTTGTAGCAAATAGCAGCAAGTGCTTTGTCCATGAACTCTCTGTAATAAATGACAAGTATGCACTTTAATTCTAACTGCTATTCTTAATGTTTCTGTAGCTTTTTTATCTACTAAAGATTCTGATCTCCTTGCTCTTTGCATTGGTTCAGGCCCTAAGACTCTGGTTGAAAATGTCAAATTTTTAGGACATCCCAAGTATCGCAACCCAAACTACCAGGCTGAAGCTTTACTGCGTGATCAGGAGCTCAGCTGCAACAGAAATTTGCACAATTCAAATAGCACAAGCAGCAAGGGGGACGAAAAACGGTGGTGTGTGTGGAGAGATGCGCAATGGCCATGCTCATGATGCTATCTTCGGATTACACCGTAGCCTCTATTTCATATATGTAATGTGATATTCATGTATGAATAACCAACTTATCTTCCACATTTTTCGATGCGTTTTCCTTTTAAGCTCATTCATTGCCTGTCAAATGAAAAGTGTTTGCTATCTTTTCCGTCAGACGCTGACTAAGCCCTGAACAATTCTAATCAAGTAGCACTTCTATGAAAGGTGAAGGATCAGACGCATCGTGCACACCAATCTGGGCCATGGTTGGTTGTCATTCTGAACTACGACAAGGCGTATCTGGCTTGGTTGGAGCTTCAATACTGTTGATTCGAAAAGCAGTAAAGCACTAGCAGTTTTCATCAGATCTTTTAAGTGACTTCTCTCTGTATCTGGAAGGTTACACAAACTCTTTTTGACTTTCAGTTGAAGCAATTTGATTGCAGAAGTTAGGCCAAATAATCTTTGGATATGTAGATTGAACTAGAAAAACAGCTTACTGAATGCCTTCTTCTACATAATAGCTATTTCATGTTGGATAGGTAGTAGATCAGTTCCATTGCACATTAAGATCAAAAGGATCATTAGATATATCATAAGTATTATAATGATTTCAAGTAAAATATAGTAAAAATATTTTAATGATATATTTGATAAAAGTGGAAAAAAAAAAAAGAAAAGAAAAGAAAGAGACATAATTTCTCTTATAGAGTAACAATTTAACTCTTTTATGGTAAATAGTTAGCTTATTTAAATTCAAATATTTTTCTATAAAATTATAAAATATTTTCTTTTGTATTTCTAATTAACTTATTATATCTCACGATTTAGGCATTGTAGATCAACGTAGAGTAGTTTATGGTTATGTGATGTAATTATAAATATATTATAGTTACTTAGAGACGTCTATAACATAAAATACAGTAATTATGATTACATACATACATCTTATTTAATTGAATAAATATAGTTTGTGTCACGCCCCGGGGGATTAATTTAGCGGAACGGATTACAAAAGGTATGTATTGTTTTTTTTTTGAAAACCTTCTTCCCCGGCGCGTGCCCAGATCCGCCGCATATACAGGATCACTCTACAAACGGACAGAGTCTCCCCTGTATATGCACGGCGTCGCGGTTGTACACTGTTCAAACGAGTAAACATTCAATCACAACAATCCAAACGTATAACCATTCCCCAATGTGCAGAATAAACTCACGGCCGATTAGTTTTGACAAGGATAAAACCCACATATGTTGAAACGGCGCCCACTCGGCACCCATATTTGAAAACCTTTTGCGAAAGCAACATAAACTCAGGGGTTTGAGAAACAGTGCCCACACGACACTTAGGTTTTGAAATCCATTTTTCGCAAACCTAAATCCACAAGGTTTTGAAAACGGTGCCCACACGGCACCCGAGTTTGAAATAGTAGTTTTCCGCAACTCTGTCTTTTATTTGCTATTTTTATTTCCAAAGCAGGCCCACAGAGATGTAAAGAAAACTAAACAATTCATTGTCACCGTGTACCGACATCCCCACCGACCCCCACGAGGGTATCGAGAACCATCCCACAGTCTACAAATAATAAATGGAATGCGACAGTCAGAGGTTAAAGTACTGTTCGGTCTCCTGGGACCCAAAATTCTAGCCGCGGCCCTCACCGTCGCCTCACTCTCCCTCCTGTAGGACCCTGTCGCAAAGTGGAAGTCAGTCGACTAAACAAAAGTGATAAAAGTAAAGCATGTAAAGAAAACGTCCAACCGTAAGTCTATCCGGAGCAACCACCCTCGCAAGGGAAAAGTAAAATCAAACACCTGTAAACCTGCAATACCCGATCCCGTCGGACAACTAAACCGACGGATCGCACCGCGCCCAAGTCGGACAACTAAACCGAATGGGTCGCACCGCTCCCACGTCGGACAACTAAACCGACGGGTCGCACCGCTCACACCTTGGCGCATCCAAGCCCCACAACTAAAGAGGCCCCACGCCGTCCTGTGGGTATACACGGGTCATAGACCCACTTTTTCCGGAAAAGCGCACCCTTCGCGGTGGCCAAACCGCGGGTGCGCGTGTTGCAGCCGAGCATAGTAACTGTGAACATATATATATGTGCATGTAAGCGAACCATGTGAGACAATATTACATATCTATGTATGAGAATCGTATGAAATAATATGTACATATCCGTGCATGAGAAGCATATGAAACAATATATATTCACGACATACACCTATCCATGCATGAGAACCATATGAAACAATATGTACATCTAATCATAATAACCGTAAAGCCATAAATGAATAATTGATGCCTCCCTACCATGTTTAACCCAAGTACACATAAGGTTGACCCCGTCCAACATGATAGAACTAAATGCTAAGACTTAAGAATAAAAACCCACACTTTTAAATATATTTCCAGTTTTCAAAGCCCGACCCTAACCCTCAGGACAAGTACTCACAATATGATAACCATAACTGAAACGAGATTGTGCACAAAGGATTTCTAAAAGGTGTACCCACCTGAAACGCGAAGAAGAAGGTGTACGGAACCCCCCGCTAAAACACTCCCATCCTGTGCCCGAAAAAGCTACAATAAGTAATGATGTTAAAAACATCGTCGTGGTCAAAAAACACTGAACAACGGGGCGAAACGGGCCAAAAACGGGCCGAAACGGAGTTACCGGGCTTCCGGGCTGGGGGCTGGTGCACGGGCAGAGGCGTGGACCGGGTCCACAGTGCAGAGGGTGCGCGGCGCAGACCGGGCTCACCCGGGCGCGTGCACCAGGCAGCATGGGCCGGGCCGGTGCACGCGCAGGGCGTGCACCGGGCTCACCCCCACGGGCGCTGCGGCACGCACCGGGTGCACGCTGGAGGCGTGCACCGCGGTAAGCGGGCCGGGCCGGTGCACGCGCAGGGCGCGCACCGGGCTCCCCCACGGGCCGCGGCGACGCGCACCGGGTGCACGCTGGAGGCGTGCACCGCGATGCGCGGGCCGGGCTGGCGCACGCGACCGTGCGCCCGGTTCCGCGCCTTCGGGCTGCGAGACGTGCACCGGGTGCATGCCGCTCCGGTGGACCGCGCGGGGTGTGGTCCGTACGGGTGAACAGTAACCTCCCGTTTCGTCTCCCCGCGGCTCCGGTGACGACCCCGCGAACACCGCGACTGCGGCAACGACCCCGTGGGCACGATAACGCGGCGGCGGCCTCCCGTTTAACAACGGCGGCGGCGGCTTCCCGTTACCCACCAAACCCACTGCCGGCGGCGACACCCGAACGACCCCACCCCTCGACCCCACAGAAATTGCAAAAAGGACAAAAAGGAAAACTCCAACCGCTCACCTTGATTCCGCCGGAGGAGGATGAAGGAAGAAGATCGTCCCCTCCACGCCCGATCAATCCCGCAGAGGATGGACGATTTTCCCTTTCTCTGCCCGATTCTCATTCTCGGTTCCTCCGCCGTTTCTTGGAAAAAGGGGAAAAAAAGAAAGGGTTTCTAGGGTTTCCCCCCGCACCCCGATCGGTTTAACTTATACGAAGAGACTTAAAATTAAACCCAGGTCAACAACCTTAGCCTTTTGAAATTGAACGAGAGGTCTAGATCGCCTCGGAAAACGTGCCGATCGCCGGCACGCATTCCGATGCACCCAAGTAGATAGCAAACTTCAAAAATTGTTTCTGGGAGATCCCGGGGTCGGAATTCAAATCCGATCGCGCCACCGTTCACCCGTTTCGCGAGCTCTAACATCTAAAAATACCCGCGCGTCCCGACGGTCTGCCCAAAAATTCTCGAATTTCAACCCCTCCATAATCGACTGAAAAACTATTCAATTAGGACCCAAAACGGAAACCGTAAGGTCGAGGTACCACCAATGAATAAAAATAATCCACTAACATAAAAAGATGAAAGGTCCGATCACAGCAGGATCCCGCCGATCGCCTCAAAAAGCGTGCCAGCCACTTAGCGCGGGTTTCGATGCACCACTCAAAGCAAACGCTTTGACCCCCATTCCGGGAGATCCGTAAATCGAAAACCGAATCCGTTCGCTTTGCCGTCTTCCGTTTTTCGAGCTCAATCGCAGAAAATACTCGCGGTCCAGGCCAGCCCATTGCAGAAAATGCAGTTAAAAGTTTTCCTAACAGTCCCGTCAAAAATAAAAGGGAGGCCTACCCGGGCAAGGGGACGCCAGGACTCTACATCACTCACCACTTAAAAGAAGTTTCGTCCTCGAAACTTAATCCTGGTCTGCAACGAGTAAATCTGAGTAGCAACTCTCTCTTCTCTGACGCCAGTTCCCAAGTCGCTTCACGTGCTTCCTGGTGGCTCCACAGCACACTTCACATAGGGGATCGTCCGGTGCGCAATCGTTTATGTCCTCCCATGCTAAGGTCCGCACCGGTGTTTCACCGGAGCTCAGGTCCTCTCTAAGCTCCACAGCAGTGATCATCCATCATCTCAATCAAGTACGCAGGCTCGAAGCATATCTTCGAGAATCCGGATCGCATCGCTCGGACTGTCCGTCGGTCTGGGGGTGAAACACCGTGCTGAAGTGTGGTTTAGTCTTTAAAGCTTGCCCTAGGCTTTGCCAACTGTTCGACACTAGCCGAGAGTCCTCTAGTCCACGTCGTACGGTGGTTGGAAAAGAGTCGCCTTCGTCAGTCGATCTACCGTGACTCAAACCGCATCCCGTCCTTGAATATCTTCGTGTCACCCGGATGCGCCGTATAGGGGGCGCAGTGCGCCTCTAACGGTATCTCCTCTTTCAACTCTGGCAGCTCCGGTAAGCAATTTCGCCCTCGAAAACGTGTTGCGTCGTTTGCACTCGCCGAAGAGTCTCTCGCGTGATCCGGGGGTCTTGTCTCGAATAAGTTGTATCTGTGTGCCTGTTTTCTGACCTTCTAGGGTTGGCTCGACCATCAACGATAAAAGTCGCGCGACAGTACCGGTCCTGCTAAGTACTCGCGCTCGTCAGTTTCCTCCTCGACTTGACCCTTCCACTCAAAACATCCGTTACTACACTTGCTTTTCCCAAGGTGATACTGGACGGTCCAGCCGAGTCCTTCAGCAACTCCAACCCATGCCTGTGCCGCAAAAACAATTCCTTCTCTGCGAACAAAACTCAAAGCTCTGGCGATCCAAAAACACATCCCGATGAAATCCAAAAGGTGGTGTCTCTAACGTTTTAAAACGGAGACGACTGCTGCCAGTTCCGGATCGTGTGCCGGGCAGTTCCGCTCACATTCCCTGTGATTCCCGTTGCTGACACAACGTGCCCCAAAAAGTCCACTTTGCGAAGTCTGAACTCACATTTCTTAAACTTAGCAAACAGCCCCTGGTCCCTGAGAGTCCGGAGAATAATCTGTAAGTGCCTCTCGTAGTTGATCGAAGTGGTCATCCATTCCGGACTTGTTCTTCACTGTAACCTTGTCTATCTCCCTGTAGTCGATGCGTAGACGCAGTCCTCCGTTCTTCTTTCGCACAAAAGGCACGGGTGCGTCCCAAGGCGACACACACGGTCTGATGAACCCTTTATCCAGAAAAACTCCTAGTTGTGTCCGGTAGAAGCTTGAAAGAGAGGATGACCCCCTTGCTCGGGGGTATTCCCGGCAGTTCAGTCAGGAGGACGTCGAAAGTAACCCCTACAACGGAGGTGTCAGTGAGAAATGCAGAGGGTCAAGTCGCTAGGCTCACTGAAACCAAGTAACTATACAACCGCCTGGTACCTCGTGAACCGGTCCATGCCCAGCACCTCGTAGTAATCCTGCTTCCCGACTCGGAATTTCCCCGTCACAACGCCGCCGGTCCGCAAACCACCCCAGCCAGCGCTGAGCAGTTAGCAACAAAATCTCGTGATGCTTCGAGGTACCCCAGTCGTACCACCCAACCAGTACCAATGAGCCCTTAAAAGTCTAGAACAACGAACCCGAAAACAAGGAAAACAACCGCACTAACGCCTTTACAAGGCTACAATAGGTGCCAACAAAACAGGCTGGGTTACGAACCACCCGAAATTTCCTCCCTGCACACAACGAACTCACCTGTCACCCACCCGGACCGCTCCTCTCCGTCACCAACACGGATCACAAGCTCGAAGTCTAACCACCATCCCGGACTACCCGTTCCGACTGTCCGTCCTACCGAGGCGACGGTCAAGGCTATCGTTAGGTTTCAGCTCTAGGACTCACCATAAGGTCTACCCCACAAAAAGGGCTGCGTACGGGGCCTCCTAGCCGAAAGTGACCAGTGCCAAAACTCCGAGTAGTCGCCAGATTCCCCCCCTTGACTCACACCTGGCCCAAAAGATCAACAATCCAAAACGCTCCCAAAACTAAGCCTCAAGGCTATGTCTTAGTCATGGGAAGCTAGCAACACAACCCGCCAGGTAAGGTCCTACCTCCGTCCTGGCGCCGACGAGGTGTGACGCTCTCAATTGCCCCTAACTCTCGGTCCCAAACCGTTGCCCCACCAAGTACCGGGGCATCGAAACGAGCGGTAAACCTCCAGACCAAAAGTGACACTCCCAACTAGGAGAAAACCTAAGCTCTAGGTCCGCTCAACAGTGACCTCAGGTACCGAAGACTATCCATCTGAAACCAAAAGGGTCAGAAGAAGATAAGCCACGAAAACAGCAAGAAGAACCCTATCAGAAGTTACCTAGGTTCACTAAACGCACTCGAGGGATCACACGCCAACCCACCAATAGGACGACCTAACCGGCCCTCTAGCGCAGAACACAGGAACTCGACCCAGAGCTACCGGGCATCACCCAGCGTCAAAAGCTAATTTCCCCCAATAACAAGTCGCCACTTACGCGCACTTGTGCAACGCGGGACACCGCCTCTCTAACCAAAATCGAGCCCAAACGGACAAGATTCACTAGCCCTGGGGGTCTCCTTTTTCAATCTAAAGGAGAACCCCAAGGCCCCCAACACGTCGATCTCTACAACCATCGCAGTGTCTATAGTGAGAAGCCGAACTATGGGTAACAATCATAGGGGAAGAATCCTCATTCCCACCCATACCTTGCCCATGGTGCAAAAAGAAACGGCCGACTACCCGCTAAAACCCAACACCCGAAGACCTAGAAGGTACAACCTTAGACCAACGGCTGTCCAGCTACCCACGACCGACAACAGCCGACCACTAACAAACACCGGCGGATTACTCTACCCCCAGTCGCCGTCACTAACGACGGCCAGCACGTCGGCAGGGGAAAGGGGTTCGAAAAACAAAAGCCGGCGCAACGATCTGCTGTGATAACAGCCGCACCAAGTGCAAGAACAACGTCAGCAGGCCCACCGTGTCCCGTGCTGGTTGCTTAATCCATTGATTCCTAGCAACCATCAATACCCCGGTGGCAGCCGGCCTCGACCCCAGCCTCCACATCAACACGACTACACATGCACGACAACCACGCTAAACCGAGAAACAAAACTTAACCCGTACACCCACACAACACAAGTCAGTTTTAGCCTCCTGCTAGCATAGCACTCAAACAACTATCGAGAAAGGGACCTATACTTTCCCCCCCCCCCCCCCCCTCGATCATTTGCGTTCTACGCTTCTATGCCATTCATTTCATTCATTTGTAGCTAAGTGAGGTATCTTTGTGGATGTCGGGCACAAACTGTTGTGATTGAAGAAAGGTCTCTGATACCATCTTAATCTGTCACGCCCCGGGGGATTAATTTAGCGGAAACGGATTACAAAAGGTATGTATTTGTTTTTTTTTTTGAAAACCTTCTTCCCCGGCGCGTGCCCAGATCCGCCGCATATACAGGATCACTCTACAAACGGACAGAGTCTCCCCTGTATATGCACGGCGTCGCGGTTTGTACAATGTTCAAAACGAGTAAACATTCAATCACAACAATCCAAACGTATAACCATTCACAATGTGCAGAATAAACTCACGGCCGATTAGTTTGAAAGGATAAAACCCACAATTGTTGAAACGGCGCCCACCCGGCACCCATATTTTGAAAACCCTTTTTCGAAAGCAACATAAACTCAGGGGTTTGAGAAACAGTGCCCACACGACACTTAGGTTTTGAAATCCATTTTCGCAAACCATAAATCCACAAGGTTTGAAAACGGTGCCCACACGGCACCCGAGTTTTGAAATAGTAGTTTTCGCAATCTGTTCTTTTATTTGCTATTTTATTTTCCAAAGCGGCCCACAGAGATGTAAAGAAAACTAAACAATTCAGTTGTCACCGTACCGACATCCACACCGACCCCACGAGGGTATCGAGAACCATCCACAGTCTACAAATAATAAATGGAATGCGACAGTAAGAGGTAAAGTACTGTTCCGGTCTCCTGGGACCCAAAATTTCTAGCCGCGGCCTCACCGTCGCCTAACTCTCCCTCCTGTAGGACCCTGTCGCAAAGTGGGAAGTCAGCGACTAAACAAAAGTGATAAAAGTAAAGCAGGTAAAGAAAACGTCCAACCGTAGTCTATCCGGAGCAACCACCCTCGCAAGGGAAAAGTAAAATCAAACACCTGTAAACCTGCAATACCCGATCCCGTCGGACAACTAAACCGACGGATCGCACCGCGCCCAAGTCGGACAACTAAACCGAATGGGTCGCACCGCTCCCACGTCGGACAACTAACCGACGGGTCGCACCGCTCACACCTTGGCGCATCCAAGCCCCACAACTAAAGAGGCCCCACGCCGTCCTGTGGGTATACACGGGTCATAGACCACTTTTCCGGAAAAGCGCACCCTTCGCGGTGGCCAAACCGCGGGTGCGCGTGTTGCAGCCGAGCATAGTAACCGTGAACAATATATATATGTGCATGTAAGCGAACCATGTGAGACAATATATACATATCTATGTATGAGAACCGTATGAAATAATATGTACATATCCGTGCATGAGAAGCATATGAAACAATATATATTCACGACATACACCTAT
>CM055067.1:2108004-2253004 GCA_029204045.2 Tillandsia leiboldiana | reverse complement strand
ATTAAATTTATATTGAAATTTATGCTTTTTTATTTTATTTTTTTCTTTCTTTAATTGATTTTATAAAAATATAAATTTCAATACAAATCAAATAATAAAAAAATCATAAATATAAATATATTTGTACTTTTAAAATATATATATATTAGTACCAAGTTGTTGATGCTATTAAGTTTTTAACCCTTGGATTAAAAAATATGTAGTTGAGATGATAGTGGGCTCTTGAATTTAATAGATGGTTGAAAAATAGTAAAATCTAACGAGTGAAAATAATCAAAAAAGTTAATCTAAGAATAGAAAACTTGATAGCACCAATAACTTAGTACTATTAATAGTATAGTAGCCGGACTATATATATATATATATATATATATATATATATATATATATATATATATATATATATATATATTTGTGTGCTAATGCGTTTTCCACGTGCAGTTTTTGGTCCCTCATTCGCTGTATCTCCCGAGAGCATTTTACATACAACGCATCTCGTTGTTTCCCAGCTAGCTAGTACATGTACACATCAAAAAAATAAAAAAATAAAAAAGCAAAAAAAACGCGTGCCATTATTGTATATAAACATATGTGAAACCACCAAGTCCCCTTTATTGTATATAAACATATGTACCATTATTGTATATAAATATATTGTCACTCTCTCTTCCTCATATCTCCATTGCCAATTCTCAACCAACATCACAAGAAGAAGAAGAAGAAGAAGAAGAAGAAGAAGAAAAAAAAAGAGAGAAAGAATGGGAGGGATATCGGATTGCGATATTCCGGAGCTCAGTCTCTGTCTCGGCAGCAGCAGCAGCAGCGGCAGCGGCAGCGGCAGCGGCGACGACAGCAACTGTGTCAAAGCTAGCAGGTATATAAATGTTAGGAAGATATATATATATACTCTGGAATCTCTTATTTCCTTCAATTGCTGATGTCAATGATAAGATTTTGTTTTGTTTCTAATTAGTTTATGTGTATTGAAATTAATCATGCAGGGAGAAGAGATGGTCTCATCATGAGAACAAAGACAAATATCTGCAGTCGCAGCAGCAGCAGCAGCAGCAGCAGCAGCAGCGGCGGCGGCAGGCCGAGAATACGATCACGATCTTCTACAATGGCCAGATTTGTGTCTGCGAAGTTACTGAGATTCAGGTTCGCATATGCATCATCCTGTTTTAGTTATGTTTTTTTCTTTAATTTTAATTGTTATATATATATATATATATATATATATATATATATATATATATATATATATATATATATATATATATATATATATATATATCTTGTGTTGCCACACATATAATTAAAAAAAAAAAAAAAAAAAAAAAAAAAAAGGGGGGGGAATCCTAATTATCTATGCATGCATGGTGATACAATATTGGATTGTAAAATAACACCACAATTTAAACCTATTGAAATATTATGGGGTTTATTTTGAGATCTAACTGATGAAATATTATAAATGTTCATCATTAATTAATTATGGGAGATTATTGAAACCACAATGGAGCTTCAAAAAGTGTAATATTTTAGATATTATACATATTTACTAATATATTAATATATCAATATAAATAATATTTTATATAAAACTTGAAAAGTACTCTCGCTCCTATTATAGATTTCTCTATCTCTAATATTTCATTGCGTTTTATTCATCAAATTTTTCCTTTTTTTTATGTGAATCTCTTTTTCTTTTTTTCTACAAAAAAAGGAAGAAAAAAAAAAAAAGAAAAGAAAAAACTTGTCTACAAAATGCATACCAAGTGAAAGAACAAATAGAAGAAGGACAGGTGGCGGTTGGCGATTGGCCAATGGCCAATTTTGAAGCTTTCTTAGTGATTAACTAAAGAATAATTAGTAAACCTGCCAACGTGGACATACTCTAACCACTCTCTCTACCTAAATTCTTAATCACCTCCAAAACAAATAAATAAATAAATAAATAAATAAATAAATAAAAATAAAAAGTGCCCAGTTGTATGTTTTTGACCCTGACTAAATAGAGTCAACACAACACATTGAAAACACGTTCAATTTACTAATTTTATTAGTACATGCATGTTCATGTGTTTGATTTTTTTGTTATTAAAGTTTGAAATTGTTAGAGCTCTATTCCAACTTGTTTTCTACTAACTAAAAAAAAAAAAACCCAAAAAAGGAAAAAAAAAATGCAAGAAACACTTAAAATTGTAAACATAAAAATCATTGTGAACTTTTTATAAAAATTGTCTAAATAAAATCAATCAATTACTAGCTAGGGAGGCTGAATCGATTTAGAAATTTAAGAAAATTGTGGATCAGATAAATTCATGATCCAAATAATTCCAAAGTTTACATAGTAATTACTTAACATTAACAAAAAAAAAAAAAATTGGAACAGGCACAAGCTATTATATCGATGGCGAGGCGAGAAATGGAGGAAAAAGAAGAAAGTAACAGCAGCGAAAACAACTGCGACCAAGTTCAACAATTCCGACAGCGATCACAGCTGCAGCAAAAGAAAAATCTGGCTCCAAATTTACAACATCCACAGTTACAAAATTCGGGGCTATCGATGAAGCGATCGTTGCAACGGTTTCTTCAGAAGAGAAAAACAAGAATAAATGCATTCTCTCCCTATAACCGAAGATCATAGCAATGTTACTTAGATTTTTTTTTTTTCCTTTTTTTTTTCTTCTTCTTTTCAATTATTTTTGGTTTGTTTAGATACTTGTATTAGCTTATTGTGATTTTGATGAATAGTAAAAGTTCAATAGAGAGTAACGCATTAGTTAGTATCCAAAGAAATCGTATTTAATTTGGGATTGTTTGGAAACTCTGTAAAAACACAGCATTATTTGGCCAAATATATACAATGGTTTCCAGGTGACAAAGTTTCTTTTTTCACACTTGTGATGTTTGGGTGCACTTTTTGAAGAATTTATTGTGTTCTGAAAGAATTTTACGGTGAAAAAAAGTCGAAAATTTGATATTTCTGAATGTTAAATATCAGAATTTAACATTTTTTTAGAAATTTTTCTGAACACCAAGTTGTAAAAAATTATTTTTTATATTAAATATCGGCATATATATATATATATATATATATATATATATATATATATATATATATATATATATATATATATATATATATTATTCATAAAAGAATTTATTTTTGCTGTGCTATGGCGTCCAATCCTTTCATTTATTTGCTCTATATATTATTAGTTCTAAATGATCTCATTATTACTCCATTATTCTATTTTTTTTATTAATTCCAATAATTTGGGAGATCTCACTTACATGCTATTGGTAATTAATGATTAAATTAATTTTTAAACCACAGTAAAAATCAATTTATATATAATTAGTTAATTTTCTTGAGAAAAACAAAATTAAAATGAATTAGGATAACATATCACTCAGAAATGACCGATCGATCTCATGTCTCTTTCTAATTAAGAAAATGAAAGCGATCTATTAATTAAAAATAGAGGTGAGAATTTTATCCATTATTTGAAATGATGGACCAAAAAATTTTCATCCTTGAATGGGTGGGGGTGTAAGATATACATCCATCTAAGAATATACAGGTAACATTCCTCGGTGAATTTTATCCATCATTTGAAATGGTGGATGAAAAAGTTTTCATTCTTGAATGAATGGGAGTATAAGATATACACCCATCTAAAAATGTACAGATAGCATTTCTCCATTTGAAATGATGGGTGAAAAAAATTTCATCCTTAAATGAATGGAGATGTAAGATGTACACCCATCCAAGGATGTAAAGATAACATTCCTCATTGTTGTGAAAATATTTTAGTAATTGAGTGATTTGGTCCAAAACGTGTTGAACCACTTAATTAATTGGCCTTTGCATTTCACGTGTGTAATATTGTATGTTAGGTGGTGTACTCTATCCAAATTATATAACTCTAAATTTTAGAAAAATAATTAGTTTAGCCGGAATATTAGAATATTACTGATAGTAAAAAAAAACTTTGTTATTATCGATTTATTTTTAATAATTGATTTTTAAAATTGACGATCAATCCCATTGAATAAGATCTAGACTATTTGTAGTATTTAAAAATCAAATTTTATATTTTTTCGCTATTAATTATTTATTACCTAATGATCAAATAATTATAAAATTTATAATTATTTTTTTTTTTTGAGGGGAAGGTAGCATGCTACCGCTTCATTCATAAAGAAAATGAATTAGGCAACAAGAGAAGGCAGCGGGGCCTTAAAAAAAAAAAAAAAAAAAAAAAAAAAAAAAAAAAAACATGTATGTCAGTGTAAAAATTAATATGAAATAATTATTCGTTTAACAGTGTAAAAATATTCAAATTAATTAAATTTTTATTATAATATTTTTTAAACTATTTAAAATAAAATTTATACTATTGATCTTAATTAAAAAAAATTTATCACCACTTTTTGAACTATATTTATTGTTAATCGTTCAATTTTTCACCCACTTAATACACAAAAAAAAAATAATATCAAAAAAATATAAAATTTAATTTTAAAATACTTCAAATGATCTGAATCATATTCGTTAATTTCGAGGCTGTATCATTAAAAAAATAAATCAGTAAGTTTAGTACGGATAATATTTTAGAACTCAACTGTATATATATAATACATGCACTAATTATTAAACTGTTGAGAACCCCCCTTTACACGTCAAAGCAGAAGAAAAAAAAAAAGAGGTGGAAAAAAAAGGGAAAAGAAACTACAAACAAAATTTGTCCTAACCAAAAAGAGTGAATAATGTTACCCAAAAAGTTGATCAAATAGGAAACAATTTAGAATTTGCTTACTGATTGACGTGATAATAGCTGTGATATTTTCAGAATTTAAATTAGTTATATATATAAATAATATAATAAAATTAAATTTTTTAATCCGATTATAGTATTTGGGGTGGTAGTAAGATTCAAGAGATTAAGGCGTTACAGTTAGTATCAGAGTCAATTACTAGTCGAAAATATGAGATGAGTTTTGGCTGAGCCAAAATTATATAGCGCATAGAGCGTGGCTCCCTGGCTAATGATCGTTATGGGTGGAGTGTAGCTCTCCACAAAGTCGACTAAGACTAGTGAGACTAGTCTCACATCGTCTGGTAATTATAAGTGTGTTTGAACCTGACGTGAACGTCAGGATTTAAAAGAGAAAAAAATGTGACACCCTCAGAATTTTAATTTAGATTAGTTATATATATAAATGATATAATATGACTAAATCTCTTAATCCGACTATAATATTTTAGGTGGTAATAAGATTCAAAAGATTAAGAGAATTAAGTGTGCTAGAGTTAGAGTAATTCTAGAATAAGTAAATCCCTGGAAAGGCGAGGCGTTATGATAGCATCGTATATACATTGTGTGTAATAACTGACGAGATATATAATAAAAAAAATAACAAAATAATAGACACAAAATATACATACGACATAAAATGGTGAATGCAAAATTCAAATTCAATACCTCTGAGCAGCAGGGAAGGGGCTTAGATCTAACTTAAATATATATCATATAACTCAAAAAGATCGAAATAGTAGAAAACGGTCTTAGTATTAACAGTACCTAGGAGTCAAAATTAAGAACATTTCTCTCTTTTTTAAAAAACTAAATTGATTTAAACTTTCCAAGAAAAAGGTTTCCTTTTTTATGAAGTGAATGGATAAAGGTATATACAAAGCTTCTTTTCTTTTTATCTCTTTCATTATGCATGTGGATTGAATTGGATTATATTCTACAATGGGTCAAGTCCATTGATAGGGTTTACCTATTCTGCATATCTTAAATACGTGGAACATGTGGAATATATGATGTAACTTAAATTCTAAGTTGTTGCAATTGGAAAATTTCATTCACATGATTACAATGTTGGGTTAGTGGAGAGAAAACAACGTTTGGTTTTGACACTTGCTACCGAGGGCTTGATGAACTACAATGGCCGGAGCTTTTGTAGAAGAACTATTTGAACAAACTCAGGCGAAAGATTACAAATTATTAATAATTTATAGTTGTTTTTCATCAAAACTGTAGGATCGTCGGCTGGCGCTAGCTATTAATCTTAAAAGTTTAGAAATACGTAACTAATTTACCTAAAGCGTACGGATATAGTACCGACGGATTTCGATTGTGACATAGTCCAACCATACTCACGTCATTTTGAACATAATTCGATCTAATCCAGTCTCATGTCATTTCAAACATGGCTTGTTCCAATCTGATCTCCGTCACAGAGCAAGATGTTGGTCCTTTTAAGCCAACAATCTCTCCTCCAGTATCTGTATAAATTTACAGTATATGAGAGTCAAACTCACGATCGTTGGCGCTAACTATTTCGAGCTGTTAGAAATATATAACTAATTTATTTAAATCGTACTGATACAGCGCTCACAAATCTCAAGGGTGACTCGATCTAACCAGTCGAGCATCTGACCTCCTGATGACAGCATGCTTGCCCCTTCAAGCCAACAGAAACCTCTCTAAAAATCTTTTAATACAGCAATAAGTAAAAGTTTTCAACTAAAGCTTTCTAGTTTGTGAATCCAAATACTCATTCAAGCATTTTGTGATAAAATAATTTTATAATTTGTTTAAGAAATGAACTCAACAAGAAATACGAGACAACCAAACCACAAACTTGAAATCTCAAATACAAATTAACCATCAAATCCTTTACCACTAAAAACAACCAGTTTGTTTATTAATATTTAATTATTGCTCTTCAACGAGAATTTTCCGAAGTTAATTATGTCTAAACATTTAGAAAAATCTTCTTTTCTAAAGTTGAAATTGAAAATACTTTTTCAAACTTACAGTTTCTATGACAGACCATATTCCGGAACTGGTAAAGAAATGGTGCTACAGAATTAGAGAATAGAAATTGAACACCAACTAAATGTGGAAGTTAAGATATTGAAGATGTTACATCCCTGACCTATCGCAACTCGACGGTGATGAGATTGCTCTGAGTCGAGGACAGTGATGGGGATGATGGTGCCTCGATTAAGAGGTAAATTGTGGGTTATGCGGAGAATTTGGGAAGAGGGGAGAATTAGGGAAGATGCAGAGTGGGATTGGAGATAGAGAAGGAGAATTTGGGAGAAAATTAGGGAAGAAGAAGTTTGGGAAGAAGATAGAGATTTGAGAGATAGAGGGAGAGAGAGAGACAGAGAATGAGGGAGCTTGGGAAAGAAGGTGAAAGACTTGTATTAATTTCTTGATCCCCTTTACATCTGTAGCTATCTATATATATAGTCCATCTCTAATTATCTCTATTATCTACTAATAATACTATTCTATTATCTATACTAATAATCTCTCTAATGGGCCGAGCACTTTACTGTGCATGGGCCGAGCCTCCTCTATTGGGTCTCCTTTGGTCGGGCCTCCTCGGGTTGGGCTCCTGATATTGGGCCTCTTGGTATGGGCCTCCTCTAGTTAGGCTTCTCTCGTTGGGCCTCCTGCTATTGGGCCTCTTGGGATGGGCCTCCTCTGGTTGGGATTCTCAGGTTGGGCCTTCTGATATTGGGCCTCTTTTGAGTTGGGCCCTTACAGTCGGGCCCCCTTCAGCTGGGCCCTAGCGGTTGGGCTCCCTCATCCTTATCCCTAACAGCTACAGCCTCCCTTCCTCTGCTTCACTTTCTCTTCGGTGCCCTAATCCTCCTTCAGCGACCACTTCATCTCCTCCATCGCGACGACGCCTCCTTGTCAAGTGTTGGCGGTTACCGAGCTGCTCCGACCCTACCTCTTTAGCTTCTTCCTCTACCCGAGCATCCTCTTTGATCCCTCCTGGATCTCCCCGAGCTCAACTCCTCTCATGCCCTTTATTTGCTTTACCCCTGCTTCTAGCTATTTAACTATTGCTATAATACTACTGTTGCCGCTCTTTGTTCTTCAGGTTGTTACATTCCCTTCCCCTTAAAATCCATCCTTGTCCTCAAAGATGAAGCTGGTTCACGTGCCCTCCTCTCCGGAGCACTCTTTCTCCCTAGTTGCCTCCTTTCGCATGCTCTTGAGCCTCTGGTTGGTGTCTCGCCTCCCCGGACACCGACTTGAGGTGTTCTCAAGTCGTGCCCTTAGTCCCTTACCTTCTCCGGCTTGCGGCATGGACGGCGACACTCGTATGGGACAAGGGCTCACTCTTGGACCTTCGGAGGGTCGCAACCTGCACGCCACCTGCCCTGTTTGCTCCGCAGTCTAGTATGGCCCGTAGCTATTAAATGTGGGATTTTTGCTGCTTCTCAGAGTCTTGCTGGTATGCTCATTTGGTTTTAATTGCAAGCTTGCCTGTTTCCTTCTTTCTTCTTGTATGTTGATAGCTCCTTGCATGTTTTCTTTACTAAGCACATGAGTTGCATGACCCATCTCTGTTGCCCCCTTTGTGCACAGTTTAACACTCAATTCTCCATTAGACTCCTTCTGCTTAGCTTGTTCGTAGGCCAGAGATAGTGAACAGGGGTGAGGTCTTCTAATTATTGGCCCTAGCTTCCCCTCACCTCCACCAGTGAAAGCTGATACCCGGTGAGCTTCTGTTGGATTACAGGCTGGGCTTAACATTTGAGCCCTCAAGTTCTCTGACCTCCCTTGTTGCCTTAGCATGGTTGCCATTTCTTCCACTCGTTTACCACTGATCAGGTGTAGCCCAAAGTGTTTCTCATAGCCCTTACTCCAGTTCTGAAGGTTGCTGTCATAAGGCACAAGAATTTCCATCTTGGAGAAATGATTGGCTTGAAATTGGTTGCCCTTGCCCCACGGAATGGCACTGCCTCCCTTCTCTTGAGTGGAATCTTCCATTTCTCTAGGTGGTCTGGGCATATAAGTATGCGACTTCTCCATTGTTACTCCAGATTTAATCCGATAGGGCTGATCTGCTATCATTTGTGCCCCTTTGCTTGAGTGCCCCTGGTAGTTTACTTGTGGTGATGGGTCTGTGAGCAACTCCTTCTTCAGCATCATGAATAGTCACCATGTTTTGCTCATGATCAATTAGAAAACCTTGGGATGGAGTATTTGTTGAGCACTTCACCTCTACTGGTCCTTCGCATGTTCAATGGAACAATAACAGTGAATCTCATTTCCTCTTCTTCTTCTAATCCCATACCCATATCCACTGCACTCCTCACTTCCAGTCTAGTAAAAGTCCTGTACCTTCTCTTATGTCCAGAGAAGAGTTTCTCCATTTTATCTTCTATTGGCCCTTGGTGTAGCTGCCTGCAGGAACCTCCCGTGCTATCCATTAAGCCTATTCTAGTGGATTGATGCATTGGCACACTTAACAGTTGTGGGTGAAGTGTGGGATTGAGGCCAATGTTTTGTTCGCAATTTATACACCCACCTCTTGGTTCCCTTCCCTTGCATATTGGGAACTCCTTGCTTCCTGTGAGACTTAGTAAAGTGGAGCTATCCTGGCACTGATGCCCTGCATCATACTCCTCTCTACCTTCCTTATGCAGTCTCTGCACCTCCATTTTCTCATTTGTTGTGCCTCTTTCCACAAAATTATCATTAATACCCTCTTTAGAACTATAAGCTCTCTTCTCGGCTGCTTCTGGGGCACTCCCTGTTGCTGTAGTAAGGTGGGCAAGCTTGGGTAGAGGTGGCTGTGCTGGGAGCAGCTTCAGCAGCTCCTCCAGCTTGCTAGCACTACCCCTCAGCTTCATCTCATGCTCCTTATTGGGCTCCAACTGCTACTGCTCTAGGTGTTGTTGACCCCTTTCTCTCACTGTAATTTGTTGGTAGGTTTTGGAGTTACTTAGTGAGCTGGTTCTTTTCTTTACAGTGGAGTCTAGTGGTACTAGCTTTTTCTCTTCTATCCAAGCTGACACTGCAGGATTTTCTTCTTTAGCATGTACAGCTTGGCTCCTAGTTGACTCTAGGGGTGGTCCATGATTGTGGCCCTCCTCCTGCATCAGCATTTGGTATTCTTTAGTGGCTTCACCACTCTCTCGGCATCTCTCTAAGGAGCCCATTTGTTGGTCAATACCAATTTCTTGGATTGGGCACCTCTCTGGTCCTCTAGGGGTGCTCCCTGATTGCTGCGAGTTCGGTACTCCGGCTGTGAGCAAGTCCAGTAATTGCTGATGCCTTCTAGCATTCTCCTGCCGCAATCTCTCATAGCTCTTGTTTGCTTCCATTCTCAAGGCTTCCCACCTTTGCTGCCCTCGTCTCCAGTCTGTTTGCTGCATGCTTAGTTGCTTTGTAATGGCTCTCGTCCACTGTTTGCTGAATTGCCCAAACTGTGCTACCCCTTGTTGCAATCTGTGGCCACCTGCCTGAGTTCTTACTCGAGGTACTACTTGAGATCCTTTACCTTAACTTCCTCAATTTTATTTCCTTACTGACTTGATACAATCCAGGTGGAGGCTATTCGATATACTTGTGGCTTAATTATGAATTTTGGTGGCAACTACGGTATGATGCTCTAATACCTGATGCCCGCAAGGTGTTTGGTTAATTGCCTTCGGTTTCTCGTCGCCTAGGATCTGGTAATGTATGATGGTTGCCTTCAATCTTCTTGTGGTTGTGGTTGCCTTCGGCTTCTTGTTGCTTGTGGTGCTTGTTGCCTTCAACTTTCTGGTGGCTCTGTTGCATTCGAATTATTGTTGCCTTGTTGTGCCTCGGCACCGATGATGCTAGGCTGAGGCAAGCTGCGGAGTTTTATTGAACGTTTGGCGGGCTTTTCTCGTCTTCCCCAAGCGCCTGGTTGTAACTGGTTGTGTTGCCTTCCGTTTCTGGTTGCCTTCGTTGATGGCCTGTGTGCTTGCTAGGTTGCTGCTTGTTGCCTTCTAGTTGAGGTTGCCTTGAATTCTGGTTGCTTGTTGTCTTCAATTTCTTTGTTGCCTGTTGGTTGTGGCTTGTTGCTCTCGACTGGTTGTTGCCTTGTTGCTTTTGATGGTAGATGATGGGTGTGTCAATCCTTGGGATCGTGCGGCTCCGATACCAATTGTTACATCCCTGACCTATCGCAACCCGACGGTGATGAGATTGCTCTGAGTCGAGGACGGCGATGGGGATGATGGTGCCTCGATTAAGAGGTAAATTGTGGGTTACGCGGAGAATTTGGGAAGAGGGGAGAATTGGGGAAGATGCGGAGTGGGATTGGAGATAGAGAAGGAGAATTTGGGAGAGAATTAGGGAAGAAGATAGAGATTTGAGAGATAGAGGGAGAGAGAGAGAGACAGAGAATGAGGGAGCTTGGGAAAGAAGGTGAAAGACTTGTATTAATTTCTTGATCCCCTTTACATCTGTAGCTATCTATATATATAGTCGTCCATCTCTAATTATCTCTATTATCTACTAATAATACTACTCTATTATCTATACTAATAATCTCTCTAATGGGCCGAGCCCTTTACTGTGCATGGGCCGAGCCTCCTCTATTGGGTCTCCTTTGGTCGGGCCTTCTCGAGTTGGACTCCTAATATTGTGCCTCTTGGTATGGGCCTCCTCTGGTTGGGCTTCTCTCGTTGGGCCTCCTGCTATTGGGCCTCTTGGGATGGGCCTCCTCTGGTTGGGATTCTCTGGTTGGGCCTTCTGATATTGGGCCTCTTGAGTTGGGCCCTTACAGTCGGGCCCCCTTTGGGCTCCCTCCTCCTTATCCCTAACAGCTATAGCCCCCCTTCCTCTGCTTCACTTCCTCTTCAGTGCCCTAATCCTCCTTCAGCGACCACTTCATCTCCTCCATCGCGACGACGCCTCCTTGTCAAGTGCTGGCGGTTACCGAGCTGCTCCGACCCCACCTCTTTAGCTTCTTTCTCTACCCGAGCATCCTCTTTGATCCCTCCTGGATCTCCCAGAGCTCTACTCCTCTCATGCCCTTTATTTGCTTTATTCCTGTTTCTAGCTATATTTAACTATTGCTATAATACTACTGTTGCCGCTCTTTGTTCTTCAGATTGTTACAGGAGTAATTAAATGCACAAAGATGTGACCTGCACCACTTTTCAAATGATATGTCAACAAAAGAAGCATGGTTTTGAAGGATTTACTTTTGTCCATGTTTAAAATTACACTCTTCAACTACTGTTATCTCCAACAATGTCAGATTTGGGCATGGCTCGAGATGTAGCAATTGAGTCTTTAATTACAGATCCAACTACAGCATGTAGATGTAATTACAGCCAATCAAACAAAAATGTTTGAGTTTGCATGTAGTAAGTGCAAAGGACCAAAAACACTGCAAAGTAAATAGACAATTTTGAAGAGCAATATATGTATCTTGAACACAAAATTAAACAGCATACTTGAACAGAAACTGACATTAACTTACGCAATTCAATATGTGATCGGCAGAATATACATCGAATTTCATAACTGATACCAATCAGTTAATAAAAGTATATTCCATTGTCATCAGTTAAAACTTACTTGTATATAGGGCCCCCAGAATCCACTCAATTTCCTTCGCTTGAAAAATTATAGTCCATTCATAACCAAGAGATTATATGTAGCACTCTTGTTACAGAGGAATGAATGGTGGTTATTTTAGTGGTTTATAACCTGGATACGGTGCGATACTTGTCGGACTCGGTGATAATGTGGTTGCGAGTGATATCTTTGAGCGAGGTGCATCCGCTTAATGCCATGGTGAGCTCGAACTCGTCGCGAAGCATCTGGAGCACCTTTCTCACACCGGCCTCGCCTTCAGCAGCCAAAGAGTACAACACAGGCCTCCCAATCTACAAATTTATAGTGAAAGATACTAGAATTAGAACTTGATCCTCATAAAGCACAGTATGATCAGCAATCCTAGGTAACACAGTAAATTACAAATTTCGTCTGCAGAATTTGATCACGATTTCAGCTACATCCTCAGAGTTTCAGTTTTAACAATTTATCCTGAAGTCTGCTTTACGTCGCAAGGAAGCCTTTCTTTCAGTCTACTGTCTAAAAAGAACGCCGAGTTCAGCATTACTGTTACAGTTGAAAGCTTAAAACATTCATGCGGCATCCTTCTTCAATTTTCAGAAAAAGAGCTTCAAGGGCTAGATTGCTAAAATTGAAAATCTGATCGATAATAGTTGTAATGTTCTTGCATAGATTTATGGGGATTTTTGAATTAACAACTAGAGTAAGGCATTCTAATTTCTACTTACAAATATGCCAGAAGCTCCCAAAGCTAGAGCTTTGAATACGTCGGTCCCACGACGAACACCTCCATCAAGGAAAACGGGAATTCGTCCCTGAGCAGCTTTCGCAACCTGAATACCCCACCGCATATTAGTAACAAATCACAAGCCCTACATTTAAATTCAATTTTTTTTGTAATGCAGACCAACCATGGTAAAATCTCAGAAAAACATTCAGTTTTTCCAAACAAAACATCAACGCCATTTTACTTTCAAAGCCAAGCCGTAATGCACGAAACCAAACAACACATGGTGTGAGAAGCTTACCTCTTCTAGAGCACTGATGGTAGCAGGAACGTAGTCGAGCTGGCGAGCTCCATGGTTGGACACAATAATACCAGCGGCACCAGATTGTATAGCCAGCCTAGCTGCAATTCACGGATTAAGATGATGTCACGGAGGAAATCGATTGGGCAAACGAGGAAAACCAAAATGAAATTCTTACTGTCTTCCGCCGTGAGAACCCCTTTCACTAAAATCGGCATGGAAGTGATCGTCTGCAACCACTTCACGTCCTGCCAAATCCAAAACAAGCATTCTATGTGAACAGCATAACCGAGAATCCCTTCGTAAATGGGTAAGAGTGTTGCAATATAAAAGCTTGCTTTTATATTTGTTGTGGCAATAATTTACGAGAAATACATGAAAGGTATTTAGTGCAACACTATCGCGCATGGTAAGTAAATAATTAAGTTAACATACCTTCCAGCTCAACGAGCGATCGATTTGGCCAGCTACATAGGACGCCAGCCCAGAATCATTACTCTGAACACAAAACAAATATAAAAAAAAAAATAAGAAGGGGCAAGAAAGGATCAAATTGTATTTACAATAAATACTTACTTTATCCATCTTTCCGAGGTCCAAACCCTCAAAATTCTTCAGGGTCAAAAATGGCGGTAAAACAAATCTGCGTAACACAACGTATTAAGAGGTTCAAATCTCTGGAAAAAAAAATATACAATGCAGGAACACCACGACTAAAAGTGGTGGTCGAAATAGTATGTAACTGAGAGAAGCATAATTGAACTCGAAGAATGCTTTTGATTCAAATCATGGATAATATACTGAAAAAACCATGTGCTTTTCACCACGTTTAGCCATGCAACGGTCGTATTGAGGGAATTTAGAAATCATTAACCTAAAAAAAGGCATCGGGCATTAGGCAGACATTCATCTATGCACTTACATACAAAAGCAACTACCTTCTGATAGACGCTCTTATTATTTATTTTTAAAAAAAAAGAAAATTGTGATGAGAGAAATGGTGTCATTACATGCGATCATACATATATACCTGTTCTTGATGTCCGCTTCTCTGCGACCAAGTCTTGGAGTATCCACAGTAAGAGCTATTGCTTTGAACCCAGCCCTTTCGGCTCTTCTAACCAGCTGCGCGACTACATTCCGGTCTTTGTAGACCTAACAAGAAGTAAATTAAACAATGAGTGACAATTATATAAATTCACCTGGAAAGAGGTCTCATTGACATTCCAAAAAAGCACTAAAATGAATGCAAAAATATACTTACATATAGCTGGAAGAAGCGAATTCCTGGCCCGGTGGAGGCGACCTCCTCAACACTGGAAGTAGCCCATGATGAGAGTGTCTAGAAAAGAAACAGGAACCGATAGTAAGTACTTCAAAAGCTAAAATTGCAAAAAGATAGTAGGAAAAGAATCTTAAAAGATTCAGATGTGGAACACCCTTCAATAAGCAAATTCCAACAACAACTGGACTATCGCACTGCTAACACCGAATCATCATAAAGCGACCGAATTTTGAAAATCATAATATGCAACATTGTAGGGAGTGGAGAAAAGCGCTTCAGCAAACCGATATAGAAACACGTCAAGCATGCAGATGAAGTCTAATGACATACCGTACATAACAATTTCAAAAATCAGGTCCTACCATAAGACAATATGTACGACTTTTTCTTTACATCTTGGCCAAACCAATAAAAAAAAAAAAAAAAAAAAAAAAAAAAAAAAAAAAATCCAAAATAGATATCTGTACACTTATACAAAACTGTGCTTGCGAGAGCTAAAATTCCTTTGGGTCCTCAATGCTATTCTTGCAACAGAGATCTCTAAGGGAGCAATGAATTATGTTTTGCAAACTAGAATAAGGTACTTTTTTTTTGCGCTCAGCAAACTTTGCATATGTTTATTAATAGCTCACATAAGTCAAACAGAGTAACTTCAAAATATTAAGCCAGGAAACATGAGATAAGATAATGGTGACGAACCATAATAGTGTTAGCTGCTGATGCCGCTCTTGCAGTTGCATACTCCCCTGAGGCAAAAATAAAAGACTTGATCGAGTTAATATGGTCTTACACTTCTTGTTGGAAGTATCAGGGGGGAGAAAAAATTTCTGAAATCTACCTAACCTTTAGCAATTAACTTAAAGTAAGATCAAAGTTCTACAATTTGATTCCTGATTACAGTACACGAGTGGGATATTCTGATAAACCAAGTTGGTATCGACTTGAATTGGGCTACAAGCACATGTCGGAACATTTTGGAGTTAATAGTCAGAATTCACATACCATCAGGGTGCGCCATTTTCTGCATGGCAGTAGGAGCAATCATAATCGGCATCGAAATCTTGAATCCCAAAACAGTCGTGGTCACGTCAATTTTGGAAACATCTATGAGAATGCGCGGACGAAACCTGGTCAAAACTCAATAAATTAATAAGTATAATGTTTTTTTCTCATGTGCACGTGAGTTGATCAATCCTCTAAAGTTCCAGAAGGACCGACCACGTAGCGCCTGATATTTCCTTGGTCTTAATGGCTTCACAAGAACATCTTAGAAGAACTAACCAGGTAACCAAAAGCCACAATAGAAAAAATGCGCTTTACCTTTCCACAATAAAAAAAAAAAGAAAGAAAGAAAGAAAAGAAAAGAAAAAGAACTACATGTTTTATTTGAATTAACTACATCATAAACAGTAACTAAAATTTGAACTAAGCTATACACGGGCAAAAAGCTAAATCTCCAGGAATGAAAAATTTCACCACTAAGAGGTGAAGAGGAATTGTGGTCAGCTAGAAACATGCGTCCATCACATCTATAAAGCAAGGGCCAAACTTCATGGATCGGCTATGGCTAAAGAACGAGAAAAGCTAAAAATATATTTCATGAAAAGAGAAATCAATTGCTAGGAGATATATGACAAAGGACAATATATCTAGCAATTCTTATGCTTTTTGAAGAAGTGAGAAAAGAGATTCTCATAAGGAGTAGTACAAAGAATGAGAGGAAGATTTGTATTTGCGTCCGGTAGATTACAAGTGCAGTTCTTACAGGCATAACGATAAACACTTGGCATTCATATTTAGAAGAATATAATACTCTGTTGCCAAAGAAGATTCATGTAGCTTTTATTGGTAAAGGTATGCAACTTTTTAAAGCAGAGGAATCAGTTTGTTCAACTTTTCCATCAAATGAAAAAGGCAAAGAATCCAAAATAGAAAGCACAAAAAAAAGTGGTCCAGGGAAGCAGAAGCAGCACCAAATACAATCAAAGGCGTGAACCAAGCACTTTTCTCTAAAAGCTTAAGTTACTAGAGAACAGTGTTTTAGTATTTTATCTCTAACGCTTTTCCTCACATGTGGCAGATTTCGACCGCAAGCCCAACGCGTGAACTTTTTACATGACACAACGAGACCGATAATATCTGAATACAGGATCTCCTGCCGTGACCCTTAAAAGATTCTTTTGTTTTCTTTAAAGAAGAGATCCTAAGAATATTTAAACGCAGAATCTTTTGCTCTGATACCATATGAAATAATCTGGTCTCTTACATATAAACGAATTTTGACCACAAGCCCAATGGGAGGAAATTACATAAAATTCTTTTGTTTATTTAAGAGAAACATGGGACATTCTGCTCTGATACTATGACAAACAGACTGCACTCTGTAAAAACTTGAGCTATTAGATAACGGCGTTTCAGTAAGTTGTTGAATAAGAAGATGAGGAGCTTACAGAATCCTTGAAAAAGCCTCCCTGTTCTCCTTGAGAGTCCACTGGTCCTCAGCACCAGAGGCATAGTAGTCAAAGACCATCTTGGGCAACTTCTGCTTGGCAATGGCCTCATACTCCATAACATTGGTGATCTCCATGTTGGTTGATGAAGATATGTATATCACCCCACCCCCACCACCCAACTCCCCCCCAATAATCCCAAATGCTCTCTACAGGAAATTATAAAAAGATAGATGATTAATAAATAGAATAAAACAATTTTCAGGGTGACACAACACATGAAATTACTCAGCTGCATGCATGCTGTGCATTAAATGACCAAAACCCAGATGGGAATGAATTGTTAAAAAAAAAATAAAAATAAATAAAAAAATCATTCACATATGATCTTAACACTTTCTCTCACATGCATAGTGGTATGAATATGTCTGTCTATTCGTCTGTCATGTCAGATACCATGTTACGTACGTAAATAAAAATAATTCAGAAATAATTTTAATAGAAAAACAAAAACCCAATTGGCACAAGAGAAAGAAGAGGATCATACTTAAGATTAAAAAAAAAAAAAAAAAAAGTAAGAGAACAGCACCTTGGTTTCTTGGAGAAGGAGAAGTAAGAAGAGAGTGGGGTGGATAAAGTGATATATGTGTTTGGGAATGTGAGATGGTGGAGGAGATGAGGGTCGTACATGGAGACAATGTAAAATTGCAAGGACATCCCACAACTACTGCCGTATTTGAAATGCGACCCATATAGGTGAGGGATTTGCATACATTTTCACACAAAAGACAAATGAATTGTAACATAGATGTGGAATTGTTTATCATGATAAAGAGAAAGAGAGTGGAAATTTTTTATTTTATTTTTTTTTTTGTAGGGTTTGTTTTGGATGAGCTTTTGGAGGCTGAGGTGGAAAAATAGCTTTCTCCAACAGCTGCTCTCTCATCCACAAACGTCATCTAAATCCACTCCACATCCCAAAAATTTCAAAAAAAAAAATTTACAAATAAAATATATATATATATATATATATATATATATACCCAGCAATACCAATACCACCACAATAAAAAGTCTCCAATCATCAACACATATGAGAGGGGATAAAGATTAAAGAAAAGATGAATGATTACCACAATTAAATAGTACATTTATCACGTACAGCCCCTCTATTATCTTGATATTACCATTTATATATTTAATTATGTTTTCAACTACAAATAACATAATAGTTTTACAATCTTCTCAGGTAGCAAAAGGAAATCCTGCTATTTATGATGCGAAAAAGAAGAGAGGAAATCGAAATCTCATGACATTCTCAGATAGAGATTTTAAGTTAATCAAAGCCATAGCCCTTAACCCGAGCAATCTACAGAATGCAGAGATTTATGAAACATACATCAAGTATTTGAGATTATCAAACATACAACATGTATTTACTTGATTCCGGCTCCGTCTCATAATTCCATTTTATGCATGTTATATGAGATCCGCGAAACTTCTTTCTTCTGCATCGGGGTGGAAAAGAGGGCAAACTATTCCTGCATTTTAGCTCTCTCTCTTAGCATCGCCACCCCAAACATTGTCCCAAGAACCGCCGTTATCTTTCGGTGCCTCGATAGAGCGACCGCCTTGTCCTACGAAAGCTGGGACTTCACCGGGCCCTGGAACATGAGCCTTCCTGGGATTTGTTTTCACCCCTAGTATGCGGAAAACAAATCTTGCGAGCTCACCGTATAGTAGACCGGAACGATCGAAAAGCTGCATATGTAAGAGCGTCTAGCAGTTAGCGATGCATGTTCAGCCTGGCTTCCAAAAAGCTTTTAATCCAAAAGGAACAGGATTCTGAAAACCGAGAATTCATGTAACAAAAAATAGAGCTTTTGCCGTGGCAGAAAAATAAAATGTAGAAGAAGCTGCTGAGGAAATTTTAACAAAAAAAGCAATTGTACTTAGAACAGTTATACTCGAACAGCGCCTTTTCAAATGCTCCAATTAGCCAAAGCATAACCCCAAATGTTTCAAGTTATGAGAAAAAATGATGATGTGATGAAACAGTAGGAAAGCAAGCTGGAAAGAGTACCTGTAGAAGAGCAGACATAAACATGTGAAATGCTTGGGTGTTCTGGTCTATAAGCATAGCAATTCGGCCAAAGAAATTAACAACGCCATGCATCTGTAACCAACACCATAAATAAATTAAATGGCATAAAAATACAGAATGATATACTCAAAAACAAAAATAAAGAATCTTAAAAGTGTTAACAGGAATCTTTTGAGATTATCTTAACAACAGCAACTAATGACTTCACAGATACTTGTAGCTGACTGTAATATGGTCAGACACAGCACTCTAAAGATGCACAATTGATCTAAAAAAATGTAGCATCAGAAAAAGTGAAAACAGCTCGACATCATCGATAAGAATAAGAGAATATCTAGCAATCATACACTCACACCTTGAAGGACAATGAAATGCAATCATTAAGTCAGAAAAATTAAAAACAGCAATAATGTTGGGAATAATAGAAGATCCCTTCAATTATTGCACGTCTACAGGCGGCCACCTGAGCTTTCAAAAGTTAAAGGGGAAAAAAGAATTCCGCGAACAATCTATCATTTTCAACCAATCATCCACCGTTGTCGCCATCAGTTGTGACAGCCATCAGTCAAATAAATAACCAATTTATTCAAATGCACCTAGAACTCATCCAGTCGTTTAAAGGAAGAAGGGTAAAACATAACTCTAAAAGGTCACATGACAGTCACCTGCTAATTCCCAAAAGAAAATTGATGAAAAAAGGGGATAGGTTGTACGTTGAACCCCGCAGTAATTTTCCAACTTGTGAAACTACGGGCTGTCGTCCTTTATAGCATGATACTTCAGAGGGCTACAGTGCATTTCTCTTACAATGTATTAGCCTTAACCATTAATGCTAACTTAGAAGTCATTGATGGAATCAGCAGCAGGAAACTCAAAGATCCCAAAATAAAAAGAAAAACAATAGAGCAGAGTAACAACTTGAGAAAATCATCTTACCACACGTAGGAATGACATCCAAAAGCCTGGGGGCGATGGAGGGCCTGGATTATTAGGATCCTGATTATTGTAGGGACCACCCATGCCCATTCCATAACCACCCATAGGACCTCCAAACCCACTGTTATACATGCCCCCGCTATACATTCCAGTATTTCCGTATGAACCCCCATACCCTGAATACATGCTACTCCCATAGAGCCCACTGCCATATGATCCTCCTCCGTATCCGCCAGAGCCATACATGCCAGATCCATAGCCCCCATAACCCCCATAACCTGCAAGTGACGCAAATTTTATATAAACCAAATTAAAAAAAGGGGGGGCTAGAATGTAAATAGGATCTAAATATTAAAGAGGATTTTACATATATATCTTGCAAAATAATCAAATTAAATAAATGTATACTCAGGTCAAATATGCTTCTTACAAAAATAATCTTATATTAAATAAAGGAATCATCTAATTCATAGGGTGGAGTTGGTTTTGTATCAGCAAATGATTTATTGAAAGAAAAGATGTTAAGAACAATGATATATTTGTAAGAAATTAAGATACTGAAGAGCATGTATGAAATGACAGGTTTTGCAGGAATATACATGTAATAGATAATTTTGCAAGGTTACATACTTAAATATCTCAATTTGAGAAGTCCAAAAAGCAGAAGACACTCTTTTTTTTTTTCTTTTTTTTTTTTTTTTTGAGGAAAGACAGCATACTGCCGCTTCATTCAAAAGGTAGCAGAAGACACTCTTGAAAGCATCATAAATTTGCAACTTCGCCCCTTGTAGTTTTGTCCCTATGAAAAGTAAAACATACATTTGATTTGACCCACAGCATTTACTATTTAGACTGTTGTAAGTTTACTCCCTTTCTGTTATATTTCCCATCCAAGATTTGCAGGAGATATTGAGATGTGAACGAATGTATCCGTAAGACCTATTTCAGTGCTATAACCCTATTTTAAGTTGTGGGGATTACATGTAGTTTTTTCCTCTTTTCAGGGGAACAAAGTGCAAATCGCAATATTTTCAAGGTTTGAATTTTGCATTTAAGCCATTTAAGAAATTACCTCCATATGTATTTCCATAGTTTTGCTGCCAAGGCCTTGGCGGCACCGGCCTCCCGAGAGTGTTGTTTACATTGGAGACACTTCTCTCGGTAGTTGGAACAATCTCTCCAGGTTTTGCAGTTCCAGAGGATTCAACAACATCACAAGTGCTGCCCGAAGACGGCAGTTTGAATGGTGTACTACCTGCAGGGCATAACATTCAGTATGCTTGGAACTCCTAAAGTGGATAGAAGCACGAGGGGCATTCCATGATTAAACCGCAACGAAGTCCACGAATAGGGTACGATTCGTAGTCCGAGGGGAAACAACACATGAATGCAGAAAAAACCTATAACAATTGGATATTCCTAAACACACAAAAAGCTAATCTCTGTCTAAATCTGCCACTTGTACAAACAAGAGATTACTAAATTATCATGTAGGAAGACCAAACCTGAGCATTAAATCATCTCCGGTCGCAAATTTACAACTATGCATGGGAGGATATTGATATGATTGGTTTGGTTTCAAGGAACTCAAACAGCAATTTAATCACAGCAGGTTGACTCAATCAGCAACAAAAAGCACATTCTACCACACCGATTATACCAGCCTACAAAAATGAAATGCTCACAACACGACTAAGATTTGCTTATACTCGTCAAAATCATTTCAGATCATCAAAAATAAAAAATCGGTTGAAAGCACAGCAACTACTAATGTTTCCACACAAGCGACTTACACCCAGCTCCACTGCTAATTGGCCTCAAATTTCATTATTTTTCCAAAGCAAGATACAGATCGATGCAAATCCAGCTAACCCTAATAGTTACTCTGCAGCAATTTTGCGGCTCTGTCCATGTCCAACAACAGAGAACTCGCTCCCTAATCGAAACCCTAATCGATCGATTCCTACTCCAACAAATCGTTCACAGCGCCCAAAACCCACAGAATTGTAAGGAAATTTCTAGGGTTCGGATTGAGAGAAAGAAGAACACGAACCTGGTGGTGGCGAATTCGTCGCCATGGCCCCTTTCCCACCCTCGCCCTCTCTCTCTCTCTCTAGAGGAATCCGCGGAGTCGCGGGGACGACGAAGCGACAATAGAATTTATATTTAACGTGCGGAACACCAACTCTGAATCGGCGAAAAAGGCGAGGACATGATAAATGTGACCAAATAAAAATAAAATAAAATTTAAATAAAAACGTATGGAAAGCACTTGAACTATTCATTATTTTAAAATTTTAATTCAACTATCTAATTTTTAATTTTATTTAATTTGAACCAGTTAATATTATTTTAATTTTAAATTTTGAATATTTTTATTTACTTTTATTGATTTTGCTAAATTTTCAAAACAATCTTAAAAAAAAAAAGAGGAGCAGTTAAGTTTTTATTATTTTTTGTTTTTTCTCTTGTAACTTATTTTGTCACTGTGTGTCCAGTGTGGAGCAAATTATAATATTTTCATGCATAAATAAAGTTATAATAAAATAATATATAAAAAGTTATATAATAAAAATGGATCGCATACATTTATTGCTTGTTACTGGTTAAGTATCTTGGTCCAAAAAAAAAAAAAAAAAAAAAATTAGGCACCTTCCCAAGTCCAAAATTAGGAGTGTTTTATTGTCACTATTATTCTAAAATAATAATAATAATAAATTAAATAATTTTAATTAATATAAAAATTATTAGATGTTGTAATCGTTTTTGATTTTATATTTTCGATTCGTCAGAAATAATTTTTAAAATTGATAAATTTTAAAAAATAATTTTGAAAAAAAAAAAAAAGTTTGTGTTTGAATCTAATAAGATGAATCCGTTAGAAAATATTTTATTCTTTCTTTTTGCCTTAGAAGCGATGCAGCGTAATATATTTTTGACTTTATTGTACTCTTTTGTAAAACTTTTTTTTTCGTCCCTAAAAGTTTTTCTATAAAAAAAAATTACATAAATATTTATATTTTTTATTTTCTATTTATAATTTATTTATTTTATGTGCTCGTCACTTTTGTTTTTGTTTGTAAGCTCAAGGTAAGAAAAATATAAAAATAAAATTTTAATGTGCAAGCATCATGTTTTAAATTCACGTTGTTTTGGAGTTATTATTAAATGTTGTAATAAAGATTTTTTTTTTAACCAAACGTTGCTTAAATAATATTTTTTTGATAAAAATATATAAAATTTACCTTAACTATCACCCTTTGGATATATCCAACTATCTAATATTCTTTAAAACATTTTGATTTTAGTACCCAATTTTTTGATTTATTTGATTTAAGCTAGCCATTAATTTTTAATTTAAAATTAATTTGAATATGTTTTTCATTTTTACGGATTTAATTAGTATATTTTATGTAATTTATATAGCTATAAATTTATTAAAGTTTGATTTATTTGATTGGAGCGAGTTATTTCCATTTTTAAATTAAGTTGAATATTTTATTCATCTTTACTGATTTATTTTTAAATTAAGTTGAATATTTTATTCATCTTTACTGATTTAATTAGTATATTTTATATAATTTATATAGCTATTAAATTATTAAAGTAAGCAATCAACTTAAGTTTAATATTTAAAGAGCCATCAAATCATTTTAAAAGATTGAGTACTAAAATAAAAATATTGCACAATAGAATCAAAATAATTTATAGTGTAGATATATAAGTTTTATATTTTTATATTTTTTATTTTTTTTTACTATTGCCTTATTTTATTTGTCTTAGAATAGATGGATGTTTACATATTAATTTTTAAATAATTTTATATTTTGTTTGGATTTTTGTCTATAAGAATTTCTATTGGTGTGGGAAAGTAACTAAAGAATTTTTTTTTTTTTTCCTTTTAGAGAGAAAGATAGAATATTATTTTTTCGTCCCTTTTTTTATAAATAAATTTAGTTAAAATTTATAAAATAATTAAATTTCGAATGTGAGATTTTGAATATCAATTACTAATTTTTTTAATAATTTTTTACCATTTGTGACAATCAGTAAATAACTAAAGAGCTAACAAAAAATATACTATACTAGCCCTAATTTGTTAATAAATGTAAAATTTACTCTACCACAAACCTTTTATCACCAAATCAATCTTATTGAACCATGCAAAAATACACATGTGAAGGATTTTTCCAAATAAAAATATATTCATATTATCAACTTTTTTTTTTTTTTTTTTTTTTAAAAGAAAGGTAGCATGCTATCTGCTTCGTTTATTTTTGAAATAAACTTAGCTGGAAATGTAAAGCAACTAGGCTTCGAACTCGATCACGAATATCAACCACCAAGCCATTTGCTACTTGCACTAGGGACGGTTGATCATATTATCAACTACTTGTTCATGTGCACCTTGTGTGAAATAAAAGGCACTTCATTGAGACAGGAACTAAAAGCAAAATGCTCAAGAAAAATGGCAGGGGTAAAATTCACAACATAATTGCTCCATATCCAGTAAATTTGATAGTTAATTTGATCATATATATATATATATATATATATATATATATATATATATATATATATATATATATATATATATATATCATCACTAGAACCCCTTCAAAATAATACAAAAATACAAAAACCCAAAGTTAGAGAGCTTAACATCTCAAACCCTAACAAGCAAAACTCTCTCCCCTTATTACTACTAGAAAATGGCTTGGACTCAAAAACAGTAGGGCTCACTCCACCCTCTTCATCAGCCCATGGCCTATTATTACTTCCAGGCTTATTATTAGAAGAAGAGTCCAATGCACAAGGTGGAGCTTCAAAATAGAGAGAGATGTTCTTCTTATACTTGTTCAAATCTATGCATAGATCCTTGTTATCCCTAACATCCAATCTTTTCCCAAGCTTGTTCACAAACTCACTAGAGAAGGTTATCTCCCCAGTAAGCTGGTTTTGGCTCAAGTTAAGTTGACCCAATTGTGGAAGTGCACCTAAACTTGTGGGAATTGACCCATTGAGTTTGTTCCTGTCCAAAGATAGAGCTGTGAGGTTATACAAAGAGCCCAGGTTTGTGGGGATTGGCCCCAAGAGGCCACACCCTGATAGACCCAACACAACCAACTTTTTAAAATCCCCAATAAACAAAGGCATGGTTGTGTTTATTGGGTTGTTCACCATTAGTAGATACTCCAGCTCCTTTAAATCTGACAAAGTCTCTGGGATTGGACCTGTGAGAATGTTATGGCTCAAATCCAACAAAACCAACCTCTCCAACTTACCCAAATCAATGGGTATTGTCCCAGAGAGCTTGTTGAAGCTGAGGTCAACTTTTTGAAGGGATTGGAGTTGACCCAAAGACCAAGGGATTTGGCCTTCCAACTCATTCCAACTGAGGTCAAAGATGGTCAAACTTGTCAACCCACCAATCTCTAGAGGGATTTGACCTGTTAAGTGGTTGTAACTTAGCTCCAATTGCTCCAACCTCTTCAGTGCACCAAGCTCCTTTGGAATAGCCCCATGGAAGTTGTTTTGTGAGAGGCTAAGTACTCTCAGGTTTTCCATCTTGGCTAAGCTTGGTGGGATGTTTCCACTCAAACATGGGTTGGACTTAATAACCAACTGCTCCAAAAATGAAGTGTTGGTGAAGAGAAAGGGAGGGAGGGAAACCTCACTGGGGGAGAGGAAGCAACTAAACAAAGAGAAGGTTTTGAGATATGGGAGTTTGAGGAGTGAGGTGGAGAGCTTAGCAAAGGGTTTGCATGGAGGGGAGGCAACATCAGGGCCAATGTGGAGCTTGGTCACATGGAGGAAATTACCATTTTGCACTTCTTCTACTTCTTGCTTTGGTTGGGTAATTAGTGGGGTTTGGCTCAACTCACACTGGATCCCAGGCCATGGAGTATCTGTGCAAGGGTGTGGGTGGAGCTCAGCCCATGTGGGGTCTTCTAAGAGGTCCCCCATAACTTCAAAAAGACCCATTAGCTCCTCACTCTCCATTGTAGCTCCTCCTCCATCTCCTTCTTCTTCTTCTTCTTTTTCTTCTTCTTCCATGGAGTTGAGTAGGTACCCATGAGCTAAGAGGAGGAGAAGGGAGAAGAGGAAGAAGATAACTACGAGCTTTGAAGTAGGAGCCATGGAGAGAGAGAGAGAGAGAGAGAGAGAGAGAGAGAGGGGGGGGAATGGAGAGAAGTGTGAAGAGAGAAAGTGATGGGTCATCTTATACAACAATCAATGAAGCTTTTTTAGACTTCCTGTTTCCCATATTAAATCTTTGTACTAGCTATATATATATATATATATATATATAGAGTTGGGCTGGAATGCTATTGATAGCACCAACCCAACTTTGCCATCCATTTTTTAGTCTTTAGATCGCATTGAGATTTGTGCATGCTCTTTAATGAAAAAGAGAAAAAAGAAAAAGTAAAAAGAAAAAGTAAAAAGCTTTTCTTTTTCATTAAAGAGCATGCACAAATCTCAATGCGATCTAAAGGCTAAAAAATGGGTGGCAAAGTTGGGTTGGTGCTATCAATAGCATTCCAGCCCAACTCTATATATATATATATATATATATATATATATATATATATATATATAGGAAAATGCTATGTGTACACCCCTTTCGGGGTGTACATCATACACCCCACCCATCTAAGGGTGGGGGTGTGATGATGGGTCACTTGATGTGACCCGTAAAAAGTATCGGCACCATTAAAATGGTGGAGGTGTATGATGTACACCCCTTCGGGGTGTACAGGTAGCATTGCTCATATATATATACACCTAAGAATGTACCCCACAACATTTTTTTTTATTATTATTCTTTATTGTATACATGCAATTGACTGTTAGTACGCTAAATGATTTAGCTTGATGGTATTGATGTCACCATGATATCTAAAATTGAATAAAGCTAATTTAGTCATCTAACTATTACACGGGAATATTGGAACACGTAATATCGATTCAATAAGAAAAAGACTCCGAAATAGTTACTGTCACTACTAAACAATTATATGTTGTTAATTAGCAGGTATATATTCTCCATATCGATCCTTTTGAGTTAGAGTTACTAAAAAAAAATTAATTTAGGACTAATTCTAATATGATATTAAAATAAATAATTACGTACAGAACTAATCTGATTTATTAATCATTTTAAGTTGACCACTCAATATTAAAAGATTTAATTATAATATTTAATTTTTTAATTTGTTTGATTTAATTAAGTCAATCAACAACACTTTCATCTTGAAATTTAAATAAGATATTTATCTTTACATATTTAATTAATATATTTTATAATAAAATAAAGGGCTATGCTATGTATACACCCAAGTATGGGTGTATATCATACACCCCACCCAATCCAAGGGGTGGGGACTTATCCATCGGTCACTTCAAGTGACCGGTGGAATTCACCCCACCCTTGGATGGAGTGGGGTGTATGATATACACCCAAGTATGGGTGTATACATAGCATTTTCCTAAAATAAATAATTAATTTAAATTTTAAAATTAAATTAAGTATTGTTGACTAACTCAAATTAAATAAAGTAAAATTTTAAAAGATTGAATAGTGATTCAAAATAGTCTTTATATATAGCTCAGATAAGTTATTTATGTTTTTACCCTATATATTAAAACGTTTAACTATATCTAAAAGCAAGTAATTAAGCAATGTTTTAGGTATGGATATAATTGCTCTTTTGTTTACTCGAGAGTGGAGCGGGGTGGGTACTGCAAAGCTGATGAGGCACTGTTTTGGAAATGTGTCGTGTTTCTCTCATGAGGTGGCATTGATATGAAATGTCCTGAGCTGTGATGCAGTACAAAATATATATCTATCTTCTTGGGCACCACCCCATTGTTTAAAACCAACATCCCCTCTCTCCCAATCCAATCTTTGTATATATGAGCAATGCTACATGTACACCCCGAAAGGGTGTACATCATACACCGCCACCATTTTAATGATGACGATATTTTTTACGGGCCACATCGATTGACCCATCATCACACCCCACCCATTGGATGGGTGGGGTGTGTGATATACACCCCGTTTTGGGTGTACAAGTATCATTTCCCATAAATATTATATATATATATATATATATAAAATTAACTTTTTATATTTTAAAAAGTATTAAGTTATTGGTGCTTAATTATTGATTTGTAGCGCTTGGATGAAAGAATGTTTGGTTTGGATGATAATGAGTTTTTTGAGTTAAGTGAGTGATTGGTAGAGTAGAATGATCTAAGAGATGATCGACATTAGTCAAAGGGGTAGATCTAACGAAATAATTGGTGCTTGTAAGTTTTCTATGTACCGTTAGATTTATTTTTTTTTACTAATTTTATCTGTTAGATCATTATATTCCTCCTATCATTCACTTAACTCAAGAGGTTCACTATCATCCTAACCACACATATTTTTATTCAAAAATAAAAAATCTGCAAGCACCAATAATTTATACTATTAAAAACATAAAAGTTCAATTATATATATATATATATATATATATATATATATATATATATATATATATATGAGCAATGCTACATGTACACCCCGAAGGGGTGTACATCATATACCTCCACCATTGTAATGGTGGCGATATTTTTTACGGGTCACATCAAGTGACCCATTATTATACCCCCACCCTTAGATGGGTGGAGTGTATGATGTACACCCCGAAAGGGGTGTACACATAGCATTTTCCTATATATATATATATATATATATAACAGAGATATATTATTGCATGGTTTGAATGAGAATCAGCCCAGTTCAAAGCTGTAACTGGCAACCTACCAACCCTTTTTATGTATCTCCACCGAATCTCTTCACTACTGAAGTGGTCAAAGTGGCTGTTCAAAAGCTGAGCGTGTGGGACTGGGCACGTAGGGGAAGGACAGAGTATAATGTAATAGAGTTAAGTAATGCTATGACTGCCTCAAAATGTACCTAAATTTACATAGGAGATAGATTCTTTTGATTAATTCTAAAACCCTTCTTACTAATTAAATTAAAATATATTTTAAATAATATCAATAACTCTGTGCTATTAATAACATAGCAATTTAATTCATATTCATATTCCAAATAAACGGTGCACTCGATCACTCTATGCCATGCCACTTCTTGTGCAACTCATACATGCATCTCTTTATGATTTGGAAGAGTCTTAGATACACACTCTCTCTCTCTCCATGCACCTCTCCACCCATTTTATTAACTTGGGGCAATAATCCTCAATTTTGAACCCACCATGCTCTTCATATCCATTGAACATGCTAGAAAACGGAACAAGCGCGATGTCGAGGAAATTGAACTTGTCGCCACCGAAGTAATTCCTCTCTCCTAACACTTCCTCGAGTCACCTAAGATTTTCGATGAGATCAACTTTTGCCGCTTCCTTATCGTCGTCGCCTTTGCTCTTTAAGAATTTTGTTTGCGTACTAAATAGCTGATCAAGCACACAAGGGAATGATCGTAAGTCACAATATATATTACACCAGTACAAGGAGTATCTATATATTTACCAATCGAATCAAGCGATAGAAAGATATAATTAACCATACTTTTTAATCGATGAAATCAATCCAAATTTTAGCCTGATCGAGCACGTCCATAAGGATCCCAGGGAAGCAAAGAAGATCCGTCCTTTCACACCTCATCAATGTACTCGACAATGTTCACCGAGCCACATACGGGCCAACCGCGATGGATCAAAATCGGAACCGACCGGTAGATCGGGTTCATTTCTAACACCAATTGGCTCCTTTGCGTGACTTGGAGATCCTCCTCTTTGAACTCGAACTCGACCCCTTTCTCACGTAATGTAAATGCATGCGATCCTCACCCTCATCCCAAATCCATTAGCCCAATAATCCACACACACCACCTCCCCCAACATTTTCTTTTTTGTGCTTGTTCTTCTTTTGTTGCTGTTGTTATTAAGTTTTATTAAGTGTATTTATAGGGTTGTGGGTAAACAATGGTTGAGTCATTGCTTATGCAATATTTTGTTACTTTGCACATTATATAATGTTAATAAGATAAAGTATAATTTGACTTTGCTAATATTTTGTTACTTTGCACATTATATAATGTTAATAAGATAAAGTATAATTTGACTTTGCTAATATTTTGTTACTTTGCACATTATATAATGTTAATAAGATAAAGTATAATTTGATTTTGCTATAAAGAGCACAAAATTGGTGGGTGGGTTAGGATTCTAACGTTACACTTCAATACTCTCATCTTATGAAAATAAAAATAAATTATAATTAGATATATAAAAAATTATATATTTTAGTAATAATAATTAAATTTAAATATTTTAGATCGGCGGTCTAAATCTAAAAAATTATTAATAAAATATTAAGTTGTTATATTTGATATCAGAGTTGTGTCTTTACTGAAAAAGTGTGAGATAGATTGGCCTATGACACCCCTAGAATTTTTTTGGCAAGACTAGTATCCCAACCCTTTTTTTTAATTACAAATAAGCCATTAAATCAATAACTAATTTTTAATTTAAAATTATTGTTTAAAAAATTTATTTTAATTATTCAGCTTAAAAAATAATAATAATAAACGAGGTACAAACATTTCTTATGCAATCTTATCCAAAATTGACTTAAGATGTCACGCCCCGGGTGTAAACCAGAACCCGGACCCGTCTACAGATCCGCCGTGCACACGGTATTTCCCGTGTACACGAAGCGTCAGTAACCTGCTCAGATATAAGAGATAATAATAAAAGAGCATAAAAGTCAGAGCTGAACTAAAACTACTGTATCTCAGACAGAAACTGGAAGTAAGAAGTACAACTGTAAAATAAATACAACATCTCTCCCAGCTCACCACAAATATACAACTAGCTGGCCAAAAGCCAGACCCAAAAGGAAACATAAAAATACTGTCTGAGAAAACCAGGTACACCAAAAACTCCAGCTAACATCCCTCGGGTGGCTCGCTAACTAATCTGCAATCCTCTTACCTCGATCCGCTGCTGACGGCCCAGCAACTCCCGCAGAGGACTCTGCAAAACAAGGGGGAAAAAGAACAAAGGAAAGACAATGGGGGTAAGTACTACTATAAAACAGTAGCCTCCCCTAGTGGGTAAAGCCTCAACTCGGACATGCCCACCAGGTCAACCAGAGGCAAAAGAGAAGAAAAAGGGGAAAAGCTAGGTATGACATCTGATAAGTGCAATCCCCTAAAAAGCCTCTATATGTCAAGCTCATAAGAATGGAGTGTATGCATCAGTAGCTAGAAGCCTGCCTAAAGAACCCAATCCGACCACCGGTAGACACTGGTACTGCCTGCTCTGCCTGCCGCAACGGGTATGCCAGCCTATGCATAACACCGAAGCAAAGGAGTCTCAAGGACTCAAAGTCTGTCTGACGCACACTCCGGAGTGGCACTCGAGGGGAGCGACCCACACGAGTAAAGTAAGTAACCACAAGTAACCTGATGTAGCAGGACTGGATCGTGACTCGGATCAAGTGGGAAAAACCCTCCACAAAAGATAGCCCGATCCCCCTCACCCAATCTGATGCAATAGTATAACCCGGTCAACCACCCAAAATCCGTGGTTGCCGCAACACCCTGTCATAAAGCCCAGCCTGTCCCAAATCCCCAGCAACCAGACAACACTATCCCAGCTCCCGCTCGAACCCGAGCACGCTAACCCCCAAGTCTAAATAACAGGAGAAAGAAACTGAAAGCATGGTTTCTCCTAAGTCAATTCCCAAATGATAGTGCATCAGTAAATAGTGACTCAGCTATGTGACCAGTTTAAGCATGCAATTGTTCCAATATTTTAGTCTACTTTACATGAATAAATATAATGAAGCATTAAGTGTCAAACATACTGTCTCAAGGTAAGGCTCCCTATAGCAAAGTCATAATTTGCTAACCTATCACTAAACATGCTGTCCAGGATAAATATTAAATAAACAGAGTAATCATGATACCGAGCTCATGCCAAAAATGTCAACGTCATGGATCAATTGTCAACTATTTACTCTCTTATTGCATGCAATGTCATCAACAATAAGCTAGGCCATCCTAACATTAGGTTACTCTGATATTCCTAATGGGCACACCAAAAGAGAGGAGTACAACAACCACCCACCTGAAGTGCTAACTGTCCGAATCCGTACAGCAAGAAAATACCAAAACTCCAAATCCTTGCTCCCACAATTTTAGCACACCCGAAATATTCCTGGTACAATACAAAGCTCACTAATTACACTTAGGCTCCCAATTATTGCTCTTATAACCACATACAACCTCGGATTCAAAACTGTTAAATTATCACCTGCAGAAAGTGCCCAGGAAATTCCAAGAAAAATATTACAGCGATCCTCGCGTCGATAGCTTCGCAACGGTACCTTGCACGCCCAAATCTGAGTTCGGTAAGTCAAGATATAAATTCGGCAAGAGGAACACACATACAAAAATCTGTGCTGAAAACTGTGCACTGTTCACTGAGAAAACAGTGATTTTCACCTCGAAATAATCCTCTGGAAAATCCAAGAAAAATACGAGCGCGTTGCTTGCGATCTGTAGATGAAAAAGTTGTAAAAGCTCGTTTCCGTCTGATGCTCGTGCGCGAAGATACGGCCAAAATACCTCGCTGCTGTCAAGGAAATCCATACAGAAAAAGGGGTCACTGTTTGCCTCGGGATCCGTGCCAACACCTCGAAACGGGAAAGCGCGACCAAAACGAAAGATGAAGTCCTACCTCTTAGGAGTCTGCCGGCGCAAGAATCACAGCAAAATGATCTCGGGGTAGCCCAGGGGAGCCAAAACACTGTCGCTGCGCCGAAGAAGAACCCAGGAATGCAACGTCGCGCCGCGCCGTAAAATGGGGAACCTCGGGATTCGAGCCTCCTAAAATCATGAAACTTGGCAGGAAGATCAAGGGTGAAGAGGTGAACAACTTTGCTTGAGGGGGCTCGGGCAGAAAGTGAAAGGGTTGAGAGAAAGAAAGCAAAGAAGAAGGCTCGGGCAGGTATTTATAGTGCTGGAGGAACAAATGGGAAAATTCCCATTTTGTCCCAAGTTTCGGGCGCGCACAGTGCGGCCCGGCCCGGCCCGCGCGGTTTCGGGCGCGCACAGTGCGGCCCGGCCCGCCGGTTTCGGGCGCGCACAGTGCGGCCCAGCCCACCTCGCGCCGTCGGACAGGATCCGCTGCTTCGTCCGACCCGCCTCGGCGCCCGCCACGTGTCGCCGAACAGGCGGCAGCCGTGCAAGCCGCGCCCGCAGCCGCCACGCGTCCCCACCCGCGGTCAACGCGGTGGGTGGCGCCCGCGAACCAGCGGGCGCCACGTGGCGCTGCCCACCTGCCCCACCTGCCCGCCCCGGCACCTGCCCCCGCGCGTGCGTGGACCGCGCGCCTGTGGACCCGCCAATCCGGTGCCGCCAAGTGGCAAGCCCCCCGGTCCACGCTCCCCCGCGCGCTCCCGTGGACCGAGCGCGCGTGGGCCGCCCAATCCGGCACTGCCACGTGGACACCCACCGGTCCACGCCTCCAACCGTGCACCCCGGTCACACCCCCGCCTTTCCGTGGACCCAGCCGCGTGCGCCGACCAATCAGAGGGCGCCACGTGGCACTCCCGCCGGTCCACGGCTCCCCCATGCACCAGAAATCCAGCAAAACTTCCGGGAGTCCGTTTTTGGGCATCCGGACTCGGAATTTAACAAGTAAATAGCCGCTTTCAAGCGTTTTTCCGCGCTGAATCCAAATCCAACCTCTGTTCGGCCTAAAACCTTTCCTAAAATTCGACAAAAGCCGCCGGAGGCCAACCCAGCTATCAAAAGCTCACCGGGTCCATTTGTGGCATCCCTTTGATGCACTATGGACTAAACACACCATCAACAGGTGTTTTGCACAGTGGATTCACGGGAAAAAGCTGCATGGGGTTCAGGGGTCCTACATAAGAACTTTTCTTTTTTAAAAAATAAGATAGTATGCTATCGTTTTATTTATAAGAAAGATGAATTAGGCTACAACACTATGCAACATGACCTAACACAAAAAAAAAAAAAAAAAAAAAAAAAAAAAAAAAAAAAAACACAACTACTACTGCAGGGCAAGATCAGCAACAACTACTGCGGAGCAAGATGAGCCCACCAGCTCCTGCATGCACGAATATCCACTGTAGGCACCCTGCCGATTTGTTATGATTGTCAAATATCTTTCTGTTTCGCTCCAACCAAATTTTTCAGGCTGAAGTGATTTCCAAAAGCTCTCTACCGCCTAGAGACCCGCCTTTTAGCCGACTGTCATTCCAAAGCGAAGCGGCCGACATGAAGAAAGTAAGGACAGAAAAGTTTCAAAGAAGTTCTCGCAGGATGCTTCTAGTAAATTGACTTAAGTACTAAATGGTATTCTGTGTAACATAGTATATAGGACTTATTTAGAGGTAATATAATAATTTTATATTAAAATAATATTTAAAAAAAATTTGTTTGGATATTATTATTTTAATATAAAATAAAAAAAACTTTCTCATACCTTTTGCAGAATTGGAATTTGAAAACATTATTGTTAACTTGGGTTAATTTAACTTCTAATTTTTTAGCCCATAACAAAGCCACATCCAAATAAATTTAGGGAGGCCCACTATCACTTTTTGAGTTTTTTTTTTTTTTTTTTTTTTTTTTTTTTTTTTTTTTTTTTTTGAGGAAATATTGTAACTTTTATTTTTATTTTTTTGCTTTCAAGTGAAAATAAATATATTATATAAAAAAGAGTAAAGCTTCTATGCAGTGGCTCATTTAAATCCGAACGTTCATTTTTTAAAAATAAGATTGACTTTTAAATACTAATAACTTGCTCAACATGTTACCAATCAAAATAAATTGTAAGGACGATATTGAAAAACACATACTATTCAATTATCAAATTTAATAACATTAAATTTTTTTTTGTTTTTTTGTTTAATTTTGTTACTTATCAAATTAAATAGTGGCAAATTTGATAAGTAGCAAATCTTCATAAATTCGAATTTGAAACTTAACTTCAATTAAAACTTTATATTTAAAATAGTATAAATTAAATTCAATTTTAATTTTAATTTTAATTTTTCAAAAAAAAAATTCATATTTAAATGAGTAATGCATTTCAATTCAAATTATTAATTCAATATTAAAGTAACATAAAAGTTCAAAATTATTAATCTATTTTAAATTGGAATTTAATTTACACTACTTATAAACCCAACTTTTATTTTTTATTTAAATAAAAAGTTTTTATTTTTGAAAATAAAATCTAAATTGTTAATTTAATATTGAAATAGTATTAAAGTTCAAAATATTAATCAAATTTATATTTTAAATTTAGATCTAATGTAAATCTCGATGGCTTTATTACATCTATTTGTTTGAATTTTAGAATTGAATTAATTATTCTTGTTATATTAGTTAAAATATTATTAAGTTTATTAATTGTCAATTATTCTAATTCATCTTGCTTAAAATTATTAAAATTATTAAATTTGATAAAAAAATGTTATAAATTCAATAAAATCTCCTTTTCTTTTTAACTTAACAAAACTGCTTAGTTTTAAAATTTAAAAATAAGGTCTCTATCCAAAAAAGTTTGAAAGTTGAGGGTGCTCTTTCTTTGTTGCCTATAATTGAAGGGATCATCCGATAAGGTGTAGAGTTGTATAGGGATGGTAATTCAGCTCGCTGTTCGCGAGTCAGCTCGTATTCGGCTCGACATGAGCTCGAAATCGAATCACTTATTTAGTACACGAGCCGAACACGAGCCGAATTTTTCAGCTCGTTTAATAAACGAGCCGAACACGAACTGGGATCAGCTCGCTAGCGCTCGAGTTCAGCTCGATAACAGCTCGAATATATATATATATATATATATATATATATATATATATATATATATATATATATATATATATATATATATATATATATATATATATATATATATATATATATATATATATTAGGCTATCAATTTTTCATGAATTTTAATTATTAGATTAAAATTTTAATTTTTTAATTTTTTTTAATTTTATACTTAATAGTAGGAATGAAAATTAAACTTGTTGTTCGCGAGCCAACTCGTGTTCGGCTCGTTAATAAACAAGCCGAACACGAGTCGAATTTTTCAGCTCGATATTTAAACGAGCTAGTTGGCATCCCTAGAGCTGTATAGGCAAAAAGTATAAAATTATCCTCACAAATATAACATGAAAGGAATTTATTAATGACGCAAAACCCCTTATAAAGTAGCCGATCACTACCTTTATTTTACTAAATTACAAAAGTGATCATTGTATTAAATAAACGAACAAAATTAAACTGGTATATAGAAACATTACTTTGTAAAAAAATGTGTTCTTATAAATTGTACTATAAGCAGAAATTTAATAGAACCACCACTATTGTAGAACCACCACTGTTGAAGAAGTGAATCAGCTTACTTTTGTGCTGAATTATGAGACATTATATATTGAATTGCTTTTACACTCTCAGTAATCACAAGTTAGGTATTCTTCTCTATCTTCATCATTTGCATATATTTTTTAATTTTCGCACAATAAAAGCTATCAAACAAGCAAGTAGAGAAGTGAATATAGGAAAAAGTCGAGTCGATTGTACCCTTCGAACATCACCAAAAGCGTACGTAGAAATGTTGGAGAAAAGAACACGACATGTAGTTTTCTTACACACTGTTTTCGCGTATGCAAAGATAAGCTAAATCAGTGGTGCATATGAACTAATCATACGCACTCCACGCTACCAAAACCACTTAGGGCTCGACAAAAAGCAACATTGCATGCAAACTATTGAGAGGGAGATGGAATTATTCAACTTCAAATGCATTTGAGGACCCCCACATACATGTTTTTTAGAGAGAGAGAGAGAGAGAGAGAAAGCATGTGGCGCTGGTGCTTAAGCATTTTGGTGATATTGATTTGAAAAGATGATATTGATTTGAAAAGAGAATTCGATGGAGTAGATGTTTGGTGCCACGCCACGAAAGATGGGGGATCTTTATGTTGCGAAATTCGTGATGCGATCAGTGTAAGATACCATTATTTTCTTTTACTATTTCGCTTTGTGCGTTAAACTTACGAACATACTAGAATATTTACGAAGGCAATTGGTTCGATTATCAGAAATGTAGATAAAAAAATAATCATCATCATTATATAAACATTTATAGGGAAGCATCATTTAAGAATAGAAGAAGTGCAGGTCAATCAAATAATCATACAAAAGCAAATAGATAGAGAGAGATGTAAAAGATCCAGATATTTAAGTTCAATCCCCATCAATCAATGTACAACAAACCAAGCTCTGATCAATTCTCAAATTTTATGTGTAACTATAATTAACTACATTGCAATATTTCCCCTAAGATGTTTACTTTTTTTTTTTTTTTGAGACATTGCTTAATTTAATTTCTGTATAATGGGAATAAAATATCTTCTTTGTGTGGTTATGTGCTTAGTCAATATTGGACCAAATTATTGTTGGATTATGTAAAATCATGTTTCGAGTCCATATGGATTTGATCCAATCTTGTTCCTAAAGATTAGGGATGATTTAGGAATATCTTAAAGATAATTCTTAAGAGGATATGGACGACGACTAGAAGTGATTTAAAATCTCGGATGGACGGTGGAGATCGTTTCCTATTAGAATTAGGTTTTTAGAGTTATATTAATTCTTGCGATTCATCTTTTATTTTCAGGACTTCATTAAAAAATCCTAATTGAGAGGAAAAACGTGAAGAGCCTCCGTGAGAGAGTTTCTTGTAATCCAATTTTACTCCTTGTACTTTTGTGCCGTGGATTAATCGAATAACGCATTGAGGTGGTCTTGCCCGTGGACGTAGGTTGACGCATTGTTGGCCGAACCATGTAATTCTCGTGTCCTTGCATTCCCTTATTTGTTTTATTTCTTTAGTTATTCTCGTGCTTGTTTTCTACAATCGTTTTCGCCTACTTTCATCTACGAAAGATTCTGTTTCCGCTGCGCTCGTGTGCTGTGTAGGTTGAGGTGTGCTCGGTAACCCCACGGCCGGTCCCCCCTTCAATTGGTATCAGAACGTTTGGTTATTCGTAGTTCGTTAACGGCGAAACGATGGCGGGAAAAGTTTCAGCGACAAAGTATGAGATTTCTCGATTTGATGGAGCGAACTTTGCGTTGTGGAAACTGAAGATGCAAGCAGTTTTGATTAAAGATGCTTGTGAGATCGCCCTGCAAGGAATAGAGAATAAGCCGGAAGGGATGACGGATAAACAATTTGAAGAGAAGGACAAGATGGCTTTGGCAAACCTATATTTGGCACTGGATGATTCGGTGTTATTCAATGTGGAGACCGAGACTACCGCAAAAGAGATTTGGGATAAATTAAAAAAATCTCTATGAAGGAAAGCCATTGGTGAACAAAATTTTTTTACGGCGACAATTGTACAATCTAAAGATGAAGGACGGGGCACCGGTACAAGAACATCTAAGTACATTCAACTCTATCGTGAGCAAACTCGCTGCCCTAGACGTGAGAATTGATGAAGAAGAAAAGGCAAGTATTTTACTTTGCTCGATGCCGGAAACTTGGGATAATTTGATTATGAACTTGAGCCATGTTGAAACCCTTAAGATGGAGTCGGTTGTTGCATCATTACTTACCGAGGAGATGAGGCGGAAGTCTACCCAAGGAAGTTCTTCGGGGGAGGCTATGATAGCACGGGGAAGACCTTTCGAGAGGGAGTATGGTAATCGAGGAAAGTCGAGATCAAAATCCAAGGGCAAAAAGAAAGTAAAGTGCTGGAATTGTGGAAAGTTGGGGCATGTGAAGAAAAATTGTCGGGTTAAAGGAGTTGATGGTAAATCCGATTCAAATAATTTTCAAGGTAATATAGCCGAAGCGGATGCTAAGTCGGCTAGTTCAGAAGACGGAGATGCGTTAGTCACATTGGATAGATCCGAGCTTATTTATCATTGGATCTTGGATTCGGGGGCGTCATTCCACATGACTCCCTATAGGGAGTGGTTTCATTCTTATAAGTCACGGGATTGTGGAGTTATCTATTTGGGTGACAACACGGCATGTCCGGTGGTTGCAGTGGGAGACGTTCGGATCAAGATGTTTGATGGTGTTATTCGGACGGTTTCTAATGTTCGACATGTTCCTGCACTTCGAAAAAGTCTTCTATCACTTGAAAAATTTTGCAAACAAGGGTTTAAATTCATCGGCGAGAAAGATCACTTGAAGGTATGTCAAGGTTGTTTGGTGTTGATGAAAGGAGAGCAAGTAGGTGACCTTTATAGATTAGTGGGCGAGACTCAAGTGGGAGAAGCAGTTGTTGCAAGCGCAAAGGTGGAGTCTTCAACGGTGTGGCATCGCCGTTTAGGACACATGAGTGAGCGCGGATTGCAGGTATTATCCAACCGTGAACTTCTTTCAGGTTACAAGTCCGCGCCATTAGATTTTTGTGAAGATTGCATCTACGGGAAGCAACGAAGGTTGTCTTTTTCTCTATCACATCAAAGAAGTAAGAAGCATCTCGAGTTGATTCATTCGGATACTTAGGAGTCGCCCGATACTTCGTTGGGCGGATGTTCTTACTTTGTTTCTTTTATTGATGATTATTCTCGGAAGGCTTGGGTGTATATTCTAAAGCGAAAGTCCGATGTGTTTGAGACTTTTAAGAAGTTCAAAACTCTTGTGGAGAATGAAAAGGATTTAAAAATTAAGTGTCTACGTTCTGATAACGGAGGGGAGTATTGTTCAAGAGAATTTGATGAGTTTTGTATTGAGCATGGAATTAAGCGGCATCTCACGGTACCCGGTACACCGCAACAAAACGGTGTAACGGAGAGGTTAAATAGAACACTCATGGAGAGGGCCCGTAGCATGTTGAGTACTTCAAAACTCGACAAGAGATTTTGGGCGGAAGCCGTGAGCACGGCTTGTTATTTGATTAATCGAGCGCCGACAAAATCACTTGGTTTGGAAATTCCTGAAGAAGTCTGGAGCGGCAAGTTCGTTGATTACTCCTATCTTCGTGTCTTTGGATGTGATGCTTATGCGTGGATACCGAAGGAGAAAAGGTCAAAATTGGATAAGAACTCTCGGAGGTGTATATTTCTTGGCTATGCGAAAGGTGTTAAGGGGTATCGATTGTGGGACCCTACTACCTACAAAATAGTCATAAGTCGTGACGTTATCTTCAATGAAGGGTCCTTTCAAGGCACCAAGGAAAAGCAAGATGATGATGCTATGATTCCAATTGAGCTCTTTGAAGCGCGCGATGAGGTGCAAGTTGAGCAAGCACAACAGGATGATGAAGTGGTTGATGATGAACCTGACTTGGAATCTCCGCAATCATCCGAAGATACAAATTCACCGGTAGAGTTGCCAGCGGATTCCGGGCGTCCTAGTAGAGTTATTAGACATCCTGCGAGGTATAATGACTATATTACTTCATTTATTCCTTCTGCAAACCATGTTAGTGCATATGTTGCTTTAGCGGAAGAAGATGAGCCGACTTCGTATAAGGAGGCTTGTGAGTCGACTGACGCTGGGAAGTGGCAATGCGCGATGGAAGAGGAGATGGAGTCAATTCGGAAGAACAAGACTTGGGAACTTGTTGATTTGCCGAAGAGAAGGAACGCGATTGGATGTCGGTGGGTGTTTAAGGTGAAAAAGGATACAGATGGGAATGTGGAGAGGTTCAAGGCAAGATTGGTGGTGAAGGGATATGCTCAGAAGCCGGGAATCGATTTCGATGAGATCTTCTCACCGGTGGTTCGTCTTACCACTATTCGGGCTGTTTTGGCGATCGCAGCGGTCATGGATTTGGAGCTCGAGCAGATGGATGTAAAAACAGTATTCTTGCATGGTGACCTGGAGGAGGAGATATATATGTCGCAACCGGAAGGTTTTGTCGAAAAAGGCAAGGAGTATTTGGTTTGTCGGTTGAACAAATCGTTGTACGGCTTGAAACAGGCGTCAAGGTGTTGGTACAAGCGATTTGATTCCTTCATTATAAGTTTGGGTTTTGATAGGCTTGAAGCGGATCATTGTGCATATTTCTGCAATTATAATGACGGGAGCTTCTGTATTTTGTTATTATATGTCGACGACATGGTGGTCGCCGGAAATAACAAGGACCAGATATCTATCTTGAAGACTCAGTTAGCCGGTGAGTTCGATATGAAGGACTTAGGAACTGTGAATCAAATACTCGGGATGAAGGTACTACGGGAGAGAAAGAATAGGAAAGTTTGGCTTTCACAGAAGAGTTATGTGGAGAAGGTTCTGCGGCGCTTCAACTTGCAGAACGCAAAGCCAGTTTCTACCCCGTTTCCTATTCATTTAAAATTGTCGGCCGAGCAATCACCGGGTACGGAAGCAGAAAAGACCGACATGGCTCGGGTACCATATTCATCGGCAGTAGGGAGCCTTATGTTTGCCATGGTGTGCACGAGACCCGACATTGCTCAAGCAGTGGGAGCAGTGAGTCGGTATATGGCGAATCCAGGTTGTGAACATTGGAATGCAGTGAAGTGGATTCTCAGATATTTGAGAGGTACTGCGGATTTCTCACTCTGTTATGGTTCTGCGGGTTTGGAGTGCGTCGGATATGTGGATGCAGATTTCGCAGGAGATAAAAACAGAAGAAAGTCTACCACGGGTTATGTTTTCTCCATGGGCGGTGGTGCTATTAGCTGGGAGTCGAAGCTTCAGTCGGTAGTCGCTTTGTCGACGACGGAGGCAGAGTACATAGCAATGACACATGCTTGTAAGGAGGCTATCTGGCTAAAAAGACTTTTAGGAGAATTAAAAGTGAAGCAGGATGTGGTGGGAGTGAATTGTGATAGTCAAAGTGCAATACACTTGGCGAAGAATCCGGCGTTTCACTCTCGGACGAAACACATTGATATTCGTTATCACTTTGTGAGAGATGTGGTGGATGAGGGGTTTATCTCATTGTTGAAAATTCACACAGATGCGAATCCAGCGGATATTTTAACGAAACCGGTAACTCGAGAGAAGTTCAATTAGAGTATGACTTCTCTCGGTCTTGGAGCTACATGAGGAGAGTGGGAATTTGGCAAGATCTTTAATTTTGTGTTTTATGAAATTCGGCACATGTTTTTAAGTGGGAGAATTGTTGGTTTATGTAAAATCATGTTTCGAGTCCATATGGATTTGATCCAATCTTGTTCCTAAAGATTAGGGATGATTTAGGAATATCTTAAAGATAATTCTTAAGAGGATATGGACGACGACTAGAAGTGATTTAAAATCTCGGATGGACGGTGGAGATCGTTTCCTATTAGAATTAGGTTTTTAGAGTTATATTAATTCTTGCGATTCATCTTTTATTTTCAGGACTTCATTGAAAAATCCTAATTGAGAGGAAAAACGTGGAGAGCCTCTGTGAGAGAGTTTCTTGTAATCCAATTTTACTCCTTGTACTTTTGTGCCGTGGATTAATCGAATAACGCATTGAGGCGGTCTTGCCCGTGGACGTAGGTTGACGCATTGTTGGCCGAACCACGTAATTCTCGTGTCCTTGCATTCCCTTATTTGTTTTATTTCTTTAGTTATTCTCGTGCTTGTTTTCTACAATCGTTTTCGCCTACTTTCATCTACGAAAGATTCTGTTTCCGCTGCGCTCGTGTGCTGTGTGGGTTGAGGTGTGCTCGGTAACCCCACGGCCGGTCCCCCCTTCAATTATATGGTCCTTCGTTGTTACTAAATGAGTTGGCCACACCAAATTTTGGGAGGGCACACTTGTCACGATTTAATTAGAACTAGTACCAACTTGAGTGGTGCCATAAAAAGTAGAAATAAAATTTAAAATTTAAAATAAAAATTATAATTGGATATATATATATATATATATATATATATATTTAGGTTATGTTTTGTTTTAAAATTTTGTTTTCATACGTAATATCGTGCTCCGCATATTAAAATACGCTTGGTTGTGATATATTTTTTATGATTCTATAAAAAAAAATTATAAAAATATATAAAACTCTATTTTATCTAATAGTATTTGATGAATGTTAATACCAACTGAATCCTAATATTTATAGTACAGTACTTCGTAGCATTATTTATTTTAAAAAACCAAATATTGATCAAGTTTAATGTATTTCTTTGTCAATAATAAGCATATATAATAAAAATTAATATATAAGAGCATATCAATCTAAAGGTTAGTGAATCACATGGAAGGATTTTTTTTAAAAAAAAAATAAATTTAATTAAAAATGTGAGACAACTACACTTTCAACTTAAAATTTTTAGTACTATTCATCAAACTCTTTGACACTTGCAGTATGGATAGTGAGTGAATCACATCGAAGAAGTGTCGAGTTCGAATGGGCTAATTTTTTAAGACAAGAATGAACAAAACTTTCAGATTATGCTCAATCCTGCTTTAAAATTCGCAAGAGGTGTGCTCCAGCAACTTTCACTTTATGCATATTTTCTCTTACTGGGGGAGATTTTTGCTGAATTTTTATGTTTGGACAAGATGCATGCGCAAATGAAGAAGAGGAGGTCAATGGAGTTGTGATGGCCTTTTTTGAGTGGCCATCACATTTCATACAATTCAAATGGTAGCCCGGCCCCTCTCCTATCACAGTGATATACATTTTTGAGAAAAAAAATAATATATATACTATCGGTTTTATTTATCTATTTTTAATATATAAGTTAACTTAGCTGAAAATATAAAATAATAATTATTAAATTCTTTACTATTTACTCTAGAAATGATATATTATTATTTGAATTCTTGATCTTTTAAATAATACTTTTGATAATAAATTAATTATTTTATATAATATATATCATCCATAGAGCAGTTGATAGTTACTTACTTAGATCCTGTTTGGTTGTGTGATAAAGGGGGAATAACTTTCTTTATCCCACTATTCTTACCAAACGGAAATAAAAAATAACTATGGATAAAAGTTTAAAATAATCCTTACTTAATGGGTTATTCTGGAATAATCCGTTAAGAAATATTTCACCTTCCTCCTGGAATAGGGTTTATACCTCAGGACAGTGGATGAAATTTTTTTTTTTACATTAGCTTACCTTCTAATCTGAGACTATATAAACATGAGACTATGTAATCTGCGGTTATGTAATTATTTTTGTTTAGTAATTATTATTTACTAAAATATACTATAAAATATAAAAAATATTTTGTTTACTAATTATTATTTACTAAAATATACTATAAAATATAAAAAATTATTTTGTTTAGGTGAGATATAATTTATTATTTATAATTAAATTATCATTTTAATTCATTTATAATAATTAAAATTAATTTATATACATATAAGATAAGGACAAAATTAATATTTTAATAAAAAAATTTATTATTTTTTCACTGTTCTCTACTATTCTATAATTTTAATCAAACACAATTTTTTCTATTTCAGAGAATACTAACTTTTAAATCAAATATAATTTAATTTTTATACTTAATTATTCCGAAATAGTAAACTCTCATAAATATAGAAAAATTTATATCTCTTAAATTTATACCGAACTTATCGGACCTTAAATTATGTAAATCTTATTCCAATCACCAGCCATCTTGTGGATCCTATATGTCAGCCTCACAATTGTGACATACAATTAACCATTGCAAATAGAAACAAAATCAAATATTCTAGACCAAAATCATTAGATTCTTCATGAAGGTGGAAACCTACCTCCTCCTCCTTCTCCTCTCTCTCTCTCTCTCTCTCTCTCTCTCTCTCTCTCTCTCTCTCTCTCTCTACTGTTGCTTTTGTTTTTCTCTCATGCCCACATGTGGTCGAGGAGAAAGAGAGAAAGAAAGACGAAGACCACTCTTATGAATGAATCCATTACTCCTCCATACACCGTTGACTCCACACACACACACTCTCTTTCTCTCTCTCTCTACAGTGGTAATGGTGGTGATGGTGGTGATGGTGGTGGTGGTGGTGGTGGGAGGAGCATGCATGGTGTCCTAGATCTGACACCCCCCACATCCCGTGACTCCCTTTAACCCATGGGTGCATTCACCGCCCATATCTTTCTCTTTTAGTCTTTACCTCTCCCTCATCATTATTGTTCTTATGTGTACAAGAAAATATATTATTTCTTATATTAGATCGATCTTTTTCGTATATATTGTATAATGACATTTATTTTTGTAATTTTTTGTATAGTATGTTGTTGTCTTTTTCATAATTTTTCATTATAAGGTATTCGCATTCTTATCACGCAAGTAGAAATAGCGACGCTGATACCATACGACTCCAATACTGTTCGTACAGAATCAACTTTTTTTTCTTTTTTTCCTTTTTTTCTGGTAAAAGCTATTGTCAAACATTATTTTAAGAAGGAAAATGCTATGTGTACACCCCTTTCGGGGTGTACATCATACACCCCACCCATCTAAGGGTGGGGGTGTGATGATAGGTCACTTGATGTGACCTGTAAAAAGTATCGTCACCATTAAAATGGTGGAGGTGTATGATGTACACCTCTTTGGGGTGTACAGATAGCATTGCTCTTTTAAGAACTTGAGTTTTTAATTATTAATTTTAAAAATATACTCCACTTCTTCTTCTTCTTCTTCTTCTTGGGAGTCGGAATTTCTTCTGTCCTCATCTTAATTTATTCCTCTCTCACTGTCTCTCTCTCTCTCTCTAGATCTGCATGTTTCTTTCACCTCCATTTATATATATATATATACATACACCACTTCTCTTCTTCCTCTTCATCATGTTGAGATTCTGCATTTTGTCACCTCTCAAGCCCATTACAATGAGAACCAAATGGGATCTGCTGCTGCTGCTGCTGCTGCTGCTGATTCAGTTGGCAGAGGGCAATTTACAGACTGATCTTGTAATGGAGATGAAAAGGAGCCTCGTCGACCCAGAAAACCACTTCCGGAGGTGGAACTCCTCCGACCCAACCCCCTGCAACTGGAGCGGCATCACCTGCGACGCCAACTCTGAGGTAATCTCCATCAACCTCCACAGCCTCAATCTGCACGGCACCCTCACCGCACCCTTTTGCCGCCACCTCCCTCACCTCGCCACTTTCAATGTCTCCAACAATGTCATCTCCGGGGCCATCCCAGGTGATCTCGTGAACTGCGTCAACTTAGAGGTCCTCGATTTGAGCACCAATTCCTTCCGCGGGGAGATCCCGATTGGGATCTTCGCCTTGTCCTCATTGAAGAAGCTATTTCTCAGTGAGAACTACCTGTTCGGCGAATTGCCGCCGAGCATCGGCAACTTGACTGCTCTCGAAGAGCTCGTCATTTACAGCAACAACATCACCGGCACGATTCCTAATTCGATCAGGATGTTGCAGCGGCTCAGAATCATTCGCGCCGGGCTCAACGAGCTGTCGGGCCCGATACCGGCAGAGATCAGCGAATGCCGGCGCTTGGAGGTTCTGGGTCTGGCCCAGAATCGTCTGGAGGGGTCCCTCCCGAAAGAGCTGTCGGAATTACCCAACTTGGCCACTTTGATTCTGTGGCAAAACCGCCTGTCCGGGCAAATTCCGGCTGAGATCGGGGACTGTACTAGTCTGGAGATGATTGCTTTGAATGACAATGGATTCGTTGGGGGTCTTCCCAAGGAACTCGGCAGGTTGCCGGAGCTAACGCGGCTTTACGTTTATCGGAACCAGCTCGACGGAACCATACCCAAGGAGTTAGGCGATTGCCGGAGTGCGATCGAGATCGATTTTTCCGAGAATCGGTTGACGGGAACCATTCCCGGAGAGCTCGGCCGGATTCCAACTCTGCGGTTGCTTCACCTGTTCGAAAATCGTTTGCAAGGCCGAATTCCTCGCGAGCTCGGCCGGTTGAGTCTACTGAGGAGATTAGATTTGTCCATCAATAACTTAACCGGAACGATTCCTTTAGAATTCGAGAACCTCACCTCCTTAGAGTACCTTCAACTCTTCGACAACAATCTCGACGGTGTCATTCCTCCTATGTTAGGCGCCATGAGCAATCTCTCCGTTCTCGATCTATCCGACAATAGGCTTAGCGGTAGCATACCGTCTCACCTTTGTCGGTACCAAAAGCTCATCTTTTTAAGCCTCGGATCGAACGAATTGGTCGGAAATATCCCTCGTGGAGTGAAAACATGTAAGTCTCTCGGACAGCTGCGGTTGGGGGGCAATTTGCTGACGGGAAGCCTGCCGATTGAATTATCCGCGCTCCAAAATCTCTCTGCTTTAGAAATGAATCAAAACCGCTTTTCCGGGCCGATTCCTCCTGAAATAGGCAAGTTCAAGAGCATAGAAAGGCTCCTGCTGACGAATAACTACTTTCTAGGCCAACTTCCTCCTGAAATTGGGGAGTTAACTGAGCTTGTCAGCTTCAATATATCGTCTAACCGGCTTTCGGGACCTATTCCTCGTGAATTGGCTAATTGCACCAAGCTTCAAAGGCTTGATCTTAGTAGAAACCGGTTTTCCGGGTTTGTTCCCGAAGAGATTGGCAATCTAGTGAACCTCGAACTGCTTAAGCTGTCGGGTAACAACCTAAATGGGTCCATCCCAAGCAGTCTAGGAAGCCTTTTTCGGCTTACCGAACTTCAAATGGGAGGGAATCGGTTTTCCGGTCATATACCGGTCGAGCTCGGCCAGCTTACGGCCCTCCAGATTGCGCTCAACCTTAGCTACAATTCTTTGGACGGTGAAATCCCGACTCAGCTTGGGAATTTACACTTGTTGGAATTCTTGTATTTGAATGACAACCGACTCGAAAGAGAGGTCCCAGCTTCATTCAGCGAGCTCTCGAGCCTTCTAGTGTGTAATCTTTCTTACAACAAACTCGTGGGCTCGCTACCTAATATACCATTGTTCCAAAAATTGGATAATAGCAATTTTCTTGGAAATATCGGCTTATGCGGGATGAGAACAAAACCTTGCGAGCCAATTTTGGAGCCGTCGTCTAATTCGCAAACCATTCAGGCTAAGAAGGATGTCTCAAGGGAGAAGATAGTTAGTATTGCTTCTTTTGCTGTCGGCATAGTTTCCTTGTTCTTAACTGCAGCAGTTTGCTGTTCTTTAAAGCGTCGAATACCTAATCTCCGATCAAATGAAGATCGTAAACATAACGTTTCGGGTCCTTACTATTTACTCAAGGAGCGGATAACTTACCAAGACCTTCTCAAGGCCACGGGCGATTTCTCCGAAAGCGCTGTCATAGGAAGAGGAGCTTGTGGGACGGTGTACAAGGCTGTTATGTATGATGGAAGCTTAATTGCAGTCAAGAAGATCAAGGCTCAAGGAGAGGGTTCGAACATTGATAGTAGCTTCCGAGCAGAGATATCGACTCTTGGAAATGTTAGGCACCGAAATATCGTCAAGCTGTATGGTTTCTGCTCCTACCAGGATGCGAATCTTATACTTTACGAGTATATGGCGAATGGTAGTCTCGGGATGCTTCTTCACGGCGATAAGGAAGTTTGTTTGCTCGATTGGGACGCGCGGTATCGAATTGCTCTTGGAGCAGCTGAAGGGTTGAGATATCTTCACTGCAATTGCAAGCCGCAAGTTATACACCGTGATATCAAGTCGAATAATATACTGCTAGATGAGACGATGGAGGCTCATGTCGGGGACTTTGGCTTGGCGAAATTGATTGATATCTCGCACTCGAAGACCATGTCCGCTGTTGCCGGCTCATACGGGTATATTGCCCCAGGTGAGATTCTTCGACTCAAATAAGTTACAGATAGTTTCATGTTATTTAGCAGCATTAGGTGGGGGTTTTAGATACTCCAATGCTGCTAGTAGCTTATAGCTCTCTAAAAATTGGCATCTAATTATGTTTCAGAGTACGCTTTCACTATGAAGGTCACTGAGAAGTGCGACATATACAGCTTCGGCGTCGTTCTACTGGAGCTGGTCACTGGGCAGCCACCAATTCAGCCACTCGAGAAAGGAGGAGATCTCGTCAACTGGGTGCGGAGATTAATGCAGAGCGTGACTCCACAATCCGAGATCTTCGACAGCCGACTCAACTTGAGCTCGAAAAGCACAATCGAGGAGATGTCGTTGGTTCTAAAAATCGCACTTTTCTGCACCAGTGAATCACATCACGACAGGCCGACCATGAGCGAAGTTATAATTATGTTGGTCGATGCTCGGGTTTCCTCTTCCTCTGATATTCCCTCCTCCCCGACATCAGAGACAGCTTTAGACGAAGGGACCACCTCTTTCAAAGGTTAGAGATCCTTACGATATGTAATCTCCACCATTGTTGATTTGTTGCGAGGCATCGAAGTTGCTCTTCATGTTCATGTATGGCTTCTAGATTCTTCCAGCTTATTGTTTGCTGAATTTACGACGCATCAGTTCGTCGATTTGTCTATCTTTTCTTCTGTAGAATCCATTTAGCATATTTATCTGTAGTCATTTCAACAGCTGTTGAAGTAACATTTGATCTACTCGTAAAACTACTGTTATCGAGTGCGTCTTATCATGCTCTTTCCAATTTGCAGCACTGAAATTTCTTCTACCGTAATTTGTAAAGCAGGTAAAATAGCTCAAATATCATTAGCCAGTTTGCAAGATTAATCCACCTTGTTTGTCATTTGTTATATTAGTCCATTTTTCGCTTGTTCAACACTGTGGGCTGAAATATCTTCTCGAGATATTATAAAGTCATCGAGATGCCACTCAACTCGGTCCACGAAAACACACGGCGAAAAGTTACAAGAAGGGAAAATTTGGATGACAAAAATGCAGCATCTTACAGAAGGTGGACTAATTTTGCGAAAACACCAAAACCATTTAATCTGACTAATGGAGTCATCACACTATGTTGCAGGAAATATACAGAGGTGAACTGATGCTGCCGAAAACAAACTACTTACTTATGAACATGTCCTAGTGCATGAGTGTTATGTTCAATCTGAAAAATCGCATAGAACAGCAATTGCATAATCAAAATAGCAAGGAAAAAGCAAGCATTTGGAACTCTGCCGCTGACGACAATTCAGCTGCAGTAGTTCAAACTTGATTGTTCTCAGAATGTAAGGTGTTTGGTTCACCCCTTTTTCACTCACGAATCGGAATCGAAATCAGAATCGGAATCGAAATCGAAATCGAAACGGACGAATCTGTCTGTGGGTGTTTGGTAAGCAGAGTCCCATTCTGATTTCAATTCCGAATGAATGGAAATCCCTAGAGATCACTCTTTTTTTCAATCGGGCATCCGAGGTCGGATTGAAAGTTGAATTCAGATTGAAAGAATAGTCTTCTATAAAAATATTTCAATTATATTATAATTTTTTTATTTAAAATTTAAATTAATTTTTTTGATTTTAAATTTTAATTAAAATTTAGAAATTAAAATTTAAATTATAGATTTTGATTTACAAATTAAATTAAAATATAAATTCAATCAAGAATTTTGAATTTAATTTATAAATTTAAATTTAAATTTAATTGTAAGTTTGAATTTGAATCAAATTAAAAATTAGTCTTATATTTTTAATTATCCATTCAATTTTAAATTTTAAATTTTAAAATTTTTAAAAATTTATATTCAAAATTTTGACTTATCATTTTAATATTTTAATGTAAATTTTCAATATTTAACTTTTAGTTTGAATTTAAACTATAAATTTAATTTTATATTTTGAGGTGCAAACTCAATTTTATTTTTGTATTTAAATTTAAATTTTATTTTTTTATTTTTTTATTTTTTTATTTTAAATTTTAAATTTCAAATTTCAAATTTTATTTTAAAATTTAAAATTTTAATTTAAATTTTAAAATTTTAAAATTTTAAAGTGGGGCGAAATGCGAAAGAGGGCGGCGAGATAGAAATCGTACGCGAAATAGAAAATTTTTTTTATCCGGTCTAACCTTTTTTTTTTTTTTTCCTCCGAAGATACTCTGAAATACCTATTTTAAGTTGTAATATCTAAATAGGCTACTAATTAATAAAAAAATAAAATTTTTTACAGTAGAGAATAAATTGATCTAAAACTCTGATATGTAAACAGTGAACAATACACTGATGATCTCTTTTATATACAAATTTACCATATATTTTTAATTATTCTATTTTGAAGTGATGATCATGGAGTGAATAAATAAAAAAGAAAAAAATAAAAATAAAAGGGACACCGTTTTAATGATAATTTTCTTTTCTTTTTATCGTGCCTAAAAATAATAGTATTAGATTTTAAAAAACAGGATAATAAACTATAAAAAATAATAAATATAATCCAAAAAAAAAAAGGTACGGAGTGGGGGTGGTTTCTACTAAGCCGTATACCTGGACCTCGTCCACCAAATCATCTGTGGACCGATGTTTGAACGGTATAGATTGGAAGTTGATACACTGGACGCACTGATGTACGGTGATCGCCTTAGGATTTGTAGATGACGTGGTGAACATGGTTCAGGGAGATTAGTACGGCGTGTCAGTGTTGTCCTATCTCGTCATCGTCGTCACCATCGGGAACGAGAGAGAGAAAGAGTCAGAGACTACTCCCCCATTCCGCTTTAAAAATCGTGCTACAGTAGCTGCTCTTTGCGATTCGCCGCCCTTTCCTTTCTTCTTCCTCTTCTCGTTAGGGTTAGGGTTAGGGTTAGGGTTAGGGTTTCGGCTACCTCCTCCATTGCTGCGCTCTAGTGCTTAGGCCACCCCCCACTCGACAACGATGTCCTCCTCCTCCACCTGCGGCGGCGGCGGCGGCGGAGCGGAGCCGAGTGCGGCGGCGGAGGAGGGGGTCGACCACTTCGATCGCCTCCCCGACGTGATCGTCCTCGTCGTCCTCAACCGGGTCGGCGACGTCAAGGCCCTCGGTCGCTGCTGCCTCGTCTCCCACCGCTTCCGCATCCTCGTCCCCTCCGTCGACCGCGTCGTCGTCCGCGTCGACTGCGCCGTCTCCGACGACCCCTCCTCCTCCTCCTCCTCCCGCGGCGGCGGCGGGGGCGGAGCCTCCTCCGCCGCCGCCGCCGCCGCCGGCGGCGGCTACAGGCCCCGTGGCGTCCTCTCCCACCTCTCCCGCTTCTTCTTCTCCGGCCTCATCAAGCCCTTCCAAGCCCTAGGCCAGATCTTCTCCCCCGCCTCCGGCCACCGGAGATCGTCCTCCTCCGCCGTCGCCGCCGCCGCCGCCGCAGAGTCCGAGGTGTCCCTCTCCCACCGGTCCCCCACGGAGATGTTGAAGAGCTTCAAGGTGATCCGGCACCTCGGGATCGAGCTCCCGGCGGGGGAGCTCACCGTCGACGATGGCCTCCTCATCAAGTGGAAGGCCGGGTTCGGCTCCAACCTGGACAGCTGCGTCATCCTCTGCGCCTCCTCCGTCTCCCCCAAATCCTCAAACCCTAACCCTAGCCCCAATTCCCACGACCCCGTCGTCCCCGACGACGACAGCAGCGTCAGCATCCCGGATTCCTTCTACGCCAGCGGCAAACTGAAGCTCCGCGTCGTGTGGACGATCAGCGCTCTGATCGCCGCTTCGGCGCGGCACTACCTCCTCCACCCGATCATCGCCGAGCACGCGACGCTGCAGACCCTAAACCTGACGGATGCCGACGGGCAGGGGGAGCTGACGATGGACGCGCGGCAGCTGCAGGAGCTCCGTGTGACGCCGGTGTGCGCGCCCGGCAACTCGCATCGCACCCTGGTGCCGGCCCTCACCATGCTGCTGTGGTACGCCCCTCTGCTGGAGCTGCCGGCAGGGCTCGTGCTCAAAGGGGCCACATTGGTGGCCGTCCGCCCGAACGAGGACAAGTCGAGGGAGGGGGCCAATTCCGGTTGGGGTTCTGCCGATGTGCACGGCTGGATTTCAAATGCATTCGACGAGCCTTACGGGACGGCCGCAAGGATGCTGGTCAAGAGCCGCACTTACTGTCTCGAAATGAACTCCTTCTGATTCTCTCTCTGGAAACACACGCCCCCACGCCCCCACGCCCGGTATATTTCACATTTTACTCCCATTACTCATACTTGCATTGCTCTCGTTACGGTTTACGAATATAGATAGTGCCATTATAACTATAAGCATTAGCAGAGCACTAGGGAATTGTACTCTTTTGCTTGGCTTTGGCTAGTTTTGCTTCATGTCAAAATGGGAAAAGTCTAAGTTACTTCATTCAGAGAAACTTTTAAGCATGAACATCTAACTGTTGGCTGCATCTATTTTACGAATTTATCAATTACCCTGTTGTTTATAGTGTTACTGAACTCAAGCCCGGTGAGATCCCCCATGTTTCAGGCTGTGTCATACAGCAAACAAAGTTCTAACTAATCAATTTTAAACTGGTTTGGTTTATTGATCAATCACCCATCCTGATGCTCCCGACCAGTTCCGCCCCCTCCTGTTCGATGATGATCACCCTTCCTGTTATGAGGTTTATAGTTCACGGAGCGAATGAGCTCCTTGACGGTAGCCGCGATTGTTTCTTTTCAAGATCAGTTTTAACTCTTTTTCCTCATCATTTATACGGAGTCCGCCGGAAATGATACTGAACTGGATATTTTGCAGGTGCACTGGAAAAATATTTCACAAGCGAGGGAGAATGTGTCCTGCAATAAACCTCATAAGCTCAGGCAGGACAGTGGTTCATCATTTTTGTAGCAGGAAGCGCGCTGCTACATGTCAATATCGAATATCGAACTACGGTGGCCTCGAGTGATCTATATGCCATATATGTAGCACCCATTCTCTCTTCTATATTGTAATCACCTTTTTGTACATGGATTCTGGAGTTTCAGCATGTAATCTAATAACCTAGCAGGTTTTCCAAATTTCAGTATTTCCTTTGCTTTGCGTTATGATTTTGAACATTATGTAGATTGTTAATTTGTATGAAACTTAATAGGTGCACTGGAAATTGCGACTTTCTGCTTGACGCTTTGATCTTTCTGGTCTGGAAAGGGCAGGATGGCGATCAGACGTTGTGAATAAATCTGACAGTAAACAGTTTTCCTGCCGTAAAATCATAACTTTGATCAGTCTGAAAAATAAAAAACTAATTAGCTCTATAATATAAAAAACAGTGCAAAAAGCCCCAACGGTAAACTCACTTTTCACAATTATATAAATAATAAATAATAATAACAATAATGATTATAATAATAATAAATAAAGAGTACATCTTTTATTCTTTACAATGTGTCTTTTATTCTTTTGGAAGTACACACATTTTTTGTACTCATAAAATTATTCTCACATTTAATTCCACGATCACCTTCACCTCTATTAGATACGATTTATATTTTTAAAACTAATAAAAATAAATTAATTTTATAAATTTTTTTTGATATTATTTACCAAATTATCAAATAATTAAAATTCAGCAATATTAAACAATCCAAATTATAAAAAAATCATACTTAACATCAAACAAGGTCAATAAATTAAATTTAAAACTTAAATTTTTTATTATTATTTTTTATAAAATTTGTATTTTCAGCAATTTATTTTGAGCATATTAAAATTTTGTTTTCAAATAATTTTAACACTATAAATTATGCATAATAAAATCTATCGCTAAATCAGAAATTCCACAAAAGCCTCCATAATACCCTAACTCATAAACAAATAAATAAATAAAATAAAATAAATGATGATGAGCTTTACTAATATAAGTGTATCATCATCCTATGAAAAATCCCACTTAAGCATGAAAAAGCCTCAAGAGAAATCACCATACATAGTTTTCTAATTTATATACAAAACCCCCCAAAAAGAGAGTTACAATTTTTTTCTTCTAAAAATTATCACAAGCAAAAGGTTCAGCAGACACAAATGCCATCTCTACAGTTACACAAACATCTTCCGCATTTGCTTGAAACACACCAACAATACAGCAGTTGAAACTCATGAATGAGAAATACAATTCATGAGAAAAAAACGAAAGATAAATTTTGCATTAAAGATAGTAATTATAACTCCGGTGAAAATTAAAGCACAGGGAGGTAAATTCGCTAATGCCGAAAGGACCTGCATTCACCTTCACTTCACCTTCACTTCGACTTCACACCCTGCGCTAATCGATTAAGTATTTAGTACAGTCGCAGGAGGAAACGACTTCAAAGATTAAAGTAGAGAGAGGTGATCAGCTAAACAGCGAGAAGTAACAGAACCCAAATCCCCCTCATCCATAGCAAATTCAATTCAAAGAGAAAATGGTTATCAAAGAAACAGCAGAAAATGGAGCTCCAGATGAGAATAACAGAAAGGGACAAAGTTCATGTCATCAGAACTTGCTCGCATGTGTGGCTACATTGCATTGAGAGGTATTTGAAACAAGAATAAAGAAGAAATTCAATCATTCAACTTGTGCTGTTGTGCGCATTCGTAAAAGTTGCTTATAAGCATAGCATTACTCTTCACAATTTGGTCGAACTAGTGAGACGAAAGAGACGCGACAGTTACGTTTTTAAAAAAAACTTCTGGAGTAGGTCGTAAGTAGATTTCCAATTTATGAGAAATTTCAAAGCAACAAAAACTTAAAGAGTGGAATTATATGTATAGAGAGTGTCTCAAAGAATATAAATAGAACACAAACACTACAATTCAAATACTACTAAATGAGTAAACTATCACAGATATTATAAAACTTTCATCTTCCATTTGATTAGCTCTCAAAACTTCTATCAGACGTCATAAGTACGGCAAGATATGACTCAAGATATAACTTAAGTTGACAGGAGTATGGCAAGATATGACTCGAGTACTTCCAGTTGATGAAAAAATATAAGGAATAAATTCAATTAGCAAATACTTAGTATAGCATAGCATGCGCCAAAGTATCTTAAAAAATATCTAACATATGAAGGCATTTGGTGAATTATATATGCGTGGCAAAATCCAGATAAATGCAAAAATATCAGGTAGGGTTAAAACTAGAATCTAGATTAGAATCTTTAGATTGAACTAAAACCAGGGTGGGTTTGAGGTTAGTTTAGGTTCAGGGTTGGTTTGCACTCCTCTTAACAGTTACTAAACTTGAGATCGCATATATATGGAGAGCTATTAACCAACCTCCTAGCTCAATTACAACAACTTTAAACAGATCCGTCTAATAATTTGTTTAGTCTGAGTTCAGTTTGGGCCTCAATCTTTCAACAATAAATGGTGATAGAACGATCAAGACGAAAGAATTCTATCAAATTAATTACACAATATGTTTTCATCTAAATCTAACTTAATTGGTGCTTCGACATGCCTGCAGATCTTCTCCACTTTACTCAACACATCTTAGTAAGCAAGATAATTCAAGTTCAAAAGATCATTTGAGTTCATAAGATATACAGTCAGTTCGGTCGGTTTATACATAGTAGATATGGTTTATGTATTCTAGAAAACTGAAACAATAAGGACTTTACCCCCCAAAATACCTACTTTGTGTCCCAATATTAAGGCAAGATAAGCATTAATGAGTCAACGAGTCATTAAACTTCCCATTTGTTGCCAAGGATTGTAATCTCAACCAATCTTCTATTCGGCAATAACTATGGAAAAAGTACTCAATAAATGGATGTACTTGCTTGACTTCCAACCATCTACGCCTTTTTTCTATTTACTCAATTCATCACAACTAAGATCTTCCTATGGAAGCTCTGACAAAATAGAGTAGTAAACTCAGAAGTATTACAATTGAAGCGTGCGTAAAATGTACAAAATCTACTCCTTTTTGCTACATTTCCTTTTATGCAGCATAAATCTTGTAATAACATGTTTGCCTAATTCATTAATAACTATATGTTTGCTAATGTTGAGCTGACTAAGAATCTATCCGCGATACAAGAAATCAAAAAAAGGGTAAAAGACCTGTACGCTATTAGTATAATTGAGTATTTATACATTTTTGTGCTTGGGCGAACTTATTATATCATGAATAAATTGCTTAGCCCAATATCTATTTATTCATGAAAAAAAGAAAACACAGAAACTAAGCATTAGCGTAACTACCTGCAAAATGCTTCAGATATGGCAGTTGGGGATTGAGAATATGCATAAAGAATATATGAACTCTATAAATAAAGAGGGTTTGAATCATTTATTCAAATCCGACAAAAATTATATTTACTCTTCTCCACTAAGTAATCATAAATTATTGCAGCTATTCCAATTCTTCAGTCTAGAAATAGATAATTTCTGTTGTTAGCCTTCACTTTCAAAAATTTTAGAGAGTCCTGAAGCAATTCAAAGTTCAGATAATGCTAGCAAAATAGAGATAGGGCTACAGTAGTGACCACCAAATGGGTAATAATGCTAGTGAACAGTAGTAATAACTAATTAATAACAGCTTTTTCGCCCCCTACTCTAATTTAATAAAGTGGGCAAGCTAGTAGTAGTGATAGAGTCCAAGACCCAATCAAAGACAAAAAGGCAACCTACAGACAAACAAGCAGGCAATCATCAAAAGAGAGACCCAATTAAACCAGAGTTGAGCTGCAATGAGACAAGTGCTTGAAGTTAAACAAATTGGTAATGAAGAGAACTAAGAAAGGTTGTTAAATTACCAGCAAGGAGAAGGCCCTTCCACAGTTTCAGTTCTTCCCTTTGCCCTTCAAGTCGGAATGCCGGAACCCGTCCCAGAGGTGCAGGCGGCTGTCGAACCCGGCGGAGAACTGGCTCTCGGCCGAGCCGGCTGCACTGGCCTGCGTGGCGGCGCCGAAGAAGAAGGACAGGTTCGACCCGTCGAGCGGAGACGAGAACCTCTGCAGGTTCTGGTGGCGGTGAGGAAGCTGATGGGATGGTGCTGAATTGGACTGAAGGGTCCCCCTGCTGAAACCCGCGAGGCCCGACGTGATCGAGAAGCCGAGGCTCTCCCCGGCTGCCGCCGCCGCTGCCGCTGCTGCTGCAGCTGCGGCCTGCTCCTGCAAGAAGGAGAACTGCTGCAGCTCCTGGTGGTCTGTCACGGCGGAGGCGGCCGTAATAGTGAAGGGCAACGTGGCGTTGTTGGTTACATAGTGGGGGGATTGGGAAGAGATCACGGGGAGAATTTGGTGGGTCTTTACGGCTTCTTGGGCGAAGTAATCAGCAGTCGTCGCAGTCGGCAAGTGCCATAAATTCACCGCCGCAGCGGCTCCGCCGTTTCCGGCACCGGCGCCGCTGGTGAGGAGCTCAGTGAAGGTGGTCTCATTGTGCTGATGCGGAGTAACGCGAAAATCGTCGGGATCGCCTTCCTTATCTTTGGCGGTGGTCCTCTTGCGGGCTCGCTCCCGCGCCTTGACCCGGCTCTCCGACCGCGACAGCGAGAGCACGGAACCTTTGCTGGTTTCGGAAGTGCTGCTGCACCCGGATTTCGAGAACTGCGGGTGCGGCGGGGCGGCGTAGGCGGTGTCGGCCTCCTCAGACTCCGCTGCTGCTGCTGCTGCGGCGGCGGCGGAGGCGGCGGAATTGTCGAGAATTGGACGGGGGAGAGGCGGGGGATCAGGAAATGAGCCGCTGAGAGAAGGGAGCTCGTCGATGGCGGAGGAGGCGGCATTGATGAGCCACTCGATGGCCTTGCTGGGCTGGTCCAAGCCGAGGCGATCTTGGAGATCGTAGAATTGGATGGCGGTAGGGACCGCGAGCCGGACGCGGCGGTCGCGGAGGCCCTTGGCCGTGTACACCTTGCTGTGGCGGTCCTTACCGCCGGAGGAGCGGGAGACGCGGTAAATCCGCGACGAGGGGTGCCCCCACGCCACCGCCGCCGCAGCGCCGCCGCCGCCGCCGCAGCGCCGGCGAGCTCCGTGGCCATCGTCCTCTTCCTTGCCGCCGCCATTGGCGATCCGAGAGCGCTTGGTGGCGTTGGTGGGGGCCTCCTCCGCCTCCATGCGCCCAATCTCATACCTCGCCGGAGCCAGATTTAGCTTCTGCTTCTGCTTATCTGCTTTATAGTGATCTCTCTCTCTCTCTCTCCACTCAGCTATAGCTTTCTTTATCTCGGTTGCTTTTTACAGCTAGGGTTTTTAGGAGTCGGTGGAGATGTCCTTTTGCATTGATGACGATATACACAGGGTTCTCAGTACAGCTTACAGAGAGAGAAAGAGAGATCAAAGGAGGCGCCTTTGGACGCTCGAGATGGCTTTTGTGCCCGGAAATGTCAGATCCCAGCCACAGCCTTTTTCTACAGCGATATCATACGCTGCTGCCCCCAGTAAAGATGAGCTGTTCCCCTCCCTCTCCCTCTCCCCTCTATATCTCTCTATCTCTCTATCTCTCTACAGCAACACTGTCACCTGTAGACACCTGCCGCAGAAGCAGAAGCAGAAGCAGAAGCTGCAGCTGCAGCTGCAGCTGCAAAAGCTAACACAGATAGAGAGGTTAATTAAGAAACAGCACGGATAAGAGCCGTTTATTAGATTCCCAGCTATACGAAACAACGCTGTAGACGTAGGTATAGTAATAGTCTCAAGAAAGCCAAAACCCTACATCATCTCGAGCTCCCCATCACCTCATAACCCCCCACCCCCACCCCCACCCCAAAACAAATAAAATTAAAAATTAAAAAATTCTTGACTCTGTTAAAGAAATCAACCAACATCTCACCTCAATCGCAGCCTCCTCCGATCCAAAAGCTTCCTCCTCCCCCGATCTAAAACCCTAGATCTACAGCTCCTTTCCAATAACCAAGAGAATTCACCTACATTACCACCACTCTCCCTCGGCTCCCTCGCCTCGAGCTCTCCCAACTCACCTCCGATCCCCTCACACACAAATCCGCCATTACCGGACCTCGATCTCGTCCCAACCCCGCGCGACCATCGGGGCGGGAAGAAGCTAGGGTTTCGGGAGGGGTTTGCAGGGTCTCACGGGGGTGGGGAGGGATCGGGGCGCGGGATTCGTTGCCCTAGACGTTCGTTCCCATTCGAGCAATCGCCGAGCTTATCGGGAACGATCCAACCCTACGCCGTACTCCTCGGCGCCCACCCCGTTCCACTTTTTATACTGCGGAATCCGCCGCGGCATTTGCCCCTACTATTCCACCAATCTTCAGAATTGCCACTATGGTCCTACGTGGACGCTTCTTATTGGGTGGAGACGCTGTTTGTGTTCGACGTAGTGGAGCTTCGTCTCCGTGTTTAGACTTTCTCTTTTTTTTTTTTTTTTTGTTTTATGCTTTTTATTTATTTATTTATTTATATTTATTGTGTGAACTCAACTTGTTGTGCATGTGGGCCCGGGTAGCGTAAATTTCAGTGGGCATTGTTCCTCTACAACCACCGGTGTGGTATATTCGTACTACTTATTTTTTTCTATTTTTATTTAGAGTAAAATTTAAATTAAAATTTTAGATAGGTTTGAAGATATTACATAGTGGTAATGTGAAGCAACTAGGTTCCGAACTCGGGTCTCGGGTATTAACTATTAAGCTTTTTGTGATTTACACTAAAAATGATTAATCGAAATGAAATAAATATTATCAATCATTTCGAAATGATTGGTGATTAAATTTTCATCCATTTAATGAATGGATATATAATATGCACTCTATTTAAAATGTACCATGTACAAATAGCATAGCTGGTATTATATATTCAACTGGGCTGTCAAGTGGTGGTGGTAGTAGTAGACTATGATGTATATAAAAGAGGAATGCTACCTGTACACCCAATTATGGGTGTACATCTTACACCCCTACCTATTCAAAGGGGGGAATTTTTCCACCCATCACATCAAGTGATGGGTGGAATTCACCCCACCCTTGGATGGGTGGGGTGTAAGATATACACCCCTTTTGGGGTGTATAGTTAGCCTTTTCCTATATAAAATTGCCCATAAAATGGAGCGTTCGGAATTTTTAGATTTAACGTACCTCACGTGCAGTGCTTACTATAACAAATTTATGATCTAACGATGTTTATTTCGCAATATTTTTTAAAATCATGCTAATTAATATATTTATAAGGGGTAATTTTTTATATATTTTTTAAAAAAATTTTGTTTTTAGATTTACCTTTCTTAGAAAGCTAATATTAAAACTACCCTTCTTACGTTTCAACTTCTTTCTAAAATATCCCTGAAGTTAAACTCTGTTATTGTACCGTTTGGAGCTATCGTTATCTGTGTAAAATTATCATTGTGTTCTTTCAAATATACCCTTCTACCATAACCAACTTTTCTTATGTACCCTTAAAATTTTCAATAGTTTTGGTAGATAGGGACAAAATAGGTATATCTGATAGTTTTCAACTAGGGGTATTTTTAATAACGGTGGAACGTATAATGGTATATTGGAAAGAACAAAATAAGAAAGGTAAATCAGATATTTCTTCAGATTTCAGAGGTACACAGGCAATTATCTCTATTTATAAACATTACTTAATAATTACCGTCATATTTAAAAATTTAACAGTAATTTATTATTAATGTTGCATAATATAATAAATTAGTAGTATAAATTAGTAAATGCCACTAAAGTTTTCAGCATTTTTTAAAAAATGATACTAAATGTAACGAATCAGCAGCATTTATTACTAAATGTTATTTCTAATCAATATATAATTATAAATAAATTCCATTTTGTATTTATATTGTATTAAAGTTCATTAACTCACAACAATTTTGTTTTTTCGTGTATAATTTATTTCAATTTTGAAAATAAATTTTAATTTAAATTAATACTTAAATATATTTAAAAATCGTACATCTTTTATTTTATTTTTTAAATTAATTAAAATTTATCTTAATAATTTTTTTTACCGTAATTAGCTATTTAAAATTTAGAAAATTTTATGAAACTCTTGATTGATTTCACTAAATTCGATAATTTAAATTACATCTAAAAATAAAACTAAATTAATTAATAATTAATACCTAATAAAGTTTAACTTAACTAATAGTTAATAACTTAATTAATATTCAAAAAAATATATATTTTTTTTAAAAAAATAGATAGTCTCATTCAAAAAAGGAAAAAAAAATTACTGTAAAATATATTTTTGAGTTGCATCTTTTATTTTTTAAATACATTTAATTTTTTAAACACTTTTTATACGTAATATATATATAAATATATATTATGTAATGAAAGATTTAGATTTTTTATATTTTATTTTAAAAGTATTAGTGAATTGTATGATTTTTATTTTTATGATGTAAAATTATAAAATATTTAGCATTAATTAATAAAATATTGATAAATATTTTTTTTATTATTGTGAATACAAATTAGCTAGTATTAATTATACACGCTAAATAATTAATTTAAAAGTAATAAAATATTAATTTTTTTATTAATCGTTCATAGCGCAAGTGACAAAGAATTTGATGATTGGTATCCAAAGTTCTAAAAAAAAAAAATTTTTAAAAAAAAAGCGAATAAGATGAGAGATAAGATGCATTCTTTCTCTCTCTTAAAAAAAATAAAAAAATATTAATTTAAAAAAATGCTGCTAAATGTATTTGTATTAGCGACATGTTTCTAATGATACTAATTCAGCATTTGTTATAAATGTTGTTAATACTTTTTGCAATATTGGCATAGGCGGCATTTAGTGTTATATGCTACTAAAACTTTACTATAAATAAAAATCACTAATTTTTAATTTTTTAGTGGTGGCGGGTTGAGCTTTTCTGAAGTGTAATTATTTTTTATTATTTATTTTAATATAACTCATACATCTCAAAGTTAAATGCAAGTATTTTTTCTCTTTATTTTTACCTTAAAAATTAGTTTATTTTTCAGATAAATTCTCTATGATTTTACCTTAAAAAAATAGTCTATTTTTTCATAAAATATTACAAATTATATAAATTATTTTAACTTGGTTAAAATATAATTTTTTGCAGCCTTTCTGAAAAAAAAAATTTGAAAAATCTTTTTTTGGTGACCAATCAAAATGAGCTAAGTACTATCAGTTGTAGTAAATTGTCCGGCCTGGGCTGTATAGGATGTGTGCCGAATGTGACCATTAGGCTTCGGTTGGTTGAGGTATAAAAGAGAATTAGTAATATCATGAATACGTATAAGTTTTGAAACAAGTTGGGACTATTATAAATTTGTGTTTGATTGGGTATTAGGTTAGTATCAGATATAAAAAAAATAGTGTTTGATAAAAAATAGAGAATAAGAGTAATATAAAGTGTATTTTGTGTAAAATGACTAATATCTTCTTTCTCTTAGTTTTTTTAAAAATTAAAATTTAAAAATTTGTATAAATTTTAATTTTTATTAATTTTAAATTTTATAAAAATTTTAACTGTGAGCAAATTATTTAATTTTTAAATGTTAAGTGCAAGTAAAAATTTTAATTTTTAAATTTATATGAATTTTAAAAAATTATAAAAAATTTGTATAAATTATAAAAATTTAAAATTAAATTAAATTTTTAGATTTATTAAAAAGTAAAATAAAAAAAAATAAAAAATTTAAAATAAAAAAAAGTTAAATTTTAAATTTTATAAATTTAAATATCTTTTAAATTTTAAAATTTAAAATTTTAAAATTTTGAAAAATAAAAAAATAATAAAAAAAATCACCTTGATTCAAGTGCACAAAAAAAAGAGCACTCTCTTTTTTTCGGTTCGTGTGAATAAAAAATTGAAATTTATTTATTATTTCCGGGGAGGGGAGAACTCTTGTTCCCTCTTACCGAATTATTTCCAGCTCTATTCTTGATTTCTGAAATAATCCGGTAAAGAAAACAATAAGAGTTCCTTCTTGTTTCTCCCTAATTATATAAGAATAACTTTCTTTGTATCCCAACCAAATGCACCGTAAAAAAATTGTACGGATCCTGTGAATGGCGGAATGGGTGGAGTGGATAAGAATTAGTGACAAGTAATGGTAGCTTTTTTACCAAATAACCCTCCATCTTAATTTAAATATTATTAAAAAATATTTTTTACAAATATATATAATAAAATATTATTAATAAATATAAATCTTTATTTTCATAATATTTTTAATTTATATATATATATATATATATATATATAGAGTGTGTGTGTGTTAGACTGAAATACTATTAATACTATCAAGTCATTTGTGCTATTAAATTTTTAATCATTGGATTAAAAAATATGTGGTTGAGATAATAATGGGCCTCTTAAGTTTAATAGGTGGTTGGAAAAATAGTAAAATTTAACGGATGAAAATGATCAAATGAGTTGATCTAAGAATAGAAAACTTGATAGCACCAATAACTTGATACTATTAATAGTATAGTAACTGGACTATATATATATATAGTAAAGTTTATATATTTTTAAAAGTACAAGCCAATTTATGCTTGTAAATTTTTTATTATTGAATTTGTATTAAAATTAATGCTATTGTAAAGTCAACCAAAAAGAGAAAAAGAAAAAATAAATAGTACAAATCTCAATGCAAATTCAATGGTAAAAAATTCATAAGTATATTTGGACATGTATTTTTGAAAGTATATAAGCCTTACTTATATATATATATATATATATATATATATATATATATATATATATATATATATATAGAGAGAGAGAGAGAGAGAGAGAGAGAGAGAGAGAGAGAGTAGAGTTTATATATTTTTAAAAGTATAAATAAATTTATATTTGTAAATTTTTTACTATTAGATTTATATTGAAATTTGTATTATTGAAAGTCAACTAAAAAAAGAGAAAGAAAAAATAAAAAATATAAATTTCAATACAAATTCAATAATAAAAAATTTACAAATATGAATAAATTTATACTTTAAAAAATATATAAGATCTACTCTCTCTCTCTCTCTCTCTCTCTCTCTCTCTCTCTCTCTCTCTATATATATATATATATATATATATATATATATATATATATATATATATATATATATATATATATATATATATATATATATATATATATATGGAAATATATCTTTTTATAGAATGGTAGGGATCTAAGAGGAGGCAACTATAATTAATGTGATGCTGTATCTGTTCATGCTTGAATCAAAAGCATTCACTACATTTGGGGGGTTGGCTCCATGAATTGGACCCATATGTGATTAAGATGTAACAGGGCACCTTAAGTTGGCACTTTGTTTCGCCCTGCACAAAATGTCACTGCGAGTGTTTGTGGGGGCAAGGGCACTATTCGCGTCGACTTTTTGGTACCATTTTGTCTCGGTTTCTATTTCTGCTTCTGCTTTTATTTTCGACAGCAAATTATATATATTTAAAGCAGTGCTCGATGATTGAAGAAGAATGTTGTTTTTATTGGTGTAGAAATCTGATTTGATTAGAGCTCCAATGCATGAATGTCGGCACGGCCGTCTTACGTTGAGTTCGTATCGTAGTCCTCTCATTTGAATGTTTGCGTCCTTACTGATTTTGCCAACAACTGTAATCAATTAAACTTTTATCATCTACAAAACGCATAAAATTTTGAATGGTGTGGGTTGAATTTTCGAAACAAAAAGAAATGCCTAAAAATCGTAAATATATATTATATATTAATATACTAACTTTCAGGTTCCTTGGAAACAATCCAAGCAAGTCCGTTCTTAATCACTATTATTAAATTTTATACCCCAACAAACCTTACCTATCTAATTATAGTTATCTTCAATATAAAACTAAAGATGCTAAGCATTCTCGTATCAGCTCAATAATAAAAAATAATTTATTCCTCTCAAATCTTTAAGTTAGAATAAGTTTTGCTCCCCGATACAAATCAGCTGTCCTTCGCTGTCTCTTTAAGCGCAGCCGCAGAGAAGAGAGAAGGTGTCTTATTCTTTCGAGAGCAATGACTAGTCCGACGCATGGCATGGCCAGACCAGCGATCATTTGCCGGAGAAAAAAAGACGAGAGTATCTGAAAGAAAAAAAAAAGGAAAAAAAGAGAGAGAGAGTGAGATATGTAATGAGAGGGAGGAGACAGGGGAGCAAGAGGCGAACAACAAGCTAAGGCAAGCGAAGTGAGGAAGACAGGAGTAGATCTCAGTCATGAGTAGAGTCAGTAGGATAAGCGGGTCGGGTGGTCAGTAGCCCCGCATCCGATAAGGGAAGTCACTGGGCCCAGGGAAGGTCTGCATACCAGCCTTCCCTCTTGGCCCGGGCGGTCGGCCCATCCAGAAAGGGAGCCCACTAGCCCGCGTAGCATTAGTATTTCATTCCAATAATTTCAGTATTAGCACTATAGTCCTTGTGAGTCAACTATATGTAATACAGGGAGTAAAGTGTAAAGCATACAGAGAAAATACAATTGCTTTCTTCCCAATTCTCCTCCCTCTCTTCTCTCTCTCTATCTCTCTTCCTTCCTTCTCTCCTCTATCTTCTTCCCTAATCCTGCCAATTCCCCTCACCTTATTCCCGATCGCACCACTCGCAGTGACCATCATCCTCACCGCCAAGCCAACCTCAGAGTAATCTCATCATAGGTGGCTGCGGCTCGTCCGGGTCGCTACAATCTGGTATCAGAGCGGCACCTTCCTAGGGCCGTGGGAAACCGAGGCAACAAGCTACCCAGCCAATAGCTCACAGGCAACCGAGTCAACAAGGAAACACAACCGATTGGCCTCAGGCCACAGGAATTCGAAGGAAACCGAGGGCAACAAGCTACACGGCCAATAGCTCACAGGCAACCGAGGCAGCAAGGCAACACAATCGACTGGCCTCAGGCCACAAGAATTCGAAGCAACACCCACAGCAAGCACAAGGCAACCAAGGCAACCAGACCACGCGTCAATTGGCCACAGCCACAAAACCGAAGGCAACAAGTAAGCAACAGCCAGCCTGCGGGCAACCAAGGAGGGGAGCCTCAACTAGCATCATTGGCTGGTAACAGAGACAGCATCTAGGCAACTAGAAGGACCCCAAGTGTAGACCGTCATTGGGGCGAGTAGGGGGAATCACTTTAAGTTTACCAGCAAGGCGGCCCTCGCCATAGCCGAAGGCACCAGGCTGAGGGTGCTAGACGAGCACGTCCATTCCTTGGAGCAGAGACTACAAAAGTTGTCTGCAGAGAGTCACCAGAAGCTAGAGAAGTTAAGTGAGAAGATAGAAACAATGCAAGTAGAAGAACTGAGCCACTATGTGGCACTACGCAGAGACTCGGCGCACACAACTAGGAAACTGGAGCAACTCATGGAGCTCCTAACCAGCCAACAACTAGCCACGACATCGAGGGGCGCAACGGGCTCAACCAGTCTCGACGAGAGAGGTATATTACCTATGCCTTCTGTGCAAGTAAACAAGGAAGATATCAATTCATATCAAATAAATAGTAGAACCAACCACGCCTTACCTTTTCCCCGATTGGATTTCCCCACATTTACTGGAGGAAACCCAAGAAGTTAGGTGCGAAAATGTGAGCGATATTTCGAGATTTTTGGCATCAAGGAAACACAGAAGCTGAAGCTAGCCACACTACATCTAGACCCAAAGGTGGACACCTGGTTCCACGGGTATGTGACTGAGAATGGGGTGGTCAGCTGGGAAGTGTTCGCCCAAGACGTGTGCCAACGCTTCGAGTCCAATGGACTAAAGGATGTAGTCGAGGAGTTCAACAAGCTTATGCAGCAAGGGACCATCGAGGAATACCAAGAACAGTTCGAGGAACTGCGGTCGAGGCTCCTGGGCACCAAGTCCCAATTCACACCCGGGTATTTCTTGTCAAGTTTTCTAAGCGGGCTGAAGGAAGAAGTAAGGACCGCCGTCAAAATGTTGCACCCAAACTCCCTGACTCAAGCATTCAAACTGGCCAAATTACAAGAGCAGAATATATTGGCACTGATGAAAAAAAATCGGGTGTGGCTCAAGACTCAAGGGGGCACCACAGCCACCAGTAACCAGAAGTGGCAAGCTCGGCAGTACCAAATAAGGCAGCGGACGCACCCAGGAGCTACCCCAACAGGCTGAATGCAGAGTGGGTGCATCCTAACAGACAGCTCATCGAGCAACGAAGGGCCGCCGGACTATGTTTTAAGTGCGACGACAAGTACTCCTTCGGTCATCAGTGCAAGACCCCGGGAATGAATACCTTGAGTGCTGTACATGAAGTGGTAGAAGTGTACGATGAAGAAAGTTTAAAGGAAATATGGGAATGGGAAGAACCTGAAGAAGAAGAATAAAAAGAAGAAATTGGGTTGTCGGTGCACGCCTTGAGCGCGGAGAACCCCCAAGAGACCATTAAGATACCAGGGAGGCCAAGGAAAAGAACTTAGTCATCTTAGTGGACACCGGAAGCATCCACAGCTTCATCGACATCAACACGGCAAAAGAAGTCAAGGCAGCTATCACGACAACCACTCCTTTGATGGTCACAGTCGCGAATGGCCAAAAGGTGCTTAGTAAGCTTAAGTGCCCAGGGTTCTTGTGGAAAATGCAGGGCGAGCCTTACACCACCGACCTGCGAGTAATACGACTAGAGGGGTCGAGTATGATCCTAGGGATCGATTGGCTGAAAACCTATGAGCCAATCACTTTCGATTATGGCAACCACACGGTCACCATCACTAAGGAATGCAGGAAGACCGAGCTCAGAGGCATGCCAGAGAAGGCTAAGGTCAGGAGCATTACGGCAAAACAGTGGCAGCGGGAATACCTAGAGGGGAGTTACTGTGCCCTGGCCCAACTGAAGAGTGTCGAGGAGAGCCAGCGGAGTCACACTCCCAGGCCAATACAGTTAGTGCTGCAGAAATTCGGGGACATGTTCGAAGAGCCTCGAGGACTGCCTCCGGTTAGGACTCAAGATCACCATATACCCCTGCAGATTGGGGCACAGCTAGTGAACGTCCGGCCTTACAGATACACTTACGAGCAAAAGAACGAGATGGAAAAATTGATTGGAGAGATGCTCGCTACCTCAGTCATTAGGCCGAGCCACGGCCCGTATGCTTCCCCGGTACTGCTGGTGAAAAAAAAAGATAGCAGCTGGAGGTTTCGCGTCGACTATCGGCAACTGAACAAGATCACAATCAAGGACAAATATCCAATTCCGATAATAGAAGAGCTGCTGGACGAGTTGGGGGGATCCAAATATTTCTCCAAAATTGACTTAAGGTCGGGCTACCATCAGATTCGCATGTGTCCAGGCGACGTCCCTAAGACGGCCTTCAAAACACACTCAGGGCATTACGAATTTCGAGTTATGCCATTCGGACTCACGAACGCACTGGCCATATTTCAAACAACCATGAATGAGGTATTCGCGCCATTCCTCCGAAAATTCATTTTCATATTTTTTGATGATATCCTAATCTATAGCAGCACCCTGGAAGAGCATGCTAAACACTTAGAAACAGTGCTCCACACACTGAGGGAGAACCAGTTCTTTGCCAAACGAACTAAGTGTTTCTTCGGGCAAGAGAAGGTCGAGTATTTGGGGCACATTATCACCCACGAGGGGATCGCTATGGATCCGAGCAAAATCGAAGCTATGCAGCAGTGGCCCACACCGAAATCCATAAAGAGTTTGAGAGTGTTCCTCGGGCTCACGGGCTATTATAGGAAGTTTATAAAAGGGTATGGGGCGATTAGTAAAACCTTGACGGAGTTGCTCAAGAAAAATAATTTTGCTTGGAATCCGGCTGCGAGTGAGGCCTTTGAGCATCTGAAGCGACTGATGACTCAGGCCTCGGTACTCGCCAGGCCGGATTACAACAAACCCTTTGGAATCGAGGTCGATGCCTGCGATCAAGAAATTGGGGCTGTGCTGACTCAAGAAGGAAGACCTATCGCGTTCCTTAGCAAGGCCATCAGCCGAAAGAACGCGGGACTATTCACTTACGAGAAGGAATTCCTCGCGATCTTACTAGCGGTGGCCAAGTGGAGGCATTACTTGAGTCCGAAGAGGTTCTTCATAAAGACGGATCACGAAAGCCTCAAGCACTTGCTGGAACAACAAATTACGACGGCCATCCAACAAAGAGGCATGCTCAAACTGATGGGACTAGACTACACGATCCAGTATAAGAAGGGAAGGAAGAACAAGGCAGCAGATGCCCTGTCACGTAGGGGAATCGAAGAGGGGAGCAGCCAAGCTATATCAGCGGCCATTCCAGAGTGGGCAACAGAGATCCTGAGGAGTTATGAGGGAGATAAGGAAAGCCAAGCATTGATCACACAACTCCTCGTGCGACTTGAGAGCTCGACACCTTACATCTACAACCAAGGATTGTTAAGATATAAAGGAAGGTTATGCATAGGGGCAAAGGGAGAATTGAGACCCAAATGCACGACTCTGCCTTGGGGGGTCACTCGGGGCAGTAGAACACTTATAGGAGGATCAAGCAAGCATTTTTCTGGCCAGGACTCAAGGGGGAAGTGGAGGAGCTGGTAAAAAATTGCACAACTTGCATTCGGAACAAGGCAGACAACCAGCCCTATGCCGGGTTGTTACAACCTTTACCTATTCCTCAGCAAACTTGGCAAGAAGTCAGCATGGACTTCATAGAAGGGCTTCCCAAATTCGAAGGGAAAAACTCGATAATGGTTGTGGTGGATTGGTTCTCGAAGTACAGACATTTCATTGCTCTATCTCACCCTTTCACTGTCACCCAGGTGGCCCGAAACTTTTTCGACACGATCTACAGGCTACATGGGCTACCGGAAAAGATAGTGTCCGACCGAGACCCAATCTTTACAAGTGGGGTGTGGAAGGAGTTAGTTGGAATGCTAGGAACCAAGCTCCACATGAGTTCTGCATACCACCCCCAGACAGACGGGCAAATAGAGAGGTTAAACTGTTGCCTCGAAACCTACCTGCGATACTTATGCTTCCAACGACCGCAAACATGGTACAAGTGGATCACGCATGCGGAATGGTGGTATAACACTTCCTTCCACGCATCCTTGGGAACTACTCCCTTTCAGGCACTCTACGGCAGAGCACCCCCAAATCACCTTACCGCGAACCTTAGCGGGGGTACAGTAAAAGATGTGCAAGAATGGGGGAAGGAGAGGGAGAGGGTAGTAACAGACCTGCGGGAGAACCTCTTAAGGGCACAAAACAGGATGAAACAGTTCGCCGACCGGCGCCGGACCGACCGAGAGTTCAAGTTGGGAGAGCGGGTATTCTTAAAGCTACAACCTTACCGACAGAGCTCCGTAGCCAAAAGATGCAACTTGAAGCTCGCTTCCCGCTACTATGGACCCTTCGAAGTTCTGGAGAAGATCGGACCTGTCGCCTACAGGTTGCGGCTCCCGGAAGGCTCCAAGGTCCACTCGGTCTTCCACATCTCGCTGCTGAAGAGAAGCCCTCCAGAAGGGCAACCGGCCTCGGCCAACGCACCGACGGTTGGAGACGAAGGGCATCCACGAGCGAAACCCGGGAAGATCCTTGACCGGCGCTCCGTGAGGCGCGGAAACAAGGCAAAAACGCAAGTTTTGGTGAGTTTGAGTAACCTGCCCGAAGATAGAGCCACATGGGAGGATTACTGGACGCTCAAGACACGGCTTCCCCATTTCGATCCTTGAGGACAAGGATCGTGTCGAAGGAGGGAGGAGTGTAACGAGATGGAGGAGACAGGGGAGCAAGAGGCGAACAACAAGCTAGGGCAAACGAAGTGAAAGACAGGAGTAGATCTCAGTCATGAGTAGAGTAAGTAGGATAAGCGGGTTGGGTGGTTGGTAGCCTCGCATCCGATAACGGAAGTCATTGGGCCCAGGGAAGGTCTGCATACCAGCCTTCCCTCTTGGCCCGGGCGGTCGGCCCATCCAGGAAGGGAGCCCACTAGCCCGCGTAGCATTAGTATTTCATTCCAGTAATTTCAGTATTAGCACTATAGTCTTTGTGAGTCAACTATATGTAGTACAGGGAGTAAAGTGTAAAGCATACAGAGAAAATACAATTGCTTTCTTCCCAATTCTCCCCTCTCTCTTTATCTTTCTCTATCTCTCTTCCTTCCTCCCCTCCTCTATCTTCTTCCCTAATCCTGCCAATTCCCCTCACCTTTTTTCCGATCGCACCACTCGCAGTGACCATCATCCTCACCGCCTAGCCGACCTCAGATTAATCTCATCATAGATGGCTGCGGCTCGTCCGAGTCGCTACAAGATAACTTATTATAATTATAATTATTGTGATTTTTAACTTGAGTAAACTAATGAACAAATTAAGCGTGACAAGAGAGAGGGGGTGGTGTTAAGAGTGTATTAATATATATGTAGCTCGTGGATATATAAGTTTAAAAAGTGTGGATTAATCCTTTTTTTTTTTTTTTTCATTTTATGTAATGTGCCAAGTGGGCAAGTTAATCAAGCCATTTGTTGATCGCTTGTGAGCTCGCCCCTTGTCCAATTTTGGTTGGAGATTTGGCGACACGTTTCGGAAAATGAGTGGCCAATTTTAGGCAAAAAGAAATTGTTTGTGTGGGTAAAAGTAAATGGATATATTCCTAAATTTTATATGTCATTTTAATCGAGAGTAATGCTATATGTACATTCTCTTTGGAAGTGTACATTCTACTCCCACCTATATAAGGATGGGGAGGTTACTTTACAAATTGTGAAGTGACCTCTCACCACACCCACTCATTGGATGGGTGGGATGTGGATGAATGAGGTGTGTGATGTATAACCTCTACAAGAATGTACACTTAGTATTTTTCTTAAGTCAATAACTTATTTTATTCGAAGAGTTAAATAATGAAACATTCAATTTGATTCGTTATATATGATGTGTAATATTAAAATTATTTAGAAATCAAATTTTATAATTTTTTAACTTTGTTTGCTCAGTGAACGAGTAGTTCTAAAATAAATAATCAAAAATAATTTTTTTTATAAAAAATAATAATAAAAAATTTAAATTTTAAATTAGAAGTATTGATCTTATTCTTAATATTAAGTAAAATTTTTTATTAAAATTTTACATAATTTGAATTGTTCTATATTGAATTCACAAACGTGTCACATCCGTCATTAAGATAGTTAATTTTGAAATTCTTTGATCACTTTGTAAATAATATCGAAAAATTATAAAATTTAGTTTCTAAATAGTTATAATAGCGTAGATCATATCTAACGAAGCCGATCGTCGAATCGGCTATTCCATTATAAAAAATAACTTATAAGTATGAAAGCTTTCGTACTTTCAAAAGCACATAAAATATATTCTAGGTATATTCTAGGTATTGAATGCTTATATTTAAACTTTAAATCATACATTTTTGGTATAAAAAATTATGTCCCATGAAAAATATGATATTCTCGCAATCACGTAATAAAATTTTTATATTCTCTGTGGACAAGGAATGAAGGAGTGTTTTAAGAGAGGACTAAAATAAAAAGTAACTGAAGTTTGAGGACTTATGATGCGATTCTCATTTACCCCCTTCTCTCTTTTTTTTTTTCTTTTTTTTTCTTTCTTTTACCCAAAATTTTATTCCTGCAGTGGGCCCAGGCTCCTTTCTTTTATGGGCCGAGATGAGCCCAATAACGGCCCATATTTATTACGTCACTAATGTTTAAGTGGGCCCGGCCCATGCTCTCTCACCTGGTTGGGCTCGGTTCCGATCAAAACCCTAACCCCTCTCTCTCTCTTTTCCTCTTTCTCCCTCAAACCCTCGTCTCCTCCTCCTCCGCCGCCGCCGCCGCCCCTTTTCCACGCTCAGAGCTCGCCTCTGCTTCTCCAAGGTGTTCTCTCCCTCTCTCTGGATTGTTCTATAACCGTACGCGATGGAGTGCTCACCATGTGTTTGTTGATTTGACTCTGTAGCTGCTCGACTTTAGATTTGTGTCATCAGTGAGCGATTCTCAGTTAGAAGTCGTAATTATCGGCTTGCTTTGTTGCATTTGAGAGATCTACTGTGTTTCCTCATAAATTTTTGATTAGTTGGTTGTATGCAGATGAGAGAGATCACTCGTGCTATAAAAATCTCAAAATTTTTAATGCCAAAAGATCTTTTTTTGAGTTCCAGTTTATTCGAAGTATTGTCATCTTTTCGTTTTGTGTTAAAATTGGACAAAAAGACACATTATTTAACTAGTCAACAACCATGCTAGGGAATTATCCTGTATATCTTGCTCCACTTGTTATTAAAGCATTGTATATTCCATGGCAGAATCACAATGTTTGTGTGTGATTTGTTTAATTCTTCTGTACAGGGGGAATTCGAAAAAACTACAACTGCAGATAAAACATTTGTTAGGGGAAATGGCTTCGCGTGTTACATCGAAATTGTCTTCAGGTGTGTGCTGATAACCTGTTCTTGCTCTCATTTTGGTTAAGTTGTTAGATTATTGTGTGGTGATTTGTTTGTATTTTGTTTTCTCTTGATCGCCAACATTATTTGCAGCACTTAATGCATATGCTCACTAAGTGTCAGCATAGAGAGGAGAAAAATATGGATAGCACAAAAAAAAAAATAAAAAAAAATGCAACTTTTAACTTATCAGTAGGAAAAAAAAAGGATTATTACAGGTATTATCGACAGTATGCTAAGGAAGTGTCTTTGTCTTAAGAAGGAGAAATGCAAATGAAAATTCGACTTGTTTTTTCTTTTAAAATTTTCGATGTAAGCTAATTAGGGAAACTATTTTGCGCCTTTTATGCAGTGTTTTCTCCCTCTAGCCATTAACTACTAGTGTAAAGGTCTCGATACTGTTATATTAGCGTTATACTCTACTTACCGCCATTTTTAAGGTGCATAAGAAGGTGAACTTGATCATTTAGAGAACCCTGCTTTAGGAGGCTATTCAGTTGAATCTTAAGGGGTTAGTTTGAAAAATCTCACAGCATATTCAGTTGTACAACAATTAAAGCCTAATGACAACTAGGTTGATCCCACGCCAAGCTTGGAACCAAGCAGCAATCTTCTTCACGTGACAGTTGTTAGTGTTAAATAGTACCCTGGCAAGTCTAATGACTAACGTAGTAATTGATGAAGATGGATTTCATCAGATAGTCGTCGATTTCTCTGTTGTGTTTTGTTCTGATCTTAGTCACTTATTAATGTCTTATCAGAATGTCAAATTTTGTTAAAATGTAGATTTTGATTGATATATAAACCATCATCGGCTTGTTTTGTCTTCATAGCAGGCCGTTTGTTGTTGGGGAGCCTCGGCAACAATCTACTGGGAGTAGCGAAAAATTCTCAAGGGACAATAGCAGGGCAAAATTATGGCAATGTTTTGTCTCAGGTACTGTTTTTCCTAGTGTCATTGCACAAGTATCTTTCTCATAGTTCTCTTGATTCACTTTTTAAATGAATTAATGTCTTCCGGTTTAATTATGACCAGTGCCTTTTACCTTGTTACTGTTCGAGAAGATTGGATAAAACTTTGACGGATTAATTGCTTTTATTGGACAATCACCGCAAAAGCTCATTCTAGGTTTTCTGCAAACATTTCAAGAATCTAAAACAGCAAAGGGCAAGGTTTAGCTGTAAGAAGAGAACTCATTTTACAAATGGTTCATGAGCCAAAAGACAGACTGAAGCTACAAGAAAAAAGCATTGAGACAAATTTAATCGAGAAAGCCATTTTTCCGTGCATGTTGTTATCTACATTCTGATAGAATAAGAATTTTCTCTTGTTACATTTCAGCAACAAAGAACATTCATTCAGATGAGGACCAACCTCAAAGTGGTGGACAACTCCGGTGCTAAAAGAGTCATGTGCATACAAGCATTGAAGGGTAAAAAAGGAGCAAGATTGGGGGACACCATAATTGCATCTGTAAAAGAAGCACAGCCTCGCGGTAAAGTGAAGAAAGGAGAGGTGGTGTACGGTGTGGTCGTGCGTGCAGCTATGCAGCGAGGTCGGTGCGATGGCAGCGAAATCAAGTTCGACGACAATGCAGTTGTTCTTGTTAACAAGCAAGGGGAGCCGATTGGCACCCGGGTTTTTGGGCCAGTCCCACACGAACTCAGGAAAAAGAAGCATGTCAAGATCTTAGCTTTGGCTGAACACATAGCTTGAGGTAAACCCAGTTTTGATAGCTACTGCAGTGCTTTCCCTTTGCAGTTCTCGCAATTGGATAGTTTGTTGGCTAGTGGAGAGAACTAAATCATTGTTCCTATATATTGTTCAGCACCCTTCTTCTGCTGTTTGTTGTTTTCACTGATCTCTCTATAACAAAGTATTGTCACATGGAATCGCACTTTCGATTGTTTTCAAGTTTAGTATCATTTATTGTTTGCAAGGTTAGCAATTTTGAAATTGTGATTAGTAACCTCACTGTTTGTAAACAACTTGTGGTCTAATCTTAGTTAAGCATAACCATTCCAAATACTTAATTGGGTATGTAATATTAGGTTTTCACAGTTGATCAAAGTAATAAAATCTGACTAGTTTGTGCTCTGTCATTTTTTCACTAGTCATTACTTAATTATCATTTCTCAAAATATAGAAGCTTATGAACTTTATTTGTATGTTAGTGTGAGGTTTCATACCTAGTTAATTATAATTATTATTATTATTATTATTTTATTACCAGTTACATTTGCATCTGGTGAAGGTATTTACTGATAATGCAATATAATAGGCAAATTATTTGTCATAAAATATTCAAATGAGTGACATATATATAAAGTACCAATACAAAAGGCAAATGATAATTAGTAGGACAAAAATGTTCTTTTACACACATTACCACTGAATTTTGACCATTAAAAGATGATGTTAATTAGGGAACAAAATAAAGTTGAATTATTTTACATTTCTAACTAAGAAAAATTTAAATGAAACAAATATCTCACTATCTTTATCTTAAAATAATAAAATGAATATACTTTTACAAATAAAATATGAGAAGCATGTGCAGGAACTAATTAAGTATTTAAATCGAAAATATGAGTAACCCATTTTTTTCTCCTTTCTTTTTAACATTATTAAAGAGAATATACTATTTAGGATCTTGGAAATGTTACTGACTTTAGCAGTTGGAAGTTGGAACTGGTCAATATTTGAATCTCCCTGAACAAAATACAAAATTTCTAACACGTTTTTTTTTTTTTTGTCCACTTATTTATACGCAAACTTCAATGTTTTGATATTAAGTTTTTGACTACGAAATCCATCCCCCCTATCCCACCTTGCATTAAAGAGCTCATGTAACATTTACTTCCTATTCGGACTTAATTTAGTTGGCACAATAATTAACCCATACCTCTTTAATTTTAGAGTAATTTTTATTTTTTTTTTAAAAAGGTAGCATATTATTCGTTTTATTTATTTTTAAAATAAATTTAGCTAAATATATAAAGTAATTAAATTTTAAATTCGAATCTCAGATATCAATCACCAAGTCTTTTGCTATTTGCACTATGAACGGTTGATTTCAGAGTACTTTTAGTTATGTTGATTTTGCATTTGTGTGTTTTTAGTAGCATAATATTTGTTACTGAATAAATTATGGACCATCAATTGTAAATTTAAGAAAGTAGGACAAGTAGCATCAACAGCAACAAAAAAAAAAAAAGGAAGAGAAATTTTTTAAAATTTTTATTTTTTATTTTTATTTTAGTTTTATAAAAAAATAGTATATTATTCATTTCATTAATTTTTTTAAAAAATAAATTTAGTTAGAAAGTATAAAACAATTAAATTTTAAATTTGAAATCTCAGTTATCAAGTATTTTACGTTGTGTAAGAAAGGGCGGTAAAGGAGGATAAATTAATTATTGCTTGCACATTTTACACATTAGCGCACTCTTAAAATTGCATGAAATTTTATAAAATTTTATATTTAAATGGTGTAAAGTATAAATTACATCTACTGATTATGGAATTGATTTGTATAAAAAATAAATAAATTTATATTTTGGCAAAAATAAATTATTTTTAGATTTGAAATATACCTTATTCTTTCTTATATATATATATATATATATATATATATATATATATATATATATATATATATATATATATATATATCGTTTGAGATTGGTCTTTTTTTTTTTTTCCATGGCGTTAGAACTCGGCGCTTTTCTCTCATGCCCTTAAAAAATAAAAAAATAAATAAATAAATAAATACACTTTAGAACAAAGTATTATATTTTACTGTATTTTATGATGGAAAAATAAATTTTGCTATATTTTACGGTCAATTCAACGCACACGAAAAAAAAAAAAGGAAAAAGAAAAAAAAGAAAAAGGTACGGTTCACGCACGGGCAAAATTTATTGATCTTACGAGCTAGTACGGCAGGTACCGATCAATTCCGACCGTTGGATCCGCACGCCCAATGGCTATATATATATATCCTCACCTTATTTGCTCTTCCCATTTTGCTCTCACCTCGACTAATCTCTCTCTCTCTCTCTCTCTCTCTCTCTCTCTCTCTCTCTCCCTCTCTCTCTCTTTCTTAGGGTTTAGGGTTTGAGGTTTGGGGTTTGGAGTTGAGAGGAGGAAGGAGGAGGAGGAGAAGAGGATGAGGGTGGGGAAGTACGAGGTGGGGCGGACGCTCGGGGAAGGAAACTTCGCGAAGGTGAAGCTCGCGCGCGACGTGGGCACCGGCGAACTCTTCGCCATCAAGATCGTCAGCAAGCGCAAGCTCAAGCTCACCCACCCCGACATGATCGCCCAGGTTCATTCATTATGTCCTTCGCTCCCTCGATCTCCTCTCATCACCCGCCCCAATTAATTACAACATCCATGTTATAGAAAACACTTGTTTCGTAAATTTAACATCCTATCACAACTAAGGTTTTAAATTCGAATGCTCTTAAGCTCTTAATATTATTACTTTTTTTCTCATTTAATTCAAATCTAAGCGTCATGAATACTGACAAATAGGCATCGGATACATGATGACTCGATAACTTTCAAAAAAATTAAGACACGAATGCGACGTGAATATAAATAATACAATTTTAAAAAAATTAAGACATAAATACGACATGAATATAAATAATAAAATATAATATTATTAATATAATAATATATATTTATTATATGTAAAATATAAATGATGATAAAATATTGTTATATTTCTGACACAAATGAAAGTTTATAAAAAATTTTATTAATAATTCATATATTTTTAAAAAAAATTCTCCACTATAAATAATTTATTTATATTGTCTATTTATTTTAATGTCCTAATCAAAAAGTTAAAATATTTATTATTTTATATTATATATACATAAAAATAATATATATATATATATATATATATATATATATATATATATATATATATATATATATATATTAATTGTATGCGGTATGAATCTGCATTGAACGTTCGTCCAAAAAATGTCCACATCGAATACGAGTCCGACACGGACACACGAGTATCCGACAAGAACACGCGACGTTTATAGAAGTGTCCGTGATACATAAATTCAAATTCACGTTTTAAGTCAATCAATTCAATACGTGAGAAAAAGTGTTAAATATAATTATTAAAATCACCATAAGCGAGGTGTATTTGGTATAAAATATACACTCCACTTTAGAGTGTAAGAATAGTATTGCTCAATTAACATAGCCATACTACTCAATTAACATAGCGGTAGTACTGCTCTAAAAGAGACAATTTAGTGATAGACACAAATATTTGTCAAAAAATGACGGATGCGATAAAAAAGGTCAGACGATAGTCCTAACACTCCCTAGGTTAAAATACAGAAAAACTTTATTGTAAATACTCGTTTTTTTATTATTTTTTTCCCTACTTTCGAAAACATATATTTTGTCCTTTTACAATTTCAGAATTGTTTTTAGGGAGTTACGGATTACGGCGATAATAGAGAGAGTGGAATGACCAAATTATTATTATTTATTTTATAAATAAAAATATTTAATCCGAAGAAATTTAAAATAAGTCGTTTATTGTCGGAGATACGTTCCCTTTGGTCTTTCTTTTGCTCCCCCTAGTTATGTTTTTTTTTTCTTTTTTTTTTTTCTGATGTTTAGTTGTCTCATATTGTAGCTAAGTTCATACTTTTTTTGAATGAAGCGAAAGTATGTTATTTTGTTTTCAAAAAAAAAATGAAAAAATAAAATATATTTTTATATGTTGAAGAATATTTTTAGTATAAATCATAAAATATATAGACGGAACCTTTTGATAAAGGGGAGCTAAATATATCAACTTGAAATTTTGTAAGAATAAAATATAAATTTTTAAATATCAGGAAAAAAAGAGAGTAAAAAAACAGGTATTTACATGAGATTCTCTATATTTTAGCTTTATTATTATTATTATTACTTAATTAATTTCTCTTTTTTTTTCTCCCTTTAATTGCATAATTGATATCTCCGGATTTGTTCTTCTCCTCAAGTTTTAAACTCCCTACTATCGAATATTAACTATTAAACTAATAACATTTGTTTCATATGATATTAAAGTATGAGGTTGTTCTAAGTTCTTTGAATATAAAATATTAAAATATTATTGTTCAGCAGCTTACTAAAATTGGTTTATTACTTGGAAGAAAGTAATTATGTTGAAATCTGTAGCTCCCTTTTTCTTTTGATGGTCTCTTTTTTTTTATTACTTATCTCAGTTACTTAAATAGTGCAACTAAGGAATAGAAGTGGAGTAGAGGCTCCATTTCTTGTAATCAAAATTTCAAATTTGCTGATTTTTTTCCCCACTTTTACTGAATTTTCCCTTGGAAATAATCATATGCCTTATGTCAACTCTTTTCCTGTACGAATTTGAAATTTTTGGCAAAATTTCAACTTTTACTGTTTAATCAGATTTTTTTTTTTCATTATTTAGCTTTGTTTTTGTGCTTGTATTGCCACCCAGCTAGCTAGGAGTATTGAATTATTCTCTGAATACTCTTTCAGAAAACTATCAAATTTGCAATTTTCCTATTTTCAATTTACCATCTATTCTTTTCCTTGTTCAGATAAAGCGCGAAATTTCAACCATGAAGTTGATCAGGCACCCTAATGTTATACGCATTCATGAGGTGAGGCTTCATTAATATTCTTTTCATCGGCATTGCGTTGAAGGTTCCTTGAATCCAACATCTCATATTAATTGAGCAACATAAGAGGCGCGCAGAATTGATAGGATAGGTGATATATGAGATGGGGATTACACCCATTTAAATGATCCTGATGGTGATTCAACCACGACCATGTAGAACTAATGGGGTGTTAGATTGATTCTGATACCATGTCACCTAGAAAATCGATCTGATTGGAAAAATCCATGAATTTTTTGCAGGTTTTTCCTCATTAATTTGGCATAATATCTTAATTGCTGTGTTTTTTCTTAGGTAATGGCCAGCAAGACAAATATTTATATAGTTCTGGAACTTGTTATTGGAGGCGAACTCTTCGACAAAATTGTAAGATGTTCCTTACTAGTGAATTTGATCTGCAGGTGACAAACCAATTACTGTGCTGAGTGTTCTTACTGCTCCAAGTTCTTGCTTTAGGCTTCGCATGGAAGACTAAAGGAGGATGAGGCTAGGAAATATTTTCAGCAACTGATTAATGCTGTGGACTTCTGTCATAGCAGTGGCATCTTTCACCGCGATCTAAAGGTAAAAGAAGATCAACTTTTCCTGAATACTTGGTTGGTTAATTTCTCATTCTAAGATGGTCTTATCAAACAGCCTGAAAATCTTTTGCTGGATGGAAATGGGCTTATAAAAGTGTCGGATTTTGGGCTTAGCGCGTTACCTCAGCAAGTTCGTGTAAGTGAGAATTCATGATATGCATCCATTAATTTGCTTCTTGAAGTGCTATATATTCTATGGTAGCTTAAACTTTTAAAGATATCGATCGAAGTGCTAGGTACTTGCAGTGCTGGTATTGCTGAATTGAGCAATTATTTTTGAAGGGTCTCTTTTGTATCTTACAGGAGGATGGTTTACTTCACACAGCATGTGGGACTCCAAACTATGTTGCGCCAGAGGTAGTAGTAGTTTCTGGCTTGATTTTGTGCTGACAAATGCTTCTGATTAACTATTCACTCTTTTGCAGCTTTTAGATGTGTGGTCTCCTCTCTAATGCTTGATTTTAACTTCCATCAGGTTATCAAGAAGAAAGGATACGACGGATCGAAGGCAGATCTATGGTCGTGTGGCGTAATTCTTTTTGTCCTTTTGGCGGGTTATCTGCCTTTCGATGATTCAAACCTCATGTCGCTTTACGAAAAGGTGATCTTTAAAGAGAAACTGTTCCATTGATACACAAAAGGCTTTTCTATTTGGTAGAATGTATGTATCGTTGCAGTACTATCCAGATACTGCGACTTAGCCTCTGAACTTTTCATCATTCAACACTTTGGTGCATGAACCCGGCCGAGGGACGGCCCAATAAATCAGCCTTAATGGTGAAAAGTTAGCCCGTGTGCCACCCCCATTCGGATCTCTCTTTCTGTAATAAATTTACCTGCTGACTTGCTGAAGCTGCATGCAGATCTCTAAAGCAGAGTTTACTTGCCCACCTTGGTTCTCAACGAGCGCAAAGAAGCTCATTAAAAAGATTTTGGACCCAAATCCAAATACTGTGAGTCATGCTCTCAATTTGAAATATTACAGAAGAATAAAAATATAACATATTCCTGATTTCATTGCCAATTTGCATTTTCTGCAGCGAATGACGGTTTCAGAAGTCATTGAAAATGAGTGGTTCAAGAAGGGGTATCAGCCTGCCAGCTCTGAAGCTGTAGATGTCGATATTGATAATGTAAAGAAGCAAGAAGAACCAGCTCCAATGAATGCTTTTGAGCTTATATCTACCTCTCAAGGTCTGAATCTCGGCATCCTTTTCGAGAGACAAATGGTAAATTCACTTCGAACCATTCTCTAACTTCTTTCTCCACTGAAATTTCAGTATCTTTCCCTTTTTTCCTCTTTAAATCCACCACTTGTCGCATAGCATTTGAGATGGCAATATGGTCTCATGTAGGTGAGATAGAAAAATGCTGGTTCTTTAACGAAGGATTAGCTGGTTTTTATGCTTCATAGTTATGCTATTGGTTTGTGAACTTATTCACAGGGTGCCAAACTGGAAACTAGATTTGCGTCGAAACTTCCTGCGAATGAGTTACTTTCGAAAATTGAAGCAGCAGCTGCGACTTTGGGATTCAATACTCAGAAACGCAACTTCAAGGTCTTTGTCTCTTCGATTGTCTATTTCTCATTTCGGAAATTGTTCATGCACGCACAAAATTATGAAATAGAAGATTAAACTCGAACCTTCCTAAATTGCTTGTTACTTTCAGAATTCATTTTCCATTGCTTATTACTTTGTGGATGTTCCTTTCATTCACAAAACTAATAATAAGATTTCTATATATATATATATATATATTAGTTAAAACTGCACAGCGAACAATACGGACGGCATGGACATTTGGTCATTGAAACAGAGGTACAAGACACTACTACATCTCAACTGTAGTTTCTATAAATTTTCATTTCTACGGCATTTTGAGGTGACCTCTTCTTTATCCAACTAAAGGTTTTCGAATTGGCGCCTTCGTTGTACATGGTGGAGCTTCGCAAATTCAATGGCGACGCGCTCGAGTTTAATAATGTAAATCAAGCATGAATATCTACATTTATTTGCATGGAAAAACTATGTTTAGAATTAACTAATGTTCTATAACCTTCCTCCAGTTTTACAGCAATATATCGACGGGTCTGAAAGATATCATCTGGAAGCCGAGCAGCGATATATAGCATCTGCAACCAAAGTGGTAAAAATAAAATAGATTAAATGGTTTTCATCAAGGGAGAGTAAGTTAGATTAAATCAGATTTTATGTGCATTTTGTATACTGGATCTTCGATTATAGCGAATGCTAGATTAAATTGTATACTGTGAATCAGCAAAACTAGATGTTTTTCCTTTAAATGAGATGCTGTGTGCAATTAATTGTATACTGGATTTTCGACTGAGGTGAACTTAGTCGTATATATTTATTTATTTTTGTTTAGTTTATGATGACTTTTATCCTCTGTCGAAATTTAAATTCTATTAGAAACTACTTATTGGTGCCACGTGTCTGTCTCTGTTCCCCCATAAAATCCTGTCCACCAATGATATCTCCCATATCTGCCACGTCAGCACTCTTCACCAGATAAGCCATGATCCTACCCCAATTTGCATGCAATGCAAAAACTCCACTCGATCACTAAATCATCCACCGCCACCGCCGCCGCCACCGCCACCATGTCTGCACTCAGCTCTTTATGCGCCGTCGCCGCCGCCGCCGCCGCCGCCGCAGTTCAGAAACCGAGCGCCGGGAGCCACCGCGGCGCCGAATTCCGACTCCCCGTCCCGGACATCCCGACGCCGCTGAAAGAAAAGATCATCAGCCTGGAAGTGATGGGCGTCGACTCCGGGCGCGCCCTCTCCGTCAACCCGGCCCTCCGCACCGCGTCCCCGGCCTCCGTCCATGGCGTCGTCTCCTACCTCCAATCCAAGGGCCTCCTCTTCAAGGACCTGGGGCGCATCATCGGCATGTGCCCGACCATCCTCACCGCCGACGTCCGCTCCGACCTCTCCCCCGTCTTCTCCTTCCTCTCCCGCGACCTCCGCATCCCCGACGCCGACGTCCGCCGCATCGTCAACAAATGCCCGCGCCTGCTCACTGCCAGCGTGCGCGACCGCCTCCGCCCCAACCTCCTCTTCCTGCACCGCCTCGGCTTCGACGACCCAACTGCCATCGCCTACCGCGATCCCATACTCCTCGTCGCCAGCGTCGAGAACACGCTGATGCCGAAGCTACACTACTTGGCCTCTCTCGGGTTCTCGCGCGAGGAGGCTGCGGGGATGGTGCGGCGGTGCCCGGGCCTGTTCACGTTCAGCATCGAGAGGAACTTCAAGCCCAAGTACGAGTACTTTGCCCAGGTCATGGGTGGTACTTTGCGGGAGCTCAAGGGGTTCCCCCAGTACTTTGCTTTCAGTTTGGAGAAGAGGATAATGCCCAGGTACGTGAAAGTGGTGGACAAGGGGGTGGAGATGCCCCTCGCGGCTATGCTTAAGACCACGGATGAGGAGTTTGAGGAGTTGCTAAGGAAAGGGTCTTAAATAATTATTTTTCATCTTATTTTTGCCATCATGTCATGTAATGTAATGTAATATAATTAAGACCTGTACATTAGTTTAATTTTAATTTGTGTGGTGTTATATATTTTGAGATCAAATATATGTATTACCATCTTGTATTTGTAGATTGATGAGTTATCCCTTATTTTATCTAAAAAAGATAGAAATTCAAACTTCTATTTGAATTCTTAGATTCTGGTACTCAATCTCCGTTTTTGGTTCTTGAAAGAGTACAACATATTGGTATATATAGTAATTGTGATCAATTTAAGTTTGCAGAACATATTAACATAGTATAGGAGTTTCTACTTAATTTTGAGTCTCAAAATTATAAATTTGTTTTATGCTAAAAGTAAAAACTTCAGAATTTTGTGTTTGTTAAGTACTTTGTTATATGTATTTGCTACTGGAGCAGAAGAGAATCAAACATTGGATAAGTACAAGACCTTTCCATACCTTTTCATTACATGACCGATTTAGTAGTAGACCCGACCCGACCCGGTCCGGCCTGGCCTGAAACTGGTCCAACAACTCCTCTTTATGCACCAAATTACTTAAATTATCACTCTCTATTCCTAGAAATGTACACTAGCTATTCTTAGCATGACCGAAAAAGAATCTGGACCTAAAATTCTCATCACCAAAAACATAAATAACTAAAAAAAAAACCAATTTAATTCAATAGAGGGTGTAAAGAGAGATAGAGAGAGAGAGAGAGAGAGAGAGAGAGAGAGAGAGAGAGAGAGAGAGAGAGAGGGGCTTTCTCTTGCACCTCTTGGATTTCTCTTTGCAATTGCAGAGATATCCAAAATTTCCCTGTTTATTTGTTCATTTTTTTTACGACCATTTAAAATATTTCTCACAATTTCCTCTCTCTTTGTATCAAAATTTGGATTTAGTTTAATATAGGAAATCATCGGGATAATATGCCTAGAGTTCGTGCAAATTCGTCCCCCGAATTGACCCCCTCCAATAGTTCGGAGCATCATAATGATTCTCCTTTGGAAGGTAAATTATTATTTTGTTTTTTATTGTTATCTTTCTTTCTTTTTTTCTTTTTCTTTTTTTTTGTAAAATATAAGTTTTATGTAATTCACTATAATATTTTTATTATTGTTGGTTGACTTAGAATTTGATGCAATGCAGGATAACAATAGTAAAGCAAATTGATAGTCTAGCTTATTAAATTTTTTTTTATACATCTTTTAACTTTTTTAAATATTTTGTGCAAACAAAATTTTTTGGATTTTAATAGTAAAGAATAAAACTTTGTTTTAGTTTTATTGTCCAAACGCATTTGGTTTGAACGGAAACAATAATTCTCATCTCTTTGGAATAAGATAGTATAAGGTTTAGTTTTAGTTTTTTTTTAAAAACAATCTTTGTTCCCATTTAAGAATAAGTTTAATTAAAATAAATACAATTTTAATTATTATATTAACTATTTAATTAATTTAATATTTTGGCTAATCTAATTATTTTATTAATTAATTATTTAACTATTAGATAATAAACTAATTAATTTATTAATTTATTTATAGTTAATTAAATTATTTATTAACAATACTCATTATTATTAATTATTTTATTAATTAATATTTAGGGTTATCTAGTAATAATTAATTAAATTATGATTGTTAATTATTTTATCAATTAATATTTAGAATTATTTAGTAATAATAATTAATTAAATTAATTAAATTATTATTTAATTAATATTTTTATATTAATTAATGAGATAAAATATTATTATTTTAAAATTATTATTATTCTTATTCTCGTTATTTCAAACTAATTACTATTCAAACACTATTTTTCTTATTTACAGAAATAATTTAATTTTTATTTAAACATAAAATTAATCTTATTCTTACTTATTTCTGAACTTATATATATTTTTAGAATAAACAGTTCTAATGTATATCTGAACCAAACGTAGCCTAATGTACACTATAAAAAATCTAATATTTAAGAACGCTTTTTTTAATACTTAAGAATGTTTAAAAGCGTCTCAATATAGTTTAGCGTCTCTCAATATAGTTTAGCGTCGCATTTGAAGGCATCGATTAAAGCGTCGGTAAATAAAATATTACTATGTATATAATGACACTTATGCCGAGCGTCGATAAAATATATTCTAATATTTTAAAACATTAGAATTTATTAAAATCCTAACGCTTTAAAACCTCCAAAAATTTAAAATAATAATAAAATTTATTATTTAATAAATTAATTTAATATAATAAATTATTCATATTTTTTGAAGCCTATACTTTATAAACACAGGTATCGTTTGGTTCGGGGATAAGAGAGAATGAGTTATATCATGGATAAGTATAAAGTTAGGTATAAGTTAGGTATAATGTGAAATTGTGTTTGGTTGGAAATTAGGTTTATACCAGGTATAAAAAAAAAAGTGTTCGGTAGTGATTGAAGAATAAGAAGAATAGAGAGTTGACTTTTATGTTAAAAGATTAAAATATTTTTTTCTTTTTAATATTTTTTTCAAAATTGAAATTTTAAAATTTATTCAAATTTTAATATTTATTAATTTTAAATTTTTTAAAAATTTTAAGTGGGAGCAAAAAAAAAAGTTAATTTTAAAATTTTAAGTAAGAATAAAAATTTAATTTTTAAATTTATATAAATTTTTTAAAAAATTATAAAAAAATTGTATAAATTTTAAAATTTTAAAATTAATATTTTTTTAAAACAAAAAAATAAAATTTTTAGATTTATTAAAATATAAAATTAAAAAAAATTCAAATTTATAAAATATAAAATTTAAAATTTAAAATTTAAATATCTTTTTAAATTTAAAAATTTTAATTTAAAAAAAATCAAAAGAAACATAAAAAAAAAAAGAGAAAAAGAAAAAAAAAAAGAAAAAAAAAAAAAAGGAAAGAAAAACCAAATTGCCCCTTCTCAAGGGTCTGGCAGAGCCTTGGGAAGGGATTATATTGCCCCTTCCTAAGGCTTTGGCAGAGCCTTGGGAAGGAGTTATCTATTCTGAGGGGGGAATGAGATATCCCCACCCAAATTCCTGTTTGGGTGGGAATATCCCATTCCCCCCTTATTCTATTTTGGTTTGAGTACAAAAGAGGATTTTGGTGGGGATATCCCATTCCCTCCTTATCCCATTTTGATTTGGGTACAAAAAAAAAATATCTCTCTTTGTACCCAATACAAACGGTACCTTAGGCAGTGTTTGGTTGGGGGATAAAGGGGAAATAACTTCCTTTATCCCCCTATTCTTGCCAAACACCATACCAAAAAGACAGGGGATAAATTTTTTTTTTATCCCCCTCTTAACGGGTTATCCTAGGATAACCCGTTAAGATTTATTCCAAGGGGGGTGGGGAATAGGAGAATAAGGCTATGTGACTTATAGATTTGTGATTATCATTGAACTTGAGGCTATGTGACTTAGAGTGATATTTTTTATATTTGCACCTTTATTTTTAATTCCTGTTATTTGAACTCTGATTTTTAAAATTTTTACTTTAATTTTCAATCTATAGCTATCTAAAATTTGGATTTTGTATTTACTAAAATATACAATAAAATAAAAAATATTATTTTTTTTAGGTAAGATATAATTTTTTACTTATAATTAAATTGTTTTAATTTTAATATAATAATTAAATTAATTTTTCTATAAAAAAAGATAAAAGCAAAATTGGCATTTTGTAAAAAAATTCAATCTTCTTTTTCCACTATTCTTTACTATTCCATAATTTTAATCAAACACAATTTTAATTATTCCAGAGAATACCAACTTTTCAACCAAACATAATTTAACTTTTATACTTTATTATTCCGGAATAGCAAGCTATCCCAGATATAAAAAAAATTTATACCACAAAAATTTATTCCCAAACAAATGGGGCCTTAAAGAACTTTTTTTTTAAGTGTAAATTTTATTTTGTAGTGACAGTACTAGTACTATGATTTTAATTTTTATAGGTGTAGCGGCAAATGTGAAGCTACTATACAAACTAGTCCAAGACCACTCCGACCCTTCCAAAGGTGTGGCCACCGAGGATAGCCGGCGGCAGCATCGTGTCGCCGGAATCCTCACCATCCTCGACGACATCAAATCCCGTGTCAACCATTCCAACCTCGCAGCCCCCCACCACCAGCACCACCACCGCGCCGCCGCCGCCGAGCTCCGCCGGTGCAACACCGAGCTCCGCCGCAACAGCGGCGGTGGCGGCGACAAGAAGCCGGTGCCGCCGATGCCTTCGTTGCCGCCGCCACCACCTCCGCAGGATCCGGCGGAGGAGGTGCAGCGGCTCCGACGTGAGCTCGCTGCGACGATGGTGGCGAGGAAGAGCCTCGAGAGGATGTTCTCAAGCCTCGGGAAGGAGAAGGAGATGATCGCTGCGGAGCTCGCGAGGAAGGTGCGAGAGCTCGATGATGCGGAGGAGGCGGTGGGCGATCTCCGGTCGCAGAATGAGAGGTTACTTGATAAGGTGAAGGTGTGTGCGGCGGAGCATAAGGCCGTGGCGAAGAGTGGCTGCGGTGGCGGTGGAGACGTTGACATTCAGGTATAATTAAATAGTACATTTGTAGTTTACTATATATCATATATAAATAGAAAATAAAATTATTGTGCTCTTAGGTTCAATCAAAAAAAAAAAAAAAAAATCATATCGATATTTTAAATTTTTAATGACGTTTTCAGAGGCCCGAAGCTCTGCACGAGAGGAACAAAGCGCTATCGGAGCAACTGCTAAGAACTCTAGATAGCTACCGGGGGATGAAGAGGACATTGAAGGAGGCACAAGAGGAGAACACAAGAATGACATACAGAACTGTAGAGATCGGCGGCGCTGTAAAGGCGGGAATTGAGAGGATTCGCCGCTTGCGAGGAAAGATCGACAGCAACGGGGAGAGCGAGGAGACCGTAGAGGTCACAGAAGAGCTCGACAAACTGGAGAGTTTGCTTCTCGGGCTACGAAAGAAGCTCGTGATCGGTAACGGCGGCGGAAAGAGACCCGACGGCGAGAAGGGTTGTGGTTTAGTTGCAGAAAATGAGTAGAACATGCAAGAGTAGAAAAAGAATCAGGGATCGATCCACAAGGAATTGCATTATTTTCTTTGTGTATTCAATTCTTTTTTTGTTTTTTTTTTTTTTTGTTTTTGCGCGGGAATTAGTTTGAATTTCCTCACTTTGAGACTAATTATATAACTAAAATAAGTTATCTTTTGTAAAAGATCGAGATTAAAAGAAATTATTATCAAATACCATAAATGGAGCGGTTGGATAGACCAATGCATTTCCAATGAAAAGATAGCGATACTGGTCAACGGTGTGCCCTCCAAATGTATTAAATTAAAACGGGGACTGCGACAGGGGACCCTCTCTCCCCTTTTCTGTTCTTGCTTGTAGCAGAGGGTCTGGCTAGAATGACGGAGAGAGCGACCAAAAACAACCTGCTGAGAGGTGTGGGGCCATCTATTGATGCTAAAACTGCCATCATCCAGTATGTGGACGATACCTTCTTTTTTTGTGAGGCCAAGAAACGACAATTACGGAATCTGCGAGTCATCTGGCAGATATTCGAATGGGCTTCAGGCTTAAAGATTAACAGAAGTAAGTCCGAGCTGTTCTTCCTTGGCAGCAGCGGACACTTAGGGATGAGGCTGGCCGAGTTCATGAAGTGTAAAGTGGGCTCTCTGCCAACCAAGTACTTAGGGCTTCCTTTATCTAGGGGGAGAATCCGGAAGGCGGACTGGAGTGGAATCATTAGCAAGATCGAAAGCAGGATCGAAGGCTGGCAGGCCAAACTCCTCTCCCAGGGAGGGAGGCTGGTCCTTGTTAACTCCGTACTGTCTAACCTACCCCTATACTTTCTCTCCATGTTTAAAGCTCCTAAATGGGTCATTCGACGCATCGACTCACTAAGAAGGGCATTCTTTTGGCGTGGTCCCTATCTGGTTAATTGGAAGATGGTTTGCAGGGCGAAGAGAGACGGCAGGCTAGGGATCTTAGAGTTGGACAACCTGAACACCGCCCTGCTGGCGAAGTGGTGGTGGCGCTTCTTCACTAACGATGCGACCGCCTGGGGTCACCTGATTCAAAGGCTGTACTACGGCCGACGCCGCCCTCTGAGCGAAGGGAGCTCCTTTAAACCGAACTCTCAATGGTGGAGAGGCATTTTAGGAACGAAATATCTGTTTAATTGCAGCACCTCTCGTTTGGTGGGCGACGGACGTTGGACGAACTTTTGGTCTGACATCTGGACTGGGAACACCTCCCTTCGCTGTCGTTTCCCTCGTATTTTCGGAGAGGTGGGCAACAAAGCCTGTCGGGTCTCGGATTGCTTTGGCAGCACTGGTTGGCGGAGGAGTAGGACCCTGGCAGGCTTCGTTCCTACCTCGGGGCAAGACAGAGCGCTGATACAGAGTTTATCAGATTCTCTTGCTGGTGCTCGGCTTTCAAATGGAAGGGACATTTTCAAATGGAGATGGTCGAGTTCCGAGACCTTCTCGGTGAATTCCTTGTACCGCTTCCTTCAGGACTCTGGCGTGCGGAATCACGGTTTCACCAAACTCTGGGCTATCAAAATTCCGTTAAAAGTCAAAATTTTCAGCTGGCTGGTGCTTAACAGAAGGGTGCTAACCATGGATAGACTGCTCAAATGGGGTTGGGCGCGGACTAGCAACTGCTCCTTCTGCCCGTGCACGGGGGAATCTGTGGACCACCTTTTTGCCTCATGCGCGGTGGTGCGCTATCTGCTGGTCTGCCTGCTTCCCAATCACGTGTCCGCTGGCTGCTTCACCTCTGTCGGTTCGCTATGGTACGCTCACGCGAACAGTAGGAGCTCCCGTGGGAAGGAGGATCTCATCTCGATCGCGGCAGTGTGGTGGACTGTCTGGCTGGAGCGGAACAGCGGGAGGTTTGAGTCCGTCTCCCGTAATCCGGGGATTCTGTGCTCCTTAGCTCGTGACTGGGTAGTGTCCTAGTCGAAGTCGTGTCCTTATTTTTTTTTTTTTTTTTCTTTTTCTTTTTTTTTTCCGGAGGCCTAGTTGCCTTGACCTTGTAGCTAAATTCATCCTTGCAATGAATGAAGCGGCAGCATACTGCCTTCTCCTCAAAAAACATAATCGTTGTGTTCAAAAAGAGCTCGAATCTAATTCAGAAGTTTAAATTGACATGTGAAATTATATTATTGTTGCTATATGAAACGTACTGTGGTCAAGTTAGGAAGCAACACGCGGCGTAAACTATCGGCTAAAAATACCAGCCGATAAAAGAAATTGTCGATAAAAAGATGCTCGCGTCTTAACTAAGGCTGACTCTAGTTGAATATAAAACTGTCTCAGCCGAACGATAACAAGAGACAAAATCAGAATCGAGAATCGACTACTTGAGCTGCTAAAGTAAAAAATTTCGAAGAAAAAAGGCACGAGATTTGGGGTGCAAATCACGCAACTAACACAGAAATGGCAAACGGCGCCCAGCATCGAAAAATACTGAGAATCGCGCATCGGCAAGCCAATTTTGGAGATGAACGTGAATGAAAAAAAGCTACTATCCAACCGAAGAGGATCAACTCAAAAAAAAGTAGTTGAGAGATATGCGATGATTTCCCTTAAGTTACGTCGATTATCCAAAACGACGACCATAAATATGGTTCGAATGAGTATAAATAACCAAACTATCGAAGAAAAATGGGTCCTATAATCTCGTAAGTCAATGATTACCCTTACTTTTTCATACCTTCAATTCATATTTTTACAGTTTTTCTAGATTAAGTTTACACTTTTCTAGATAGATTTTTCTATCAGTATTTACAGTTTTTCTTACCGCTTTTTTAGGAGTAATCGTACTTGTAATTGTTTCCTTATAACCCTTTCTTTCGAGTAATAGAAAGCGAACCGTCTGATCCAGTCGTGTTAATCCATTCCCGTTTGTCTTAGTTCGGCTCTTTTAGACTGAACTCTATTAAGAGCTCGATTGAAAAAAATTCGGTCGAACAGATTCCTCCTTAATCTAATCGTTTGGTACGCGACGTATCACATCAAAATGTCAATTCGAAAGCTTCTCGCGGACGGACCAGATTAACGGTCAGCGACGCATTTCAGCTCAACATATACTTACACATTATACACGATACATAATTGTGAATGTAAGTGTTGATAGGCACTAACAATTTCTTCTTAATTTTCACATGCGAACTAATTAAGTTCCTAGCTAATTAAACTAAACTTCCTTTTTTTGGCTTTTTTTTATTATTTTTTTCACTCTCTAAGCATCGCATGGTATCTCTTTTTCCACTCGAGTGTTATATATTTTTGACTCTTTTGACATGTTTAATAAAATTCATTCAAACTAAAAATTTATATAACGAAAAGAAAAAAATCGAAGTAAAATATTTAAATTATGATTAAATAAATATCGCCAACTGTTCTCCACTCGGTCGAAAAAATGCGTGTCCTCCATGCATGGCACTCTCATGGTGCCAACAAATTAAGCTAACACGTGAACCCCTCGTCATCTACATTGCACCCTACGTATTATTTGTAAACCAAAAGAAAAAAAAAAAAATCAAAATTCTGTTTATAAATTTAATTTTGAATTTCGACCCACAAACCCTATATAAATAGCTTCTCAAGCTAGTTTAGCCCAAATCATCAAAAACAACAATCACATCAACAATTTAAGCAATTTTACCATCACGCGGATCATGAAAAGTACGTTGGTCGCGCGAATCCTCCTCCTTACGTTGCTGTGGAACGTTTACATGGCAACGGAGCGCGTCGGAGCCATGTCGTGTGGCGACGTGAGCCTGAACTTGGGGACGTGCATGTACTACCTCGCGGGACTCGATCCCCACCCGCCGTTCTCTTGCTGCGATGGCGTCCGCCACCTCAAGTCCCTGGCTGCCACCACCGCCGACCGCCGCCTGGCGTGCCACTGCATGCAGGTCGCCGTCGACCACTACAAGGGCCTCCGGAACGAGCTCTTCCAAACCCTCCCCGACGTCTGCAGCGCCCCGCTCGCCTTCGCCGCCGACCTCAGAAAGTGTGACGAGTGAGTTACTTTCAGCTTTCATTTCTGTTTGGCTCTACTTTTATTTTTTATTTTTATTTCAATAATTACAGTAACTTTTTAAGAAACTGATTTGATTTATTTTAGTAGGATGAATTAAAAATTATATTCAACCTAATAACAAATCATATGTTTTATTTAGGAAAAAAATATTACTGATATGGATAGAATTGATTATTTATTTCTTTTTGGTTTTATGTTTTCATGCAGGATACCATAACTTAAAGAAGGGATTTACACCAAAAAGAAAAAAAAAAGGAAGAGTATATATCTGAGTATGGTCATCTCTGTTATTACATGTTCTATGTTTGTTTAATAAAAATGAAAAACTGGGTCAGTGAGTGAGTGAAAATATATGTTGAGGCTTTTTAAAATTTAAGAGAAATATAGTAGGAAATTGTGACTTGGTGTTACTTTATGGCTTAAGATATATGGAAAAAATAGACCTTCAAATTTTTAGATTTTGAATTTCAGTTAATTATTTTGAGAACTATTCCAGCTATAAAATAACCAAATTTATAATTTTTCTTAAAAAATATTTACATGGTGTTTGAAAAACTTAAAATTTGACAATTTTGACATACATGAAGCTGGTTTGGTCGTTTATCGAACAATTTAACTCAGTTGTAACTTACATACTCAGCTTATTATATGACAATATTTAAAAATTATGAGATTCAGTCTTTAGGTAAATAATTCATGAAAAAATAAAATTCAATCGCGGATTATTCCTAGTGCAAGAGAAAAAGACTTGGTAGTGGACATTCTATATAATTTTAAAGTTTAATTATTTATATTTTTTTATAAAAATATGAACCAAGCAGGTTGTATATTTTTCTCGTGAATGAAAAACATAAAGATTAATTGGCCACTTTTCTCGCGAATGAAAAATATAAAGATCAGTTGACCACAAATTTTGATGTGGATTAGATCAGCATGCATCTTAAAGCATGCAAACAAGGAATGGATCTAATTAACTAATATCAACATGCACACAAACATGTGTATTATTTACTTTTAAAACGATTACTCTGTATATATATATGACTATTCTCGTAGGTAAATTTCTAATGTTTAATTCCTCTCTTTCCTTTGTGAATACTATAAATACTTACTAGCTAGTCTCACTAAATCGATCTCGTTCTCTTTTTGAAAAATTTCAAACCAGTTCATCAAGTTCCTGCTGCAAGTCCCAAAAATATAAATATCAAACTCATTCAATTCAAAAAGTTTAAAACTAAGGTTTATATCGATCATTTACTCATAGATATTATTCCTTTTAAAATTATTATTGTATGTGAAATATATATATATATATATATAGAGAGAGAGAGAGAGAGAGTAGAGCTTATATACTTCTAAAAGCACAAGTTTAATTATACTTGTAAATTTTTTACCATTGAATTTGTATTGAGATTTGTGCTATTGTAAAGTCAACTAAAGAGAGAAAGAAAAAACAAATAGCACAAATCTCAATGCAAATTCAATAATAAAAAATTCATAAATATATTTGGGCTTGTGTTTTTGAAAATATATAAGCCCTACTCTCTCTCTCTCTCTCTATATATATATATATATCTTATATATATATATAAGATATATATATAGAGGGGAACTGAAATACTATTGATAGCAAACGGCCTCCGTTGCAACCCATTTATTTTTTATGATTGAGCTTTCAGAATGACGATCGACACTATTAAATATGATTTAGATCTAAATATTCTTCAAAGTGAAATGATAGTGTCGAATTGTTGATACTAATCATTAATTGTAAAAACTCGAGCCGGCAGAAATACGCAACCAATTAACTTAAACTGTAAATACACAGCGCTCACGAATCTCAACCGGACTCAACCTATCTCAATCGAGCTCAACCCATATAGACGTTAGATTTATTATTAGACCTCTTACTGTTAGGTCTATTGTGGACCGCAATCCCTTTCAACTTATTGGACTTACCCAAGTCAACTTATTAGTCTTTTAGGCCTATTGTTACGAGATAGAAAGTTTGGCCTACTTTTAATCCATAAATAAATAGCCAATAAATATAAATCTTGTAATCAAGATCGAGAATGCATATCTTATTTTAAATAGTTTTAAAAAAAAATTGATCAAAATTTAAATAGTTTAGATTTCTTTATACTGTTAAACGAGGAAAAAAACTCATATCTATCATTAAAATTACAAATTTTATAATACTTTGATCACTAGGTCAATAATACCAAAAAAATTTGAAAATTAATTTTTAAATATTATTAGTAGTTAAGATTATGTTTAACGATACCGATCGTCAATTTTGAAACTCCATAATCGAAAACAAATGAATGGCAATAGAGATCATTTGCTAAGGATATATAGGATTCCAACTCAACTCTCTCTCTCTCTCTCTCTCTATTTTCCAACTCAACTCTCTCTCTCTCTCCATTAGTTGAGTTGGAATGTTATCGATAGTAAACGGACTATGTTGTTACCTATTTATTTTCGATGATAGAACTTTTAAATCGATGATCGGCACTATTGAATATGATCTAAACCATTTAAATTATTTAAAAATTAAATTTTAAATTTTTTCGATATCATTGACTGAATGATCAAAGGCTTGTAATTTTTGTAATTTTAATAGTAGATATGAGTCTTTTGCTAATTTAACGATGAAAGAATTCCAAATTAATTTATTTTTTGTTATAAAATTTATTAAACTATTTAAAATAAGATTTATACTTTTGATTTTGATTATAAGACTCCTATTATTACTTTTTGAAGGATATTCATTTTTGTGTTCAGTTGATGGATAAGAAAAGAATATCGAAAATATATAAAATTTAATTTTTAAGTAGTTTAAATGGTTTAGATCATATTTGATGTTGCCGATCGTCGTTTTGAAAGCTTCATCATAAAAAACAAATCGGTGACAACGAAGTCGATTTACTATCGATAGTATTACAATATATATATATATATATATATATATATATATATATATATATAGTCAGGTTACTATATCATTAAGAGCACCAAATATTTGGTAATATTAAATTTTTTGATTATTTCTATTTTTTAGGTCATACTGTTTTTTCAACCACCTACTAAATTCTAAAGATCCACTATCATTCTAATCATATATCACTTCGTCCGAGAATCAAAAATTTAATAACACTAATAATTTAATACTATTAATAATATAATAATCTCTCTCTCTCTCTCTCTCTCTCTCTCTATATATATATATATATATATATATATATATATATATATATATATATATATATATATATATATATATATATATGATGTTCGATGTTGGTTGTTGTAAACTTGATTCATTATTTATGATTAATTCTAGTACCATATGAAACTTAGTAAAATAAGTCATACAACATTGTTAAAATTAAGCAATTTTAATTTACACAAACAATATGTGAAATGCTAATATTATTCTAATTATATATATATTAAAAATGTACACTTTTTCATATTGTCGATATAAAATTTTATCAATAATAAAGTGTTACAAAAAATGACATAATTTTACATAAAATAAAGTTATAAACTATATATTAATTTTCTATATAATCATAATAAAATTTTATTTTATTTTATTTTATTTTTTCCATCTATTCTCTCTCTCTCCATCATGTCCCCTCGTAATCCCCTATCTTATTCTCAAGCCTCCAGTCCTCACAGGCGATGGGAGTCCCACGTATATAAAAAGTCACCATCTATAAAAGAAATATCTAGTAATTTATATATAGTATTACATTATTATACATATTATATATATGTTATTAATTATAAAATATCTTTGTTGCTTAACTACGAAGGGCATTATAAACCACACAAAATAAAATGAAAAAAAAGAAGAAGAAGTAAAAGAGCATTTACACAATTTTTTAATAGGTTCTCATCCATTTTCCTTAATTTTAAGTTGTTTCCTTTTCAAGGTAAGCATCAACTCCTTCAATGGAGTCTTTGACACAAGCATTACCACGTCACCCTATACACACAACCATTTTATAAGAATATAAATATAAATAAATACATATAAAGCATGCACACAATCTACACAAATATAAAAAATTCTCATGCAAAAGATTATTATAATACATTAAAAGATATGTTGGATAGAGAGCTTTCTATATTTTTTAAAATATCAAAATTTATATATTTATAAATTATTTTTAATATTGAGAGATCTGATTCGACGATCAATTTCGCTAGACATTATTTATAATATTGAAACTATTTAAAAATTAAATTTTATAATTTTTTGACTTTATTTATCTAGTGAAAGTGCAAATGTATCACATCGGTTGTTAAAATAGTTATTTGTAAAAAGAATTTATCACTTGATAAATAATGCCGAAAAATTATGAAATTTAATTTTAAAATAATTTTAACAGCTTAGATCATACCTAACGAAATCGACCGTAAAATCAAATATTCATTATCAAAATTAATTTATAAATATAAAAACTTTTGCACTTTCAAAAGTCAAAGAGTTACTCTTCAATTGATATATATAGTAAAAAAGATTTATTAATGTTCTAGTTGTACCGTAAAGTATTATTACAATTAATTAACCATAACACAATTGGCAATCTAATATTTAACTTCATACAATTTTGGCTTACCAAATGTTCTACTTAATTAGCTATTGCCTAAAATAGAAATAATTATAGGGCTAAGCAAATATTAAGGTGTTATTTATTGCATCTAATATTTTATTTTATTTTAAAATAATGAATGTTTTTTTGTGGACCAGTCCACATAATATATTTTAATTTTGGAGTCTCTACCGACACAACGACCGGCGCTTCTTCCACGCTACTAGTGATAACCCTAACTCTTAATTAGATTTTTTTTTTTTAATAGCATTATTAATTTGTTTTGTCGAAAGTGTAGCTCGTATTATAGCAGGTATTTTAAAAACAAGAATTCAAATAAATATTATTTTTATATTTATTTATTTGTACAGTTTAAATTGAAGTTCTTTGCTTGAGTCATTATTTTACTATTCTTTTTTGTTGTCCAAATTATTTGTTTTATTTTGAAAAGTTTAAAATTTGATGAACTAAACAACAGAAGTAAAAATTTATAAGTAAAAACTTTTCGCCATCTCTATCTTTAGTGAAAAACACGTATTTTTATTTTATTTTTTAAATCATAAATAAGAAAAATTCAAGTTGTTATTAGTTCCGGATATATTTGATAATTAATATTTAACATTAAAATCCTAATAAATAAAAATTTATTTAATTTTTTTAAAATAAAAAGCAACGTCTAAAATTTATAATATTTTGTATATAGATCTTTTAATATCATAGAACAACAATTGTTTCAATATCCTTAAATATTTCTAAAATATTTTATTTATTTATTTATTTATATATTTATTTTTCATTTTAAATATATTTTTCTGCATATTTTGTTGATATTTAAAAGTAGTCCCGCTTTAGTACCAGTTAAGTTATCACAGACCAAATCCGTTTTAAATTTTATTAGAGTTTTAAAAAATTTAAATATCCATGCATTTTGCACTTAACTTGTGAACAAATAAGAAAAAAAAATTATTATTTTGAAATGGTAAAATAATAATTTTACAAAAATAACAGTATAAAATCTATCTTTAAAAATATATTTGAAAGAATTTAAAATGTTAAAAAAATATTTTTAATATTAAACTTCTAAGCAGGATAAAGAAAAAAAAAAAAAGTTTTTCAAGGGTATGTAAGTGATTATCCTAAAACTTTAATTTTGAGAGCATTTTAAACTTCTTAAAAATAATTTTCATAATTTTTAAAAATTATAATAAAATTCATCAGGTGAGAATAAAATGAATGACCAAAATTAAAGAACCTCCTAAAAATAGATAATCGAATTCTTCAATTTAAAATCGAAATTATAAATCTTTATCTAAATAGTGAATAAAATTTTTTATCAAAATTTCAATCTATTCTGATTCTTTTATACCGTTAAACTAGCAAGTATTTTATACCAGCCGTTAAAAATTATCAATTTTGAAATTTTTTGATCGTAGTATAAATGATGTCAAAAAATTATAAAATTTAGTTTATAGAAATTTTAAATATTCAAAATCATGTTTAACGGTATGAACTTTCGATTCGAAAACTCTATCATCGAAAACAACTTATAAATACGAATTCGATTGTATTCGTAAGAGTATAGTAGTGATTTCTCTCTCTTTCTCTTTCTTTCTATATATATAGAAAGTAGAGCTTATATACATTTAAAACCACAAATCCATCTATGTTTATAAATTTTTTATCATTGAATTTGTATTGAAATTTATATTTTTTATATTTTTTTTCTCTCTTTTTAGTTGACTTTACAATAATACAAATCTCAATATAAATCAAATAATAAAAAATTTATAAGTATAAATTAGCTTATACTTTAAAAGGTATATAAGCTCTACTCTACTCGTGTATATATATATATATATATATATATATATATATATAGGGTAAAATATACGGTAGTATACGTATTTTGCGACGTATATGTTAGACGGTTTTAAAGGGGGAAGTGAACGGCGCGTAGAAACCGTTGTGAGCTCGTCGTGGGTATCCATAACGATAGAAACGGCTCTGTCGGTAACGAATAACGACACGCCACGTGTCGGCAGGGGGGGGGGGGGGGTGGTGGGGTTGGGGAGCATGACGTTACAGATCACTGTGGGGCCCGGTGACAGCTTCCGAATCACTGTACCTGAGTATGAACACGTGAAATGACGCTTTTGCCCTCTACCGTCCACGTCACGCGATGTCGATGATTCCAATGACCAAAATGCCCCTGAAGAACGTACGCCGGTGACGTGGTGATCCGCGTCCACGCCGCGTGCGTGTTTCTCGTTTTTCTTTGGTCGAAAAGGACAAAAAATGCACACAAATATTCGCTTCCAATATACAGAGTTAATTTTATAAGTACGTTTCTATATTTTTAAATTATTTTTTGTGTTAAAATTTTTAAATATATGATCGGATGTATTAAATTTGATTTAAAATATTTAAAAATTTTTAAAAATAAATTTTAATTTTTTTTAATATTATTTATCTAGTGATCTAAAGAGTTTAAAATTAATAATTTTAATAATCGTGATGAACCGTTTGCAAGTTCAACAGTATAAAAATATTCAAATCAAGTAAACTTTTCATAATTTTTTTTATACTATATAAACAATATTTATATCTTTGATCTAAATGATATTAAATAATTATGAAAATTATTTTCAAGCTATTTCAAAATTTTTAGATCAAATTTAACGAAGCAGATAATCGATTTGAAAGTCCCAATATTAATAACATGGAAGTCTCTACACTTTTAAAAGCACACAAGTCGGACTATCATATATAATTTTGGCAATTACTTTTTGATCAAAAAAGTATAATTTCAGCATGATTAAATTATTTTTGTAATTATTTTTTTTTCTTTTTATTATTATGAGTACATTTTTTGTATTTTTAAAAGTACAAAAATTTAATATTTATAAGTTAATTTTTATGACGTACATCCAATTCCACAATTAGTTTCGTTAGATATAATTCATACTATTTAAATTATTTAAAAATTTAATTTTATATTTTTTTATTATTATTTACTAAATGATCGAATAATTTCAAAATTAATTATTTTAACAGTGGATGTGGTACGTTTGTAAATTCAATATCAAAATTAGGTGAAATATTTAATAGAAAATCCTACTTAATATCAAGAGTAAGATCGGTACTTCTAATTTAAAATTTAAATATTTTATTAATAATTTATATAAAATTTTTAATTTTAACCATTCATTTTGTAGGCTATTTATTTAATAGGCAAACAAAATAAAAAATTTATAAAATTTAGTTTTTAAATAGTTAAAATACTGTAAATCATTTGTAACAAAATCGATCGCGTGGAATCGAATATTCTATTATCGAAAATAATTTACAAACACGGAAATCTCTGTATTTTAAAAAATATTAAAGCCTAGCTCTTATTATATATATTATATACATAAATTATAATTATTATCCAATTAATGGAGAAGGTAGTTTTTTTTATTTTTATTTTTTTTTAGCTATTTATCAATCTTCTAAAATTTAGAGTGTATAAATTTTATATATAATTAGCTTAATTATACTATATATATCACACTATACTTTATAAATTTTTCCACTTCGTATAATATATCATTATTATTTTTAAAAAAATTCTACACTATACTTTATAATTTTAAGTTGTTCAACCTATAACTTAATAAAAAATTTTTAATTAGTTATATTTTTCTACTATTTAATCAGTATTTTTATAATAAAATTATTAGATTTTGCCTAAAATAATAAATTTTTAATGACAATGTAGAGATTAGCGAGAAAAATAATAGTTTAGAAATAAATATGAAAAATAATATAGAGATTAATAACGTACAATAATATAATAGTATTTTTGAAAAAAATATGTATAATATAATAAATAAAAATAACACTAAAATATATATAGTATAGTAGAATATAATTAAGCATATACAATTTGAATATATTAATAATTTCCATTACGTCCTAGTTTATGATTTAATTAATTTCTTAATAATGAATAGTAAATATATATGTAGAGTAACCATCAAAGCTAAGAAATTAAAATATATTTTCTCAACTCAAATGTCAAATTAGTATATTAAATGTTTACAAAAATAAACCCTAGCTATAAATATATTACCATGTATAATATAAAAAAATTCAATTTAAATATATATTTTATTCAAAAGTGTTATCTGTATTTCCGGATTCATTAACTCTTTTTGTAACGCACCAAACGCATTTCCTCTTCCCAATAAAGGGATTTTTAGTTTCTCAAAAATTGTGAAAATAATATATATATATATATATATATATATATATATATATATATATATATATATATATATATATATATAAATAAATATTTTTTTTTGGATGAATGATTCCTCTGATTCTCAAACTATTATGCGAAAATATAAGACTTTTAATCGTCAAATTTTAATTTATTATAATTTTTTATTTTAATTTTTAAAATTATTATAATTAAGTATTATAATCTAATTATATTGATTAAATATTAATAAATAATTAATATAAAGATTATGTAATAGTATCATGATTAATAAGGAGCCAATAATTAAAATATTATATTATTTGTATATCAATACGTTAAAATTTGATCAATTAAATTAGGGTGAGGTGAAGTGCTTAATTATAATAATTTTAAATATTAGTATTAAAATATATAAATTTAAATTTAAGAACTGAAATATGACATGAGTCATAGTATAAGACCAAATAAATAATTTTGTTTTTTTTTAAGGTGTACTATATATATTTAATTCATTCTAGAGATTTTTTTATTGGTGAAATGATCAGAAAAATTTATTCTACCCCAAAATAGGTGAAATATATATTAAGTGCTTTTTTTTTTTTTCTTTTTTTATTTTTTATTTTTTTTATTTTTGGGGATGTATCAGAAGTATTTTTTTATTTTAAATAAAAACAAAAAATTAAGTAGTGTATGCGCGAAGGGTAATTCGGTAATTCCACCCCGCACACTCCTTCCGAAGCGAAAGCATCGTGTTCTCACCACCCCACAGAGATAAAGCGATAGCGACATTACTGCAAACACCTCTCGTGCTCTCTCTCCCTTCTTATCAGATCGAACGAGGTTGCGACATTACTGCAAACACCTCTTGTGCTCTCTCTCTCCCTTCTTATTAGATCGAACGAGGTGGTGGTGGTACTGGTCGTGGTGGTGGTGGTAGTAGTAGGAGAAGAGGAGGAGGAGGAGGAGGGAGATGGATTTTATCTCGTTTTTGACGTCGCTCGTGACCTCCTTCGTCATCTTCATCGTGCTGGTGCTCTTGTTCGTGTGGCTCTCTCGGAAACCGGAGAACGCGGTGGTGTACTACCCGAACCCTATTTTGAGGGGATCGAATCCGTGGGACGGGGCGCGGAGGAGGACGAAGAGCCCGATCGGGTGGATCGCCGAGGCGTTCTCCGCCTCCGAAGCCGATGTCGTCGCCGTTGGCGGCGTCGACGCCACCGTCTACTTGATCTTCCTCGCAACAGGTCCCTTTCGCTTCTACTCCTTTTTCATTTTTTTTTTTGTTTATTTTTGATCGATTTGAATCATTTTTAGTTCGTCAAATTGTGGATCTTGTTGAATCGATTACTTATTTTTTAGTTGTAAAAAAAAAAAGAGTGAATTGTGTAATGAAATTTCAAATTTAGGTGATTTGTGAGCTCAAATCAAAATCAATGAAATTGGGGTTTGGGAGTTTATGTCGAAACATTTTGTAGCTGAGGGTGTTTCCATACATTTAATTGGGTATATGGCGAATTTTTCTAAATTAATTTTGAAATTTATTTTTTTGTTCTTCTAATTTCTGGGATAATTTGATGTACGTATGAAATTATGAGAAACAACTATTATTATTTTTTAAAAAAATTAAATAACGCTAAGAATCTGACTCAAAAACTCAACACCACATTAAATTATATAAAATAATTATTTTTTCTATTTACATATTTTATATTCAATGGTTCGAAGTGTTTGTGGATTTTTGTAAAAAAAAATTATTTATTTTGGATGCAAAATATTCCTGCTTGATCTGCGTGCAAGTATTATTATTATTTGTTTGTTTGTTTTTTTTCTTGCCAGAAGAGTCGCCATCATGTAGGTTGCAGGTTGTTTTACACGAAAAATGAATAAATTCACCCCGTACTATCCTGATATTGCAACTTGGTCCTTGTACTTTTAAATTAATCCCTGAACTAATAATACTTTCTCATTTAATATAACCATTTTTCCAATTCCCATATAAATCCAGCTTTAGTACTCGAAAATTGCCTTAGAAAAAGTAATTTTATAAGGGGAAAAAGAATTATGTATTCTCAAAAAAAATTTAGTACTTGGGGATCAAATTGCAATATATGATGAAGCTCAGTGACTTGTATGAGAAAGTGGGAGCAACTTGTCTTTATCTGAAGGAAAAAATCATACTGGTCCAAGCTTTGGACACAAACTGGACCATTAGTCAGATATGACTTTTCCTCTCTATTCTTAACTGGTACATAAGAAGGTTTCTGTTTTTTTTTTTTTTTTTTTTTATTTAGGCTAAATTGCACATTTAGTCCTCAAACTATGGCTTAAACTTTCTATATTATTGCAATTAAGTCTCATAATCTAATTTACTAGACTAAATATTGACTTATTCCTAATATAGATGTGATGCGCAATTTTAATCATCATCGTGTCATCAAGAACACCAATGCCACATTATTTTCACATTAGCGGCATATCAATATTCAGTCAACTAAATTGGGTTATGAGATTAAATTTTTACAATTTAGAAGGTTCGAACTAGAAATTGCAACAAATTAAAGTTTGAAGAGTAAAAACATAATTTGGCCTTTTATTTTGTATGGTTTTTTTTCTCCTTTGAGTAAGATTTACTGTTTCTTGATATGTTCTCTATTTATATAGATTTCTTTTTTTTTTTACTGCCCATTTTGGGTAATATTTAATTTGATTTGATGGTCCTTTTATTGTTTCTTAGAATTATTTTGGTATGTTTGTTGGATTGTTATTAATGTTCACCAAGTTCTGTTTTTTGGTACTGAAGTTAGCATTGATTCTCAGCTGTTTTGGTTTCCAGATTATCTTTTCCTTAAAAGCAACTATATTGATAAATAATTAAGTATGAGTCAATAACATATAAACACCGATCTAATTATAGTTAATTTGGAAATAGGTTCTTGAACTTTTTTTTAGAGTCTCCGAAAATGTCTTGAGGGAATCCATTAAGCTTAATCTGACAAGAATTTGTTTAAGTGAAACAATATGTTTGCTAAGGGGGTCGTTATTTAGTTCAGGACATTTATCAAATTGACTTGTAGTTCATGGACGTGAAATTATTTTGTTATCACCTGTTGGGAAACAATGTTAAATTTCCGACATTTTTCCTATCTTTATCTCCATTCACTATTTGAGAAACATCGATAAAATTTTCCAGTTCTGCCTCATTTTTGTTACAGAATTTTCTCAACTTTGACACCGCAGTCTGTTTTTTTTTTTTTTTTTGGGCAAATTCAGTTATGGGGATATTGGTCTTCTCCGGCATTGTGTTGCTTCCTGTTCTTCTTCCACTTGCTGGAACTGATCACGCTCTGACCGATGCTTCTAAAAATAGAACAGATGCCGGAAACTTCACCAGCATTGACAAGCTCGCAATGGGCAATGTCGAAGTGAGCTTTCGTGTTATTATGAATTACTCGCTGTTCTGCTTCTATAGAATGCATATTCTTCTTCTATAGAAACCACCACCAATTTTTCTGTTGGAATCTGTTTATGTTTTTAATGCATGATTCTTTGTCCACTGGTTTCCTCTTACTCTAAATCATTCTACTAATTCTGTGTAATTGTTTCTTAAACGCATGATCTCTACTTGTATTTCAGAAGGGAAATCAGAGGCTGTGGGCATTCCTATTAGGAGTGTATTGGGTTTCCTTTGTCACCTATTACATCTTATGGAGAACCTACAAGCATGTTTCCAATCTGAGGGCTGCCGCAAACTCAAGTACGGATGTGAAGCCTGAAGAGTTTGCCATATTGGTTAGGGATGTGCCTAAACCTCCCCCTGGTCAAAGCATAAAAGACCAGGTTGACTCGTATTTTAAAGCGCTACATCCCGAGACGTTCTATCGGTCGGTGGTTGTCACTGATAACAAGGAGGTAAGCTGGCTTTCAATCTTTTATTGTTCTTTTTGCATAAAAATTCCACTCTTTTGGGACTTGCAAAAAACGTATAACTTCTTTTGTTTTTCTTACTGATTTAGCCACTTTTCATCTTTTTGGACTATTAATGCACCATTTCAATCATTCAAAACTGTATATTCATGGACTGTAGGGTCAGTTCAGTCCTAGAAGTTGAAAAAGTGGGGTTGCAAATATAATAATTTTGTGTTTTTGTTTTTAATTTTTTTTCTTTCTTGTGAAGAGGGCTCTTTTGTTTAATGAAATTGCCTTTTCTTGTCCTGTTTGGTGGGAGGAGGATTCGTGAAATTTGAACCATTGTCGCCTCATTTTGTTTCTCTTTTATTCAGGCCAACAAAATATGGAAAGAGATAGAAGCCAATAGGAAGAAACTTGCTCGTGCTGAAGTTGTGTATGCAGAATCAAAATCGACAAGCAGACCAGATGGAACTAGACCAACCCACCGAACTGGCTGTCTTGGTCTTGTGGGTAAAAAAGTTGACACCATCAATTACTGCAACGAGAAAATCAACGAATTACTTCCCAAATTAGAGGCTGAACAGAAGATCACTCTTCGTGAGAAACAACAAGCCGCAGCCATTGTACTCTTCAACAGCAGGCCTGCTGCAGCTTCTGCATCACAGACGATCCATGCTCAGAATACCAACACATGGACGGTGATGGAAGCTCCTGAGCCACGCCAAGTGCTATGGACTAATCTCCCGAAGAAATTATACGGGAGGCAATTACGGCAGGCTGTAGTTTACGTCATCGTTTTTCTAACTGTGGTGTTCTACATGATTCCTATCGCATTCATCTCCGCATTTACTACTTTGGATAATCTTAAGAAACTCCTACCTTTTTTGAAGAAAGTAGTGGACCAAAAAGAAATAAAGACGGTTTTGGAGGCTTATTTGCCTCAGATCGTGCTTATTGTTTTTCTGGCATTGTTGCCTATGTTCCTCATGATTCTGTCTAAGGCGGAGGGACTCACTTCTGAGAGCCATGCTATACGAGCTGCGGCTGGAAAGTACTTTTATTTCGTTGTTTTCAACGTCTTCATTGGCGTTACTCTCGCGGGAACATTATTCAGTTCGTTGAAGAGCGTTTTGAATCATCCTGCTCAGATTGTTTCATTGCTTGGCGAAAGCCTGCCTGGAAATGCTACTTTCTTCCTCACTTATGTCGCTCTCCAGTAAGTTCTCTTTTCTTATACATATCAAAATTTGTGTAAATCCAATAGGAGTTAATTGTTTGCTTCTCTACAATGTGTGACAAAGACCGCATGCAATTCATCTTCCAGGCTGCATATCATCCTGATAATATAACTTGTTTTAGAAGAAAAGTTACATTTACTACTTGCACATTATGCAGAGATGCTTATCACCGTTTGTTGTTGGTTCGCAACATGAGTAGGAGCTGATATGGTACTTAATTGTTTATCACAGATTCTTCGTCGGCTATGGGCTCGAGCTCTCTCGTTTGGTTCCTCTAATCATATTTAACCTTAAGAAGAAGTTCCTTTGTAAGACCGAAGCAGAGGTGAAAGAGGCATGGGCTCCTGGCGACCTTGGATACGCTACTAGAGTTCCAAAGGACATGCTCATCATGACAATCGTTCTCTGCTACTCCGTGATTGCTCCTTTAATCATCCCCTTCGGCGTTGTGTATTTTGGCCTTGGATGGCTTGTAGCAAGAAATCAGGTCAGCAAGATTTTTTTTTTTTTTTTTTTTTTTTTTCTTTTTTTACTTGATTATGAGCATTTAACATGAAAGATAGATATGATTAAAGTTCCAAGTCTTGTTAAGACAAAACTACTCATGTATATCTTCAACAACACCTGTGATGTATGCATAAGTCCACAACGTAGAAGTAAATTTAATGTTTTGTCATTCTGATCTCAGGTTCTAAGAGTTTATGTGCCAAGTTACGAGAGCAACGGCCGAATGTGGCCTCACATGCACACGCGGATTGTTGCAGCTTTACTAGTCTATCAGATCACCATGTTGGGCTTCATGATTCTGAAGGAATTCTTTTACTTTCCTTTCTTGATCCCTTTGATACCGATCACCTTCATTTACACCTTTATATCCAAAAACCGGTTCTACCAATCTTTCGCCCACACCCCTTTGGAGGTCGCAAGCCGCGAGATAAAGGAAACCCCGAATATGGAATTGATATATACGGCATTCATTCCCCCTTGCTTGAAGCCGGAGAAACCCGAGGACAGCGATAACTTTGAAGACGCCCAATCGAATACATCTAGAAATACTTGTTAGTTCCTTTCCTAATGTTTCTTAACTCTATATTTCTACCATTTCTCCTCTACGAAGATGCTAATGTTATATTTGGTGATGTTTCCAGGATTCACAAAACGGCATTCGCAATGGTTTTTTGTGGTCAACTCCGAAGGTGCTTTTCCTTAACCGATCTAAGAAAATTGATGTATATATGTGATTGTTTGCTGCAAAATGTGTTATCATGGTGTAGACACGTATGTTATTGTTCTCATAGATAGGCGTTAGTAAAGGGCTTTCTTTCTTGTTTCTTTTTTCCATCTTTAGATTGTGAGGAACTTAAAAAGTATCAGTTGTGATCTCTCTCTTCTTATCTAGGACTAGGAATCTGGTTTGTTGCTATGGATATTGTCAGAAATTGGCTAAGTTTGTTTCAGTGGTTTGTTTTGTTTGTGTGAGAATTTAATGAACTTTGTTCTGTTTGATTCATTTATAAACAATGTGGTCTGTATGTTTCAATTATATCAACTTGGATTGCTCTGAGCATGATCGGGAAATTTAGAATTGGTTATGATATCATGTTATTGAATGATCAATTGTTGCTCTTAACCCTCAATACCAATCTTTTAATTACAATTGAATGATAGTTACACAATGTACAATACCTATTCGGGCTAATTATCAATCAATTAGCCGTCAACAAGTTCTGTTCTTGGATTATTAGTACAATATCCTTCTACATCCTCCGCATCTTTCACTTCCTTTCTTTCATAGCCGTTGTGTGAGGCGGAAACAGCGGCCGCCGGCCGATACCAGCATGCCGGGACCCCAAGCTCCTTTCGCAGCATCGCCCCGGCCTTGTTCACCAGCGCCAGATTCCTCCTCGCCCCTGGTCGGAACCCTGAATTCGGCCCGACGTATCCGTCCACCAGGTGCAGGTACGTCTCGAGGTTGTGGTACCCGGCGAAGTCGACATTGCGCTTCAGGTACGGCGATGCCGCCACGTCGAGCCTGAGCTCGTGCCCGATGTGCGCGTATGCCCATTCCAGCGCCCCCGCCGCCGCCTCCCACTGCCTTATCCTCTCGTTCAAGATGATCCCGGGGAGCTTCGGGACCAAGTCCTGCTTGATCACGACGCGGAGAATTTCCACGTTCAGTTTTCGGAGCTCCGCGCCAAAGGCCTCGTTGCCGACGCGTGGGGCGCCGAAGGATATGACGCGCACGGGGACGTCGGGGATCTCAGACGCTGCCTCGTGCGCGTTCAGCAGCGCCAGGGCACCGCCGAGGCTGTGGCCGGTGATGGTCAGCGTGACTTCCTCTCCCTTAGACTTGAAGTAGTTCACCGCACGTCGGATCTCGCGCATGACTTGCTCCGACGCGCTAAGCTGATTGTGCAACGTGTCATGGCTCCTGGACGTGTACATGCTTTGGAATCCGTGCTCCACCCTGGCGGCGGCAGTGGCGGCGGCGGAGGCTGCGACTGCGACGTGCGCTGCTGCCGATGCTGGGTGCAGCGGCTCGAGGTTGCGGTGCAAGTCCTCGAACCACTCGGCGGGGACGATGGTGCCACGCCACGCGACGACTACATCACGGTGGCCGGGGCGGCGGCGGGGGCCGACGGCGACGAAGCCCATCCAGTTGGAGTCGCGGCTCCAGGCGTCGGCGTGGAGCGAGCACCGGAGCCAGCAGGGCAGCCACGGGGGCAGGTCGGTGTGGGACGTAGCATAGAGGTAGCGCGTGACGGTGTAGCCGTGGCGGCTGAGGCCAAGCTCGTCGAAGAAGCAGCTGCTGTCAAACAGGCAGTTGCCGCAGTTCTCCGACCGATGGTCGTTGTCGAATGCGTCGTACGTCGCCTGCGCGAGCTCACCATATTTGATGATCTCGGCCCGGAAGGACGGGTCGAGGGGGTTGAGGTGCTGCGACCAATCATCATCGGCGGCGGCGGGGTCAGCAGGAAAGTAACAGCAGGTGCCAGTGGCGTCGAATTGCTTGATGTTCAGATTGAGAATGTCAGATAAATAGTTCTTATTGTTAACAGTTGAGATTGGTTGATGGTCTCCGGGCCACGACGGCCGGACATGGGTGGCTGCGGTGGCGACAACGACAGCGGCAGGGGATCGAACCGACGTCCAGGGCCGCCGGAGATGCGAGCGGCGGTTACCGGAGGGGAAGGAGAGGTGGTGGTGGATGGCTCCTGAGTTATAATTCACAGCCATTAATTGTTGGAGGTGATTGATTATATTGTGAAGAGCTTATTTATTGAAGGGATTGAAGATGTGGAGAGGTTATATATATACATATACACATATATGGACACGAATTTTGAGTCTCAATGAGAATTTAGGCGAGTGGTGGTGGAGAGGTAGAATAAGTCTTATAACATTAGATAGTCAAAGTCACAGACCTTGACTTGGCTTCAATTTCTGTGTGTTGACCGGTAGTTGTTTTCACTTTGGTGAGATTACTGAAAAGCCCATGTAGAATTGATCTAGCTAGTGTTATGTACATGTGGCGGAGACTTAAATTTTTACCACATTTTCCTAACAACTTTTTACAAGTTGGAGTCCGAACCCGACAATTAAAATCAAAACTCGAATTTCAAAGTATATTATATTAAAATTTTAAATTCTTAAATATAAATTCAAATATCAAGTTAGATATAAACAAAATCTAAATTCATACTCGAATCTGAATTCGTGGAATAAATTCATCCAATTCGGATTAAGATTCAAGTAAAAATTTGTGTATCCTTACCCAATTTCTCATACCACGTCTAACCTCTTCCCAAGAAATCAACTGAACCAGTTAATTTAGCACCTTATCGAACTCTATACTTGTATTCAATTTACGCAATTAAAAATACAATCATAGCAAACGAGATGAATCGTGTGTCTTAATTTGGGGGGAGGTGGTTTAATATATAAGTGGCACGAAATTAATCCGCCCGGTCCGTTTGGACTCGGGCAAGATCCCTATAACCCGTTAAACATTGAGGGTATATTAGTAATTTTAAAGAGGAAATGAGACTGATTAGATTATTTTATCAAATACGTGTTGCATCAATTTGACTTTTTTTTTATTAAAGGAGTATATTGAAATGGTCTTCTTTTTTTTCATTTTTTTTTTTAAAAAAAAAAAATTGACAAGTGGTGTTTTTTTAAACTGAGGAATGTGTGGTTTGACTTTTATTAGCGAGAGTTCACACGAGTTATTGTAAGAATTAATCTCACTCGTGCATGTAATTTAAATTTATTGCAATCATTTAATTTTTAGAAGGTTTAGAGAGAAATTAATACATGCACCCCTCAAACTTTTAATTTTTTAAAATTTAGTGATTTTAATCAAAAAAAAAAAAATTATCAAATTTAATAATTTTAATCACTTGTTAACAAATAAATTAAACTAGGCCAATTAATTAATAATTAATTTATAATAAAATTATTAAGTTTAATAAAATTTAAATTAACTTAATTAAGTATAAAGATACAGATCAGAAAAGTTAGAAGGCCAAGGATTTCAATGGAAAATTGAATAATTAAAGAGAAACCTCCATAACATTTTTACCCAAAAATAATAATAATAATAAAATAAAATAAAATAAAAAAGTGGTGGATGCTTCGCTTGTGAACCTAACACCAGTCCAAGAGACAATTCCTCAGTATAGAATAAGAATGTTATCGTGGTGGGAAAATCTTTAATAAGGTCAGAGATTTAAATCTATGTATTATTTTAAAATTTTGAAGCTCAAATTCAGCTTTAAGAATATTATTTTCATCAATTGAAGCTTGTTATTCAGATCAGTCTAAAAATATATAACAATTTTGTTTTAATGGAGATAGTAAGAGTGTTAATTTCACCAATGAATTGTGTTTTGCTTTAATTCTGATACATTGTACGAGATAATATCAGGGATTAAGGCTTTATTAGGACACATGAATATCTTATCCAGCATATTATTTTTATTTACTCAAAAAAATTATAATCTTTAATAGATAAGAAGTATGATCAAATACTAAAATATACGTACCATATTCAACATGCAAATTATTTTTTCACAATAATCTATTTTATTCTGTAGGTGGAATGTACTAAATCACATAGTCAAAATCTTCTAAAATGTAAAATAAGTTTTGACTTGCAGTCACCAAAAAAAACAAAAGGACACAAAATTATCCGATAACTTTACAATGATGATTTCATTACATTCTCACCATAATAATAAATAAATAATAGCAAACATACTAAATAGTGACATGCATGTCTGGATTGTTGGAAAAATTCTTCCTAATTCTTTCTAAGTAAAATATTATTTTAAAATAATTTAAATATAAAATATTTAAATATATATTCGTATGTAAATTATTAATATACTATAAATAAATAAACAATAAGAATTGGATGAAATATGTGGGTCAAGACGTGCAAAGGACTGTCATAAAAGCAAAATAACTCCTACACGTGCTAGGCTCCGCTAAACACTCCTGGCTATGCAAAGACAAACCATCCCGTCGGCATGACTCCGGAATGGTGCGAGTGAACTAGTTCAACTTTCAGAGATCCAACAAAAATAAAAATAGAAAAGGAGAAAATTATAAAGCTCAGAGTATATCAGTATGTATCAGAGACTTAATCAAATTCCTACTTTATATACAGACTAGAGTCGGGAAGAATCTTGCAGCTCACCTCCAAGCTGGGTCCAACTACTAAATCTCGGCTTAGCCGTTGGACCTTACAAAAGAGGTCTTTGAGCAGTCCTTCGGACTTTTCTCAAGACAAGACTCTTGAATAGCTAGTTAAGACATTTCTAACTTAAGGCTTTGTTAGATAAAAAAAATAAAAATACAAGGGAACCAGGTCAAGACCACGAACGCACACAACTACTCGCATGGCTCGTGCTCGTGTCCTTAAGAAAAGTCCTTATTCTCACTTCCTCTGTGGCGCCCCAACTTTCCAGGGGATCACCCATCCTAGAACTACTCTAGCTCTGGCACGCTTAACTCTCTTAATCTTTTGGGCCTTACTACCACCCAAAATGCTATAGCCGGGTTAAGAGATTTAGTCCTATTATATTATTTATATATAGGACTAATCCAAATTCCGGGGGTGTCACATTCTTCCCCCTTTAAGCCCTGACGTCCACGTCAGGCTCAAGCACACTCATAAGCATCAGGCGATGTGCGACTCGTCTCGCTAGCCTTAGCCGACTTTGTGGGGAGCTGCACTCCACCCACAACAGTCATTAGCCGGGGAGCCTCGCTCTGCCTGCTATACAACCCTCGCTCAGCCGAGATTTATCTCACATTTTCGGCTGGTGATTGGCTCTGATACCAACTGTGGCGCCCCAACTTTCCAGGGGGTCACCCATCCTAGAACTACTCTATCTCTAGCACGCTTAACTCTCTTAATCTTTTGGGCCTTACTACCACCCAAAATGCTATAGCCGGGTTAAAAGATTTAGTCATATTATATCATTTATATATAGAACTAATTCAAATTCCGGAGGTGTCACATCCTCATAACCAACTCACACAAAATAAAATCCTTATTCTCATTTTTTTTCTAACCAACTGACACAAAAAAAAAAATATATAAATATTATTATCATATATGATGAGTTTTCAATATGAAATTAAATATCACATCACATGTAGTGAGTAAAATTTTAGACTCTCAGATAAAGTTCATTAATATTAGACCTTCCAGAAAACTCATAGATGAAAATTAAATTTTAAATCACAAAACACAAATAAAATCTAACATGGGCCACCATCATTTTCTATTTATTCATGAGCAAATCACAATTTGTCACTACATATATGCTGATTGGACATAAAATTAAATCATTGTCGCAATTTCCTTTCCTCTTTTGTTAAAAAAAATTAACTTGAGGTTGGATATGAAGTTTAATAAAAGATGCCATGTTAATATTATTAAGCAATATATATGTATATGTATATTGCTTGACAAAATACGTAATTGTTATAGAGAGCAAGTTTCAGAGAGATTAAATTGTTATACTCCACCATGCATGACCAAGTACGACTTAAAATTTCCCTCAGAAATAGTAGAATCTAACAAGAAGGAAAAACAATACCAAAAAAATAAACAGTATATAACAGTTGAAATGGATCAAAATAAACAAGTCAAATGGCTTATTAAGAAAGAGTAGGGTTTCAACCTACATGCATGTATGTACACATGGAACTGCACATACTATTATTCAACATCTAATTGCCAAAACCATTTCCAAGAGAAAAATCACCACACAAGCAACAAAAATGCAGCAGAAAACTTCAAAATAGGAGACTGATCATGAGTTAGCTCCAAATGAACTCAAAGCAACAACAGCAATAGAACTTACTTAGAAGAGCTCACTCTCTTTGTGAGTGCGAATCACGCAATCCGATCTCGGGTAGGAGATGCAGGTAAGAACATATCCTTTCTCCTTGTGCGAGTCGTCGAGGAACGAACCTTCCGACTGGTCCACCGCGCCCGAATCGATCCGTCCTGCGCACGTAGAGCACGTGCCCGCGCGGCAGGAGAACGGCATGTCGGCGCCAGACATTTCAGCCGAGTCGAGAATGTACGCGTCGTCTGGGGCGTCGAACACCTGCTCCTGCCCGTTCGGATCGATCACCTTCACTTTGTATGTGGCCATCATAGTTGTCTTGAAGCATTTAGATGATTTTAAGACAAGTGCTCCTGGAAAAGCACTTTTGAAGTCTCTGGAGGAAGAAAGGTTTGTTGGCCAAATAGAGAGGCTTTGCCATTTGATGCCCCCGTTCGGAGTGAAAATAGCCGTCGAGAGGGTAGTGCTCGACATCCTGAAAGAACAGAAATTATGATTCCAAATATCTAAAACTCTAAAAAAGAAGCAAAAATAGCTGCAATTGTTAGCATAGAATGAGTTTGTTTTATATTTATTTTTGAATGGGTTAAGATTTAGTTAAATTTGTAGTTGAATCCTAATTGAATTAAGATTATCTATTTAGGATAAATTTGTTAAGATCTAAATATTAATTAGAATAAAAATTTATTTAGACTAAAATTTGAATAGCTTTTGATGTAAGCTATACATATAGCGTGCTATTATTTAGTGATGATGATAGAATGGTGGGGGTTAGGATCACATCACATCCATATGGCATGCACGTTTGGATGCGTTCAAAAAAAAAGGTCTTCTAAATTTATAGAAAGGGCTAGGATTGAAGCTACTCTATTGCAGAAGAGGAGTCGGTGTAATTTTTTTTTTGGTTAATGAATATTATTTCACCCGCATATTTTCTAATTTAATGTTTTTGATGAGAAATTTCAACACTAGACGGTACCGCAATGGATTGCGGTACCGAAGCGGGTTGCGAATTCACAGAATCTAAAATCGGGACGAATACCGGATTCCCAACAGAATGAATTGGCGCGCTACGATTCATTGCTATGATTGCAAAGACTCGGCCTAGACGAGGACTTTTCGCATCTCTACAATGCACAAATCGATGAGGCGAGAGTATACTTCCTCAATATTTACAATAAAGATCTTTTAAAGGAACTAAAACTCATCAAGGAGCGAAAAAACTTTCGGAAACCAACTTGTAAGACAACATAAATGCTGTAGGAAACAAACTCAGATTCATTAATGGAGCCTCACTTACTGTCCAAACGAGGCTTAACAAAATTTAGCTTGATATCTTTGTAGGAGAAAGAGAAGTAATCTTTATACAAAAAAGGCAATTCGTAAACGCAAGAAGAATTCAGGCACTGTAAATGAGCATTTAATTAAGCATTTAATCAGGCACTTTAATCCGATGGATTTCCCCCCGCTACCTCCGTACTCTGGGGGCAGCCAGGGAGCGCGCCCAAATGCCACTGAACCCTCTGACGCCTCGCCTTTCCACTCGGTCTCTGCGCCTGCATCTCCGGAATCTCCACGGGGCGTCGTGGGCCAGCCTTCAAGTGTTGGTGGGCCTTTGATCTTGGTCCCCCCGGCCCTGGCTACTTCCTATCGGGCCCTGCCTCCTTCCCTGCTGGGAGCTTCTCCCTTGGCCTCATCCATGACTTCCCAGGTTTCTTTTAATCCCTCTGGTACGGCCCAGCCTTCTCCCACCAGCCCGGGTCGCTCATCTCCGGCCCAGCGACGTAGCTCGCGTCTCGCGCACTTGTACAGGGGAAACTCCATCCCCTCCATCATGCGCGCTCATGTGCTGCGGTGCAAGAAACTAGCTGCGGGATGCGCCGCGTCAACCTCGGCCCCCCGGCCGCGCGCTGATCCACCGCCAGTCCACGCACCGGCCTGCTCCGCCTCGCAACCTCCCCCGGACCCGACGGCGCTTTTGAAGAGCCTGCTTGACCGCGACCCCGCCTCTCCTCTGTCTGAGGAGGAGGTGTCTCTCATCAAAGCCGCCTGCGGTATCGTGGAGGCACGCGTGGCAACTCCCCCTGGCGACCCCTCAACCTCTGTTGTTCTGGCCTGCCCCGCCTCGGGTGGTTACGTGCGCGTTTAGTGCTGTTTTTTCTCCGCGCTTTTGGGGAGGTTCTGTGAGTTCGGTTTTTTATGGCTAGAAACAGAATTTTTCGGTTTTTATCTTGGAACGTGCGCGAATTGAACGATGCGGCGAAGTGCACAATTGTTCGGTCTTTCATTCAGAATTGCAAATGTTGCGTTGTTTGCTTTCAAGAGACAAAGCTTGCTACCATTTCTATTTCGAAGCTTCGATCTTTCTGTGGGTATTATCTGGGTGACTTCAGAGCTATCAATTCGGCAGGCAGCAAAGGTGGAATACTGACGGTCTGGAACCCAACGCTCTTTGATTGCGTGGACGACTGGATCGGGGCCTATTCGCTGCATGTTCTCCTTCGGAGGAAAGCGGATGGTGGTGTGCTCTTAATCTCAAACTTCTACGGTCCCACGGGCGCTTCTTCCAAAGCTGATCTCTTCCGGGACCTTACGAGCACTAGCGAAAAGGCGGCAAATGTCTGGATGGCTGTCGGCGATTTCAACATTCTCTTCTCTGAGCTTGACAAAAATAGTTCGTCTATTAACGTGGCAGAAATCATCCAGTTCAGGGATGCAATTAACGAGGCTGGGCTTTCGGATCTGCCGCTTCATAATCGCTCCTTCACTTGGTCCAACGGCAGGAGGTCTCCTACTCTCGAGCGTCTCGATCGGGCGTTTATTTCCAACGGTTGGACGACGGTCTTCCCTACCACGTCCCTGCGCGCTCTGCCGCTGTCACGCCCCGGGGGTTTTGTTTTAGCGGAAACGGTACACAAAAGTAAGCGTAAGGTGCGTACAAAATTTTTCTTTAAAACCTCCTTCCCCGGCGCGTGCCCAGACCCGCCGCATATACAGATTCACTCGAAAATCGGGCAGAGTCTCCTCTGTATATGCACGGCGTCGCGGCTATTACAACCGTCAAACACAAGCAATCATTTTCCATTTAATCACAACAGTTCGAAGTAGTACGGTGCATGAAGACTAAACAATACCCGTGGCCAGTCAAGTTGAAAGTATAAACTCACCGTTTTGAAAACAGGCCCACACGGCCTTAGGTTTTGAAAACAGATTGGAAAACGGCATAAATCCACAGGGTTTGGAAAACGGGCCCACCCGACCCTAGACTTTTGAAAACGGTTTTCGAAGTCCTTTTTCTTTTGTTTTCTAGTTGGTTTGTTTAGAAAACGGCCAACGGGAACAATAAAGGAAACAGTAGTGCATAACCAGAACGAAAGTAATCAACATCCACACGACCCCACAAGGGTATCGAGAACCACACAGTAACCTACAATACCAAATGAAATGCAGAGAAAGTAAAGAAAACGGCATACTAGGGCTCCCACAGCCCGACTGCTCCCACCTCGGCCTCACCGTCGCCTTCCTCTACCCCCTGGAGGTACCTGTCACAGAGTGGGTAGTCAGCGACACTATCAAGATAACAATACTAAAGCAGTAAAGTAATACCAAGCCACAAAAGTAAGACTAGCCGGAGCAACCACTCTACTCATAACGGTAACTTGCAACCACCTGTACCACCTGTGACACCTGTAACCCCGGTAACACCTGTAACACCTGACCTCGTCGGGCACCAATCCCGGCAGGTCGCACACCTGACCTCGTCGGGCACCAATCCCGACAGGTCGCACCGCTCACACCTTGGTGCCTCGAACCCCACACCTACGGGGGCCCCACTACATCCCCTCGTGGGTAACACGGGTCGGAGACCGCCTTTCCGGAAAAGAGCACCCTTTGCGGTGGCCAGACCGCGGGTGCGCGTGTCGCAACTCGAGCATAAGAAACCAAGACACGGGGTAATATTGTACATCATAAAAACCGTCAGCGTTAGTACCGATTAACATTTAATAAAAATCCCTTTCGGAATACTAACACTATACTAAGCCTCGACCGAAAACCCACCTTTTCGTTGTCGCGCTCCTGACCGATGCTAGGTTCTCCCGCGTCTCGGGTGCCCGCCCGGACCTACAAGAACCTGTCATACAGGAGTCAGAAATTCAAGACTCCGCAAGATTAAAGACTAGAACACCCGGCGCCCCCCCCCCCCACCTTGCGCACAATTCGTACACGTACGCGCCCGGCTCCGTGCGGCTGGGCGGCGTACTACCTGCGTGCGGCGCCGTCCGCATGCGGCGTCACCCGCATGCGGCGCTGCCCACTTGTGGGTGCGCGCGGCGCTGCCCGCATGCGGGGGCACGCGGCGCCGCCCGCACGCGGCGCCGCCGGCATGCGGGCGCGTGCGGCGCCGCCCGCACGCGGTGCTGCCCGCATGCGGGCGCGTGCGGCGCCGCCCGCATGCGGCTCTGCCCGCATGCGGGGGCATGCGGCGCCGCCCGCATACGGAAGCATACGGTGCCGCCCGCATGCGGCGGCGCCCGCATGTGGAAGCATGCGGCGCCGCCCGCATGCGGCGCCGCCCGCATGCGTGGCTCCGTGCGTGCCGGCTCCGGTGACGGTGCCGACTCCCCTCCTCCCTTTTACCTAAGAGAACCAAGAAAAGCCCAAATCAAGAACCCTAACCTATGCTCACCTTGATTTTGTCGGCTAGGGTTGATCTAGGGGATGATCGTCCTGTTCTTGCGTGCCCGGTAACGAAGGGTATGCCGGCGATCTTCCCTCTCCTCACCCGCTCCGCCTTGCTTCTCCACTCGACCGGTTGGGAAACTGAAAGGTTGGGGAAGTGGGTTCTCGTTGCACTTGGGGTTTCGTACGCAGGGGAGTTGTGGGGAGTTGTGGGAAGTTGCGGGGAGTTGAGGGGAGTTGTGGGAAGTTGCGGGGAGTTGAGGGGAGTTGTGGGAAGTTGCACGACAGGGAAAATGCGGGAGCGGTTAGGGTAGCGGGAGCGGTTAGAATAGGGAATGGGAATGAACCCATTTCAAATCAAAAGCGGGTAATAATAATTCGGGTGCGAACCAGGGTCCGGTCTGCCTAAAAAAAAAAAAACCGCGCTGACCACCTGAACCGCTAGCCACCTTCCGGAATTTATTCCGGGAGATTCCGACGTCGGAATTCAAAACCGATTGCGCCGCCGTTCTCCGTTTCGCGAGCTTTATGAACTAAAAATACCCGCGAGCCCCGACGGTCTGTCCGGAAACAAGGAATTATTCGATCACCTTCCGGCCCCCCCGAAACGAATTGCGAAATTAAGAAACCAAAAGTAGACCCAAAAACATTTTAAACCAGCGGCTACTACAGCCGCGCCCGAGATCGGATCACTGCCCACTGCTTATTTCGGCTTTCTCCTTCATACCTACGGCTCGCCTTTTCCGCTTCGAGTCCTTCTGGTTGCGACTACCAGCCTTCTCAGAGGTCGTCTCGGCTGCCTGGGCCCAGCCTGTTCTGGTTTCGGACTCAGCTTCTCGCTTCACGTCAAAATTGGGTAACGTGGAGTCGGCTCTGAAATCCTGGAGCGCGGGCTTCGCCGCCACTTCGAAAGTGCAGAGGGATAGCTGCCTCCGCTGGATCGACTAGCTTGACAAGGCCGAGGAACGCAGGATCCTCACGGGTTCGGAGCGGCGCTTGCGGCCAATTCTCAAAGTCAGGTACGAGGAGCTCTGTCTACGGGATGAAGTCAAATGGAGACAGCGGTCTCGCGTACAATGGCTGAAAGCGGGAGATGCAAATACGGCCTTCTTCCACCGAAGGGCGAATGTACGTCGGTGCACTAACCGCATCACCGCTATTTCTGATGGCTCCTCTACCCTGTCCGGGCATGATGCCATTGCCGAGCATCTCTCTACCTTCTTCGCGAACCGACTGGGTGCGGTTGGCCCGCCTTGCTGTTCGATCGACTTTCTTCATCTTTACGGGGCTAATGCGGCAAATCTCTCCTTCCTGCAACTCCCTTTCTCTTTGGAGGAAGTGAAGGTCGCGGTATTTTCGTCTGCGCCGGAGAAATCCCCGGGGCCGGACGGTTTCCCGATGCTCTTCTGTCAACGGTTCTGGGACATCATTAAGGAGGACATCTTGGATGTATTCAACGAGCTGTTTTCTGGCAATGCCAATTTATCTGCAGTTAACAATAGCTGGATCTGCCTCATTCCTAAGAAACCCATTATCTCGACTGCGCGAGACCTTCGACCCATCAGCCTGGTTCACAGCCTCTCCAAGATCCTGTCGAAGGTTCTCGCTTCAAGACTGCAATGTTGCTTACAACAGCTGGTCAACCCGCACCAGGCGGCCTTCGTCAAAGGGCGGAGCATCCTCGACAATTTCTTCGGAGCACACTTCCTGGTTCACCATTTGTCATCCTCTAAGGCCAGAGCCGCGGTTTTCAAGATCGACTTCGAGCGCGCGTTCGATCACATCAGTTGGCCTTTCCTAAAAGAGCTCTTAGCAGCGAGGGGTTTTGGAGAACGCTGGATTGGGTGGGTTGACTTGCTCCTTAGATCGGCATCGACAGCGGTGCTCTTAAATGGCATACCGGGAATTTCCTTCAACTGTGAGAGAGGACTTCGACAAGGCGACCCACTATCCCCACTACTGTTCATCCTATGTGTGGATGTGTTGTACAAAATGCTACAGGCGGCGGTAAATGCAGAGCTGTTGCCGGCTGCACGAGTAGGGGAGCTCACCTTTCACACGCTCCAATACGCGGACGATCTACTTCTGTTCTTCGATGGCTCCCTCAGATCTGCCGCGGTGATCAAACTAATTTTGGCTTCCTTCTCCAACTGCTCGGGCTTAAAGATCAACTTCGACAAATGTGCTATCATCCCGATCAACCTCCCCCCCGAGCAAGTAACAGCGTTAGGACATCTCTTTGGTTGCCAGACGGCGGATTTCCCCTTCAATTACCTGGGTCTGCCTCTCTCTCCGAGAAAGCTGCGCAAATCTGACTACCTACCGCTGATCGAGAAGGTTGATAGGCGACTAGCTAACTGGAAAGGCCTCTCACTGTCTAGGGGCGGTCGACTAGTGCTGCTGAACTCGGTCCTCTCCGGCATTCCAGCCTACTTCTGTTCCGCTTTTCGACTTCCAGCCTGGGTGTTTGCAGCTATTGATAAAATTCGCAGGGGTTTCCTCTGGAGGGGCAGGATCCTTAATAACGGTTTCCATTGCTTAGTCAAGTGGGGAAATGTCTGCCGACCGAAAGGTAGTGGAGGGCTAGGTGTCAAAAATCTGCAATCGGCGAACAGTGCTCTATTAATGAAGGGACTCTGGAGTTTTTTCAACAAAACCGACATCCCTTGGGTGCAAATAATCAGACACAAGCATCACCGCTCTCGACCACCCTCGCTTTTCTGTAGAATACCGGCTGGGTGTGTGATGATCCGGACTCCCGCAGGAACTGTGCAACATTAAACAGTGACTGTAGGGAGCTTATTCGGTGAAACAGAGCTTGTAGAATCGAAATTGGACATTTAAAATAGACTCTGCGCGAAAATCGGAGCAAATGGAATTTTCTGGGAGCTTTCGGCAAAATTTCGGATGAGAAATTGGCGAAATGGACAGCGGATTTGGACTCAGCACGCGAAAACGGTCAAAATGGTATGTTTACTTGATTTTCGGCGCAAAATTACTGTTCACGCCGGAACAGTAACTCCGGCCGCCGGAATTACTGTTCCGGCGACCGGCGAGCGGCGGCGGGCGGCGGCACACGGCGGCGGGCAGCGGCGCAGTGGCGGCACAGCGGCAGAGGGCGGCGGCGCGCGGCGCGGGCAGCGCGGGCAGGCGCGGGCAGGGGGCGCTGGTGCGCGGTCCACGGCATGGCATGCACCGGGTGCACCGAAGATTTCTCCTGCCACGTGGCGCTTCCCCATTGGCCGGCCGGCTTCTAGAAGCACGTGGGAAGGTGACACGTGGCAGCACCCGGTTGGCCGACATCTTCCGGAAGACCCGGCGCGGGGACCGGGCCTGTGCACCACGTGGACACGTGGCGGCTTCTGAGTGGCCCTTGCACAGGCTGTTTCCTGTTTTGTGGACACGTGGCGCGTTTTGGTTGGCCCGTTTCGGTGTTTCCTGTTCGGATCCGATCCTGTGTGGAGCCCCAGCCCATTATAAATAGGGCCCCCCACCCCTCCTCATTCCCACCTCGGTTTGCGTGCTGTAGAGAGAGAAACAGAGAAGGTGCCCTATACAAAAAATATTCCTCTCTCTCTCCTCTCTCTCTCTCCTCCTGATTTTAGAATTTTTGAAGATACCGATAAAGAGTTATCTGCGACGCGGCGCACTGCGACGGTTTTCTTTTTCGGCCCATTTCCCGTCGCAGTTCCGTCGAAAATTCCCTGAGTGCTAACCAGGAGGAATTTTTGGACGATTTTCGCGGCAGCGCGTTCCTAAGAGGTAAGGCTTTGATTTTCGTGTTGATCACTTTGCTCCATTTCGTACTTTTGGCACTGATTCCCGAGGTCTCTTTGACCCCCTTTTTGCTGTGGAAATTTCTGGACAGCATCGACTTCTCCGATTTTTATCTTGGCGTAGGAGCATCAGATCAAGACGTTTAAAGAGTCGATTTTGATCTACTCTTCGCGAGGAACGCAACCGTAATTTTTCTGGATTTTTCTGAGCACTATACAGAGGCGAAAAACTCCTCTCTTTTCGTGCTATTTGAAAAACAGCAAAAGCTGTATTTTTATGAATAATATAGTTACACCCCGTGCAATGTGTGTTGCTGTAGGGCACCATTTTCGGCAGACAGCAGTTCTAGGGGACTGTGGACAGCCAGGAGACTATCTGGGTGTGATTTGAGCTGTTCGAGGTGGGCGGTTGTTGCTTACCTCATTTTTGACAAGCTCACTGCGATTACTGGAACTCCCCTAAAATTTAATTGATGAGAACAATTGGGACAAACTAATATGACAATTGATGAGAACAATTAGGACAACTAATATGACCATTGATGAGAACCATTGGGACAACTAACAGGACAACTAACAGGACTACTAACAGGACAACTAACAGGACAATTGATGAGAACCGCTGGGACGAACTCTCCTAAAATTTAATATAACCCCACAAATTATATGATGACTTATATTGGGACACTGTGATTGGGACAAAGGCTATAATCTCGCATGCAATAACTTTTATAACAATCAATCTTTTTAAAATAAATATTTGACACTTTTCTACAGCTTTTAAATAATGGCATGCTTTCTTGCTCATCTAGTTAGCCACTATTTATTGCTACACTATCATCTTGGGATTTGTACATGTTTCATTATTGTCCTGTGCATCCAGAGGCTTGTTGCTCATGTGTGAGCAGGGGTTTGGGATAGTGTAGTCGAGATTGCATTAGATTGTGGATTTGTGGGGTATTGCGGTAACCGCGGACAGTAGGCGGTCGACCAGATGTTTACCCTTGCATCGGATTGGGGGTTGAGTCTGGTTTATTGCATCAGCTGGGGATTGGATTTTTGTAGTGGATGGAGTTTCCCACTTTGATCATAGTTATGATCCAGTCCTGCTATATTGAGATATGTGCTACAGAGATACTTGAGATACTGATGACATAGATGCTTTACTCGTGTGGGTTGCTCCCCTCGAGTGCCACTCCGGAGGTGGGCTTTTTCAGACCCAGCCGTGTGTGCCGGTCTGATACTTATGTTGGGATGCGAGCCGTGCGAGCCGATCCCGCGGTTTCGAGCCGTGTGTGCAGATTCCGCCGAGCAGGCAGTACCAGTTGTTACTGGTGTCTAGATTGGATTTATTTGGACAGATAACATTTCTGATGCATGCATACAGTTTTGACAGCATAGTAGTGGTAGTTTTCCTGTTTCAGCATCTTATGTATTTTACCACTCCCCCTTTTCCCTTTTGCCTCTAGTAGTCCTATTGGGTGCGTCAGAGTTGAGGTTTTACCCACTAGGGGAGGCTGCTGGTTTATCTGGTAGTTCTCACCCCCCATTGTTATTTTCTGTTTCTTTCTTCTCCTTTATTTTGCAGAGTCATCTGCAGGAGCTGCTAGGCCTTCGGCAGCAGATCGAGGTAAGGGGATCGCCGAATAGATAGATCTCCTGTGGGATTGAGAGCTGTAAATAGACGTTGTACCCTTCACTCATACTGTGGTATTCTCCTTTTATTTGGGTCTGGCTTCTGCCAGCAGGTTGTACTATTTGGTGAGCTGAGAGATTATTGTACTTATTACTGCTTTATTTGTAGTTTCAGTCTGAGATACTATGTGGTTATTCTACTTCAGCTCTGTATTTTGCTCTTTTATTATTCATATTATATCGGAGCAGGTTACCAGCGCTTCGTGTACTCGGGAAATCCCGTGTGCACGGCGGATCTGTTGGCGAGCCCGGGTTCCGGGGCGTGACAGGGTGTTCCCCAATTTGGAAGGACATGCTAAGGCTCGTTCCGCCTTTCTTTGCTTCGGTCGATTTTGTCGTGGGAAGTGGAGAAGCTTCGCCGTTCTGGACAGCTAGATGGTGTGGACAAAGCACTCTCTCCAACCAATTTCCGAATCTCTTTGCGGCAGCAAAATCTAAGCAACTGGCGGTTTGCGGTTGGATCCAGAAATTTTCAAATAATTGGGAGTCAGGTTTTACTCTTCCGCTTTCCAGCACGGAGCATGATGAGCTACAACTCCTTCGACCACTAATCTGCAATTGGTTGAGGAACGGCTGCGGAGATTCACTCCGGTGGCGTTGGAGCGAAACAGGCCAGTTCTCCACCAAGAGCGCCTACCAATTTCTGGCCTTCACAGGGGCTAAGGATTGCAAGATTCCATTTCTGTGGCAATTAAAGTTGCCTCTCCGTGTGAAGGTCTTCCTCTGGATTGCAGCTCGGAATAGATTGTTAACCGCAGATAACCTGGCAAAGCGTGGCTGGGTGGGCCCAACAATTTGTGTGTTTTGTTCCAGGAGTGCTGAAGATTTGGGCCACCTGCTTCTTGACTGCACCTTCGCAAAAGCGTTGTGGGCGCGCCTTCTTTCTAGGCATTCGGTTCTGTTTCGCCGGGGGACCACCGAACCATTGTGGAGGGAGCTGCCATCTACTTGGTCTGCCCTTCGATCCTCAATATCTGGTTATGCTCTGGACACTTTCGATTGTTGTTTCGCGGCCTGCTGCTGGGAGCTTTGGAAGGAACGGAATGCGAGACTATTCACGACTCGGCTATCGACCGTAGAGGAATTAGAGATTAATGTACGGAGCGAGGCAAATTTCTGGATCACAACGCTTCGGGCCCACAAGTTCGTAGGTGCTTCAATTAATTAAGCTGGACGGCGCACCGGTTTGACAAATACTAACGCTTCTACATCGACATTCTTCACCTACGGCAAGGTTTCGACTAATGAGCTAAACCTCCCAGCAGCCAACCAACTCCAAGCTTGCCGACTTTCAGGAGAGCACTGACTTTTCACCTACTGGGAAGCCCCTTATCTGCCGTATCTGACGGGACGCACACCACGTTCATGTGCTAACTCAAGCAAGTAGCCTTTGTGTCGTTTTATAATGTTGATGTAGCTGGGGTTGATGGTTGAGTCTTTCGATTGATCACGGCAGCTTTCACTCGTTCTGTTTTAAACGTTGTAGTTTTGCTAATTGCAGGGATCTTTTGATTTTTGTGTGTCTAGAGCTAGGTCATACACAAGTGGTTGCATGGGCTTACCCCTCTCTCTCTGTACCTCTACTTCTTTTCAAATAGGGTATATTCCTGTTTAATCAAAAAAAATTAAGCTTTATTACCTATACTGTTACGCCCGGACGATCCGCAATCAGCCGGTGATGAGAGTTCTCTGAGGCTAGAATGGCGGAGAGGATGATGGTCCTCAATCGTGTATAGATCTGTGATCTCGAGCTCCGATAATGATGAATTGAGAGTGGAACTGAGGGACTCGACGTCTCCTAGGGTTGTGCGCCTCACCTACCGCTTCTCGAAGACGCTGGAGCCTTCCCTTGCCTTCTACAGCACTCTTTCCCGTTTCTCCCACAACACTCCTCCTCGCAGATGGAGAAGGATCCTGTCAAATATCTTCTTCTTCTCCTCGTTACCCTTCCATCTCTCCCCCTTATGTGTAATATTATTTGTTGTGTAACATATACATTGTGGATGCGTTGCATCCTAAAATAGGTGTACAAAATTATCAAATAATGATCGAACCGAATACGAATCCAAGTCTTAACACATGCAACAATAAAATCATGAGGCAAATGTTCTTTTCTCTTTTATCGACGAATAGCACAAACCATTATTTAAACTTCAATTGTAAACATAAACATGTTAAACATGCAGAAAATTATGTGATAAAATTGGCAAATAAGTTCAGGGAATAGAATCCTTAATGTGGACCTACTCGATCTAAATATTATCTTTGTTTCCCAAAAGACTGATCTGACGTCACGTGTACGATGAAGATCAAATAAATAATACAGCGTACACTCGTAACAGGAATAAAGAAACAATTAACAAAATAATAGATATAAATATATGCCAAATACGAAAGATGTGAGAATTTAACCCAAATTGAAAAAAACAATATCATAGGAAACAATCCACAAAAAAAAAAATGCTAAGATCCTAGAATCCAAAGTTAGGGTTTTACAACTTTCTACGAAAACACATCTCTGCATCAAATAAAGAGAAAAAAAAAAAAAAAAAAAAAAAAAAAAAAAAGTGGCTCAACATCCATCGATCATAAGCAAAACCACAAAATGTACGTAGAATTTTTTTTTTTTGTTTTATTTACCTTTGTTGATGATCCTCACAATTGAACTAAGAACGCCGACGACACAAAGCGTGCCTTCAAGGGTTAAAATGCAATGAAAGTATATATATATATATATATATATATATATATATATATATATATATATATATATATATATATATATATATATATATATATATATATATATATATAGCGACAATTGAAAATACAACCCTGCAAAATTAGAATATTTCATATTAGTTCTTTTAATCTTTAAATTACTATAAATATTTTTACAAATATAACAAAAAATGTGTAGATTTTACACTCTCATTCTAAGATTTAAAAAAATCCAAACAATTTTTAGTAAAAAAAAAATTAAAGTGACAAGTAGGAAACGATTATGCTAGGATAAAAAAAGTGTAAGATGTACATATTCCTAACTTTGGGGTGTATTGGTAGTATTGTTTATGTATAAACGTGGGATTTAATCATTAATTTGGATACTTGATTTGTTATAATTAAGATTAATCTTTGGGTACAGGTGGAAATGGGCCATTATGGCCCATTAGTGATGAGCGCAGCCCATTAAAGAGTCCAATTCAATTCGGGTCGGACCAAAGTACTATTTGATTATCAAAAGTTGCATATTATTTAAGGATCCGTTTAGTATTGAGACCCATTTAATGATATGACTATAGAAAATATAACATAACTGATATGAGAAAAGTGATATTATGTACGTAAATAAATATAATATTTTTTTAATTATATTTTCTTACAGCATGTAACGCAATTTTTTTGGAATCCAAAGCGAAGACTCAGTGATATATGAAACTTAAGACTTGAAATCAAAAACCAATTTTGACTTAACCAACTTTAGAACCAAACTCAAGAAAATAGCAGGCCTAATCACAAATTAAAATGGGCTATTCCTAAGCGTCACGGATGGTGACACAATACAACTCGAACATGACTACTCGTTAGTTTTCAAAAAATTATTATACGAATACGGCATGAACACGGTTGTTAAAATACAATATTATTAATATAATAGTATATATTTACTATATATAAAGTATTAATTTTGTTAAAATATTTTTAAATTTCTTATATGAACAAAAATTAATAAAATTTTCATTCATAGTTCATATTTTTTTTAAAATTTTTTTTTTTTATCATACATAATTTATTTATAATATTCTAAAAAAATTATAGGCATTCATAAGAAAGTTAACATTTATCACCTTATATTATACATGTATATAAAAAAATAAAATTATATATATATAGAGAAAGACCGGCTGAAATACTATCGATAGCACCAAATAATTGATACTATTAAGTTTTCAGCCTTTGGATGAAAGGATGTGCGGTTAAAATTATAGTAGTCCCCTAGTATTTTTACTATTCAACCATCCACACAACCACTAAATTCTAGAGGACTACTATCATCCTAGTCGCGCATCCCTTAATCCGAAGGCTAAAAAATTAGTAGTACCAATGACTTGGTGCTATCGATTGTATTCCAACCTCTCTCTCTCTCTCTCTCTCTCTCTCTCTCTCTCTATATATATATATATATATAGATCTCTCTCTCTCTCTATATATATATATATATATGAGCTAGGCTAGAATACTATTAATAGTACCAAGTTATTAGAGTTATTAATAGTACCAAGATATGTAGTTGAGATGATAGTAGGCTCATTGAGTTTAATAGGTGGTTGGAAAAATAGTAAAATCTAACGGATGAAAATGATCAAAAGGATTGATCTAAGAATAGAAAACTTGATAGCACCGATAATTTGGTACTATTAATAGTATAGTACCCGGACTCTCTCTCTCTCTATATATATATATATATAGAGAGAGAGATCTCTCTATATATATATGAGAGAGAAAGATATTATATACTCTCTCTCTCTCTATACATATATATATATAGAGATCTCTCTCTCTCTCTATATATATATATATAGAGAGAGAGAGATCTCTCTCTCTCTCTCTCTATATATATAGAGAGAGAGAAAGAGAGAGATCTCTCTCTATATATATATATATAGAGAGAGATCTCTCTCTCTATATATATGTATAGAGAGAGAGAGAGAGAGAGATCTCTCTCTATATATATATATATATACAGAGAGAGAGAGTTCGGGTACTATACTATTAATAGTACCAAATTATTGGTGCTATCAAGTTTTCTATCTTTAGATTAATCCTTTTGATCATTTTCATCCGTTAGATTTTACTATTTTTCCAACCATCTATTAAACTCAATGAGCCTACTATCATCTCAACTACATATCTTGGTACTATTAATAGTATTCTAGCCTAGCTCATATATATATATATATATATATATATATATATATATATATATATATATATATATATATATATATATATATATATATATATATATAAATTTCTATTCTTTTAAAATAACTAAGTCACTTATGCTTGTAAGTTTTAGCTTTTGAATTAAAGAATGTGTGATTAGAATAAAAATAGGCCCATTGGATTTAGTGGGTGATTGGTGTAATAAAATGATTTAAGTAGAGAAATTAGTTAAATGCATAGATCGAACGATAAAAAATTTACAAACACCAACTATTTAATACATTTAAAGTATAGGAGTCTGACTCTATATATATATATATATATATATATATATATATATATATATATATATATATATATATATATATATATATATATATATATATATTATCAAGCATTTGGTATACAAAGTTTTTCACCGTTAGATCAACTTTTTTAATCATTTCCTACCATTAGATCATAATATTCAATCAACCACCCACAAAATCCTAGGAGGTCACTATCATTCTAACCATATATTTTTTCATCCCAGTGTTGAAAATTTAATAACATCAATGACTTTCTGCTATTAATAGCATAGTAGCCTCTCTATATATATATTATTTTAAAAGTAGAGCTGGTATATTTTTAAAAATACAAACCAAACTATACTTGTAAATTTTTTATCATTAGATTTGAATTGAGATTTGTGTTATTGTGAAGTCAACTAAAGAGAGAGAAAAAAAAAAAAGTAAATAGTATAAATCTAAATACAAATTTAATGATAAAAAATTCACAAATATATTTGATTTTGCACTTTTGAAAATATATAAACCCTACTCTTATTCTAAATAATTTATACAATTTATATTACATAATTTATTTATATTATTCTAAAAAATTATAGGCATTTATAAAAAGGTTAATATTTTTCGTTTTATATTATATATGTATAAAAAAAAGTGTGAGTACAAACGTGCGTTGCCACATCGGGCAGTTAATTTATAAAAATAGCAATTTTCTTTTTCCTTACTAAATGATCTCAAATACTTGGTTGATAATTTAATTCATTGCATAAGCATTAATGAATGTATTAATTGTAGAACTTCAAGTAGGTACACACAACCAAAAAAAGATTAAAAAAAAAAAAAAAATCTCAAAACATGCATGCATGCATGGAACTCTCTCACGCACCACCGTTCATCTCCCAACATATAATTAATATACGAAGATCAACATGCGATAATAATTCTGCAAAATTAAATTATATATATAGAGAGAGAGAGGGAGAGAGAGGCGAGCGGGTTGTTCGATCGATGTGATGTGATATTGATCAGAGGTCCTTGAGCAGCTCCTCGGCGTGCTCCACCACCACCTTCCACGCAGCCCGCACGTGCCAGTCCTCCGTCAGCGTAGCGCCGACGGCGAACCGGATGAGGTAGACCCCTCCGACGACGGCGTGCGTCATGTACAGCTTCCCAGAGGCGTTGGCGGCCTCCAGGAGCCTCCGGTTGATGTCGTTCGCCACCGTCTCCTCCTCGTCGGGTTTGGGGGGCAGGAGGCGGAAGCAGACCATGGCGAAGTATCTCGGGACGACCACTTGGAAGCGGGCGTCGGCGGCCACCATCGCCTCGAAGTCCTTGGCCATCCGGACGTGGCCGCGCAGGAAGTTGCGCAGGTTGGCGACGCCGTAGCTGCGCAGCACCATCCACAGCTTGAGCGAGCGGAAGCGGCGGCTCAGCGCGATCTGCCAGTCCTTGTAGTCCACCACGGTCTTGGCGTCCGTGGCCTTGTTGCGCAGGTACTCCGGGTTGGTCGACAGCGCTCGGACCAGCGCGTCCGGGCTCTTAACCCACAGGCAGCAGCAGTCGAGGGTGGTGAAGAACCACTTGTGCGCGTTCAAGCTGAACGAGTCGGCGCCCTCCACCCCGTCGATGAACCCTCGGAACTCTGGGCAGATGCACGCGCTCCCCGCGTACGCCGCGTCCACGTGCACCCACATCCCCTTCTCCGCCGCAACCCCGCAGAGACCCGGGAGCGGGTCCACCGCCGTCGACGACGTCGTCCCCACCGTGGCGCACAGGAATAACGGGACCAGCCCCGCCTCCTCGTCCGCTTCCACGGCCCTGCGCAGCTCCTCGGCCGACAGCCCGAAGTGGTCTTCCCTGCGGGTCTTCACCGCGCGGAAGTTGGCCGGGTGGATGCCGGCGATCTGGGCCGCCTTCTGCAGCGCGCAGTGCGTCTGGTCGGAGCCGTAGACCACGAGCTTCCCGATGTGCTCCCTCCCGATCCTGCTCAGCGTCCGATCCCGGGCGGCGGTGAGCGTGCAGAGGATGGCCTCGCAGGTGGTGCCCTGGAGGACGCCGCCGCCGCCGCCGGAGAAGAGGAAGTCCTTGGGCAGGGCGAGCATCCCGCCGAGCCAGTCCATGACGATGCTCTCGAGCTCGGTGGCGGCGGGCGACGACATCCAGTTGAAGCCGACGACGTTGAATCCGGTGCTGAGCATCTCGCCGAGGAAGCCGGCGGTGCTGCCGCTGGATGGGAAGTAGGCGAAGTAGCTGGGGCTCTGCCAGTGCGTGATCCCCGGGACGATGTGCTCGCGGACGTCCCTCAGAATGGCGTCCAGCGACTCCGGATGGTTGGGGGCCGAGTCGGGGACGTGCTTGCGCAGGTACCCGGGCTCGACCTGGCTGCGTACCGGGTACGAGCCCACGTCGCGGTAGTAGTCGGCGAGGAAGTCGACCATGACGTGCGCCTGTCGACGGAACTCCTCCGGGTCGAGAGGGTTTGCGGGGAACGCCGCAGCATTGGCTTCGAGAACCTCGGTGTGGAGGCTACCCATAGATATTGCACTCTCTTATTTAACTAGTGTAGATGAAAATGGAAATGTTATTGTAGAATATTAGTATATAGGAAGGGTTGATTAAATATTAAGGTTTTGATCTGTGTCTGTGTGGGAGGGAAGGGTGGCGAGAGGGGGAGTATATATAGTGTGGGAATAGGGGTAGTTGGAGTTGGTATATATATACAGATACACACGAGAGATTAATTGTGGGAAGGACGCGAACATGTGGTCAAATATATATATATATATATATATATATATATATATATATATATATATATATATATATATATATATATATATATAAAAGTAGAGTTTATATATTTTTAAAAGTGTAAGAGTAAATATGCTTGAAAATTTTTTATTATAAAATTTATGGTTAATGCTAGATGTACATTCCAATTGGGTACATCTTACACCCATTCCATCTTGGGGTGGGGTGAATTCTATTCGTCCCATCGATGGGACGAGTGGAGGAATACCCACCTCGGAATGGGGTGGGTGTAGGATGTAAATCCCATTTGGGGTGTACAAGCAGCAGTCCTCTTTATTTATATTGAGATTTATGTTATTGTAAAATTAACTTAAAAAAAAAAAAGATAAATTTTAATAATACAGATTTAATACAAATTTAATGATAAAAAAATTATAAATATATTTGAGCTTGTACTTTTAAAAATATATAAGGTTTACTCTTTCTATATATATATAGGAAAATGCTACTTGTACACCCCATTTGGGGGTGTACATCGCACACCCCACCCATCCAATGGGTGGGGTGTGGTGAGGGGTCACTTCACAATTTGTGAAGTGACCTCCCCACCCTTAGATGGGTGGGTGTAAGATGTGTACACCCCATTTGGGGGTGTACATCGCACACCCCACCCATCCAATGGGTGGGGTGTGGTGAGGGATCACTTCACAATTTGTGAAGTGACCTCCCCACCCTTAGATGGGTGGGTGTAAGATGTACACCCCCTTTGGGGGTGTACATGTAGCGTTGCTCATATATATATATATATGGAAAATGCTACTTGTACACCCCCAAGCGGGGTGTACATCCTACACCCACCCATCCAAGGGTGGGGACAATCTACCGGTGGGGTGTACAAGTAGCATTGCCCTATATATATATATATATATATATATATATATATATATATATATATATATATATATATATATATATATATATATATAATATGTGAGTGTTTAGGCTAATTTTTAAAAAGTACTTTTGAACATTTGAAAATATTATTTTCAAATTTTAAATTTGATTTTTAAAATTAATTTTTTAATTTTTGATGTTCAAAATTAGAAGAAACTAAACCCTACTACTTAAAATCTGATTCTGATTTTAAATTCAAATTTAAAACTTATATTTTAAATTGAAATATTAATTTTAAATTTTTTTACAAATTTTAAATTTTAAATTTAAATTCAAATTTTAAATTATTTTAAAATAAAATTCAGTAAAAATTTTATTATTTACAAACAGTATTTTTTTTTTTTACCAAATAGTTAAATTTCTAAAACTATTTTAAATTTTTTTTTATTTAAATTTAATCAAATACATTATAATTTTTAAGCAAAATTAATTTTTTAAATTAAAATTAAATCTGAAAAAATTTAGATCAAATGGGTCCATAAATCAAGACCAAACGAATTGAAAAATTATTATTTTTTCAGAATCTAGATATATATATATATATATATATATATATATATATATATATATATATATATATATATATATATCGTGCAGGGAAAAGGGGGGAGGGAAAAGGGGGGAGGGGGTACCTGGGGAAGGAGTTCTGATCAACACAATATTTTACATGTTGTGGATACTTTATGTACTACGAGACAGCAGGTGAAATTATTTCATGTACCCCCTCCACCCCCGCCTCTTCACGTCGCATCGCATCTCTTATCATGCAAATCCATATATATACAAAAAAAAATGCTAGATGTATACCCCAATTGAGGTGTATATTTTACACCCACTCTAGAAGAAAAATGCTAGATGTACACCCTAATTAAAGTGTATATTTTATACCCACCCCATTCTGGGATGTACACTCCATTTGGGGTGTACAGATAGCAATCCTCATATACAAATGGGTATATATTATATCTTACATCCCATTCCATTCTGGTATGGAGTGAATTTTACTCGTCACTTGATGTGACAAGTGAAATAATATTCATCCAGAATAAAATGGGGTACGTGTAGGATATACATCCCTAAAAGGGTGTACACCTAGCATCTCTCACAAAGGAAAATGCTAGATGTACACCCCAATTGGGGTGTACATTTTACACCCACCCCATCCTGGGGTGGGGTGAATTTCACTTGTCCCATCGATGGAACGAGTGGAGGAATACCCATCTCCGGATGGGGTGGGTGTAGGATGTACACTCCATTTGGGGTGTACAGATAGCGGTCCTCATATACAAATGGGTATATATTATATCTTACATCACACCCCATTCTGGTATGGAGTGAATTTTATTCGTCACTCGATGTGACAAGTGAAATAATATTTATCGAAAATAAAATAGGGTGTAGGATATACATCCCTAAAAGGGTGTACACCTTAGCATCTCTCTATACAAATATATAGATCGATCAATGCACTGGGTGCACCGGATAGTTTTTCTGAAATCACCAACGTCGCCACGCGACGTGCAATTATGCGACTGCTCGGAACCGGGTGTACGCATCACGTGCTACGTTATTTTCTCTCTCTCTCTTTCTTTATGGCTGTCACCAAATTGACCGTACAGGGAAAAAAAAAATAATAATAAGGATTCACCATTTGAACAAATTTCAATATAAAAAATAATGTTTAAAAAAACGCTCAACAAGTAGCTTGTCACTATTCCCAACAAGTTGGATTAAATTAATATTTATATATGTTCACTTAATTACAATTGGTAGTTAAGTATCTATAGACCCAATAAGAGACAATGAAAATTAATTTTAAAATGGATGATGCAGACAGAAAACTAGATTTTGTCTCCCTATTTAAGATTCGTACGCCACAAAAAAAAAAAATATATTATAAAAGTATATTTTAGACGTTTTCTAAGGGCCATCAAATAAACTGTTTACTGTATCAAATAAATTTATATAATAATAAATTTTATTATTATTTTTAATATTTTAAAATTTTAAAATATCAAAATATATATTACAGACATTTACATAATAGTCATTATATATATAAAACGTCTCCTCATTTATTAATGCTTTTATTTGGTATTTTCAAATATAAAATTAGGTTATTTTGAAAAAAAATTAAGCTTCTTTAAATGTTAATTTTTTTTTATTGTGGTGGCCAAATCCACATGTTGATTGCCACATTAATTAAATGGCTTATAAATATGAATGTGAATTGTAGTTTACAATTTAAGATCAAAGCGGCTAGCAGTTTAGAATATATATATATAAATTATTTTAATAAAAGCAGTTTGTATATCTACGACTAAATTAGTGATTAATTTAGTTTTTCAGCTTTGTCAATGCTTATACAATATTAATTTGATCGTCAACAACATTCAAGATTTATAATAGAGATTAATTAATTGCATGATTCAGGATTTATATTAGAGATTGCTTGCTTGAGTTTGCTTAATAGTGCACCTCTTGAAATAAATGTTCTAAAAAATGGGTTTAAGATTTAGCTTTTTAATTTGGTGGTCATTTAATTAGCACCTTAATTTGGTTGGAGATTGAGATCAATGCGCTACCTACGTCTTATCTAGTAGATCTGGGAGAAAAAAACATAGAAAGAAATATAGAAATTATGACCCATGCATAACTATCTCAAATAATTATGAAATAAACGGCGCAAAACGATCTCAAATTATACTAAAAATTAATAAATTTATCAGCAGTTGAGAATAAGCATTTTCAGGTTTCTCAAATTGCAGAACAGTAGCTCTAGAATTAGCTAGCTGTACCTTTATTAGTTGTTCATCACCAATTCGATCACGAGAACTAATTAACATAACTTTTTCTTTGTAGAAATAATGTAATATTATTAATTCAATGCTATTTATTAATTACTTGTGAATCATTATTGATGTATATGTTGACATAATTCACGCACACATGTCCTTGATTAATTTAATTTTAATCGGATATGTTTGATGTGACTTACGTAATAATTTATTTAAGATGATTTCTAATTTAAATCAACCTATTAGAATATTTCTAGACATTATTTTTGATAGACGGACAAATATATAAACTCTACTGTATATATATATAGTAGGGCTTGTATACTTTCAAAATCACAAATTTAAATATGCTTGTAATTTTTTTACCATTCGATTTATATTAAGATTTGTATTATTTACCTTTTTTTTCTCTCTTTTTAATTGTCTTTACTGTAGCACAAATCTCAATACAAATTTAATAATAAAAAATTCACAAGCATGTATAAACTTTTGCTTTTAAAAGCATATAAGCTTCTCTCTCTCTCTATCTCTCTCTCTCTCTCTCTCTCTCTCTCTCTCTCTCTCTCTCTATATATATATATATATATATATTATCTTATTTCTTAGTCGTCTTGAATAATTTATCTTATTTCTAAGTCGGTCTAATTCTAACTCAAATTTTTTGTGACGATTTTATATTTTCGAAAATAAGGTAATAAATAGAAAGTATCTCATTCTTTTACATATCGTAAACGACAACGAATAACAAGGAATAACCATCATCTACGACCGTCTTAAAAAATCAAAAATAATGACAGGACTAGTTTTCATATGGTTTAACGGGATCAACTTTTAATATTAGAGTTTCATATATAGATTGATGATTGATACGAGGGTTAATATCCAAGAAATATGATTCCGGTCCACTCTTTTTGCTTTGGCCGATGTAAAGCATAAATGAGTTTAATTCTAAAATACGATTACTAAAACCTTCTAATTAAGTACACATTTGAATCAACCTTTCCTAGCATATGCTATAACAAGTAGGATAGGATTATTTTAGACATTTTCATATCAATCTTTCGGATAACATAATAACAAAGTAATTTCCAATCCCTAAGTTTTCGTTCTAAAATTTTAATTTGGGTCAAATTTTTCATCTCTCACTACAACAAAATTAGATTATAAGAATATATTTTTGTGATATTTTTATGTCAAAATTAAATTATAAAGATATATTTTTAGAATATTTTTATTCTATCTATGTTTCATCTATATTCAAAATTAGATTATATGGACATATTTTTAGAACACATTACAGTAATATATCGTTATTATACATTCTAACAACTGTACATATAGCAACACATATGGCAATACTAACATATAGCAACATAAGCAGTATTTTTTAAAATTATAAAAATGAAACGTCCCAACTTCCCAGGAGGTCACCCATCCTAGAACTACTTTAGCTCTAGCACGCTTAACTCTCTTAATCTCTTGGGTCTTGCTACCACCCAAAATATTATAGCCGGATTAAGAGATTTAGTCCTATTATATCATTTATATATAGGACTAATCCAAATTTCGGGGGTGTCACATTCTTCCCCCCTTTAAGCCCTGACGTCCACGTCAGGCTCAAGCACACTCACAAGCACCAGGCGATGTGAGACTCGTCTCGCTAGCCTTAGCCGACCTTGTGGGGAGCTGCACTCCACCCACAACGGTCATTAGCCGGGGAGCCTCTCTCTACCTGCTATATAACCCTGGCTCAGCCGAGACTCATCTCATATTTCCGGCTGGTGAATGGCTCTGATACCAACTGAAACGCCCCAACTTCCCAGAGGGTCACCCATCCTAGAACTATTCTAGCTCTAGCACGCTTAACTCTCTTAATCTCTTGGGTCTTGCTACCATCCAAAATGCTATAGTTGGATTAAGAAATTTAATCATATTATATCATTTATATATATATATGACTAATCCAAATTCCGGAGGTGTCACAAAAAATATTTAAAAATATCACTATAATATAATTTTATTATAGTGGATCTTAATTATAATTATGGGCTAAATTTAATTACACAGCTTTTTATTATTATTATTTTTCGTTCCAGTGTCCTAGTGTCCTAGCCTTTTGTTACATTATGATCAATATCTTATTAAGAACAATTCCCATTAACTCAGTTCGATACATTAAGAACAAATACCATTTACGCGGTTAGATACATTATTCGTGTCTCATAATTAGATGGTGGTAGCTTCATAGGTACATAAATAAGCTTTATTTTTTTTATTTTTTTTGTCTCTTTTCCCTGTAGGACATATTTGTCTCAAATACATTGCTAGCCAAACAACTTACTAGTTATTGTTGGGCAAGAACCGATCTATCAAAATAATGATCAAGTCAAAATGTTGATCGGATCAAACGCACCTTCATACTTGTGAATTGGCTCTTACATTGATCCTTGAGTCCGTCAGGATTAAACGATACAGTTGAGATGAATTGGCTCAACCGGATTCTCTCAATATGTAAAACAAATCGAACTAAAAGAATTATAAACTAATTTTACCCAAACTTAAACCGAGCTAATATTTCAGTAGTTGCGGAAAAAAAAAATTACAGAACTCGACAGAGCACTCGGCTCAAATTACACAAAAACTAAAAACTTAACTAGACTAAAGTAAAAGGTAAATTACAGGCTAAAAATTACCTTCAGAAAAATAGTAAATACTGAAAATAAAAATAAAAAAAAATTATAAAGCAGTGTTAGAAAAAAACTATTATTACTAGTTAGGGCACTATTTTTATGTTTTCAATTGTTTACGTTTAAAATGTGTTTATTTTCAAGTATTTTTTTTTTATGCACCACATATCACTCTTTTATTTGTCACACCAAACTTGGTTCCAACTGTTATTACGATAAATTAACTGTTACGATTTGTTATTAATGCACAACTATTATATGCTTTCGTGTAAATAGTTTAATGCATACTTGGGAAGGCTCTAGCTAGATCCAAATTATTCGTGTATGTAAAAGCTATGCAAGTCAAAAGTCATTTAATTAATTAAGAATTATCATAAACTATTAATAATATAAATAATGCACTATATATAATTTTTTTAATATCTCAACGTACTGAGTCCTCGCCTCGTGTCACGTGTGCTCTCAATGTGAAATCATGAAGCCTCCAATTCGCTTTTACCGAAAAAAAATAAAATAAAATAAAGCCTCTAATTGTTTTAAATATGTTTACTTAAGTGTTTGAAATAGAAAATTTTTATTGAATACTCCACATAATTTATGGAGTGAGAATTAATTTATCCATTCAATTTTTGAGGATTTTTCTCTTTAAAAATGAAATGTGAAACAAAATGAACTACTAAAGTGAACCGAACCCAAAAAAAAAGGACCGAAACAATTCGATCTGCATTGCTTGTTTTATTAGGATAAGATCAAAAAATTTTATTTGAGTTGATTCATTACCCATAAAGGCGTCATTTTATTTGGGTTGATCATATGCTTAGTATATATATTTTTTTTTTCTTTCTTAATTACTCTACATTTTACACCATTTGCGTGCATGCATGCATGCCTCTCTTCTTTTTGATGTATATAATCTCATTTTGATCTTCATAAATCATTGCTTAAATTTTACAAAGCGCATAGTTCCAGGTTTAATTAATTAAGCTTAATTTTCTTGGGCGTACGCGGTCAGGAGATTTCTTTAGAATATCTTCTACAGGTGTACATCTTCATGTTAACATGAATGCATGTGTTTGTTTTAATTAATAATAACAATAATTAATTAGGCATAATGGACCTTAGGCTACGTGACTATTAGCTTGATTTGATTTGATTTGATATGATATATATAGATTTCGAACGATAATAGTTTATGCTCAATTATTATACTAAATTATTTGCCATATATATATATATATATATATATATATATATATATATATATATATATATATATATATATATATATATATATATATATATATATATATATATATATATATATATATATATATATATATATTGACTATTACCGGTGGCAATCCAGCTCGTTGTTCGCGAGTCAGTTCGTGTTCGGTTCGAAATGAGCTTGAGATCGAATCGCTCGTTTAGTAAACGAGCCGAACACGAGCCGAATTTTTCAGCTTGTTTAATAAACGAGCCGAACACGAGCTGGGGTCAGCTCGCTCGTGTTCGGCTCGATAACAGCTCGAATATATATATATATATATATATATATATATATATATATATATATATATATATATATATATATATATATATATATAAACTTTACTATTTAGATTTTAGATCATCAATTTTTTATAAATTTTAATTATTAGATTAAAATTTTAATTTTTTTTCAACTTTACACCTAATAGTAGGAATGAAAATCAAACTTATTGTTCACGAGCCGAATTTTTCAGCTCGATATTTAAACGAACCAGCCAGTGTTCGGCTCGTTTATTAAACGAGTCGAACACGAGCCGACCCCAGCTCGCTCGTGTTCGGCTCGTTGACACCCCTATTGACTACTATATTTTTATGAGTATAAATATTTTTGTATTTATAAGTTTTCGATTTTTGAATGAAAGAATGTGCGGCTAGGATTATAGTAGTTCTTTAGGGTTTATACTATTTCACCAACAACCCGCTAAAATTCTAGGGGGACCACTATTATCCTAACCGCACATCTAAGGACTATTATACTCTTATGAGTATAGACCCCTTTATACTCATAACTTTTTCGCCCTTTGGATGAAGGAATGTGCGGTTAGGATGATATTGGTCCTCCTAGGTTTTAGCGGGTTGTTGGTGAAATAGTATAAACCCTAGGAGACTACTATAATCCTCCTTCATCCAAATACCGAAAACTTATGAGTACGAAAAAATTTTACTCATAAAAGTATAGTAGTCGGACTATATATATATACTCCGGCTATTATGTTTGTATAAACACCAAGCAATTGGCGCTTATAAATTTTCTAACGTTAGATCTACTCTTTTGATTAATTTCGTTTTTTAGATCATTTAATTTTCATCAACCACTCATTTAACAAGCACCAATTGTTATTACTATTGAGATTTGTACTTTTTATTTTATCTTTTTTTTTTAGTTGACTTTACAAAAATACAAATTTCAATAAAAGATAAAAAATTTATAAATATAAATAAACTTATTTTTTAAAAAACATATAAACTCTACTTTTATATATATATATATATATATATATATATATATATATATATATATATATATATATATATATATATAGAGAGAGAGAGAGAGAGAGAGAGAGAGAGAGAGAGAGAGAGAGAGATATAGAGAGAGATCGATCAACTGTTATCCTATCAAAAGAACTAAGCAAAGCAAATCACAAAGTGACAAAATAAATATATATTATATTATAAAATAATTAATTATAATTTTTTGAACCACGAATTAGTAAAGTAAATTAATACCCGTTATTTCATTGGTGACAAATTGCGTGCAGTTTACCTTTATAAATAAATAAATAAATAACTCCGCCAAGCTCTTCTAGGGATCACGTGAATTGCACGTGACCTCATGGGAATCACTCGTTCCCTTTACGTGTTCCACGAGTCGTAGCATTTAACGCAGTCCATATGGACACGTGATCCCCGGCTACTACGACGTGGCACCGCAATAACCATGCATAATACAAACCATTAGGTCCACTACTGTTAAATTAATTAATACATTATTATTATTATTATTATTATTATTATCATAAAAATAAACAAAAATATATATACTAATATTATAGCATAATAATTTAATATATCTACATCTCAGTATATACAAAATATGAACTAGCATACGTATCTCCGCGTGCGTTCCCTAGGTGGGTAAGGAGACACTACAAATAAATAAAACGAGTCATTAGTCAACAAGCTCAATTGGGAATTATTTACAATTTTATTATACAATTTGATATTGCAAAACTATATATATATATATATATATATATATATATATATATATATATATAATAATTAATGCATATAACATACGTATCTCATGAATAGCACGTGCCCAATGTGTAATTCCCTCCACAGCGTGTTGACCGACAATGTTAAATTATTAAAATAAATTAACAATATATATGCGTACGTGAGAATTTATAGCCCGTAAAGAAATTAGTTATGTAGTTAATTATAATTAATGTTGGCTGCTTTATCCATAAAATTTTATAAATTTTGGAGTTTTATGTGTAGTTCATGCTTTTTCTACTTCAATTAATATATATATATATATGAGCAACGCTACATGTACATCCCCAAAGAGGGTGTGCATCTTACACCCACCCATCTAAGAATGGGAAGGTCACTTCATAAATTCTGAAGTGATCCCTCACCACACCCCACCCATTGGATGGGTGGGGTGTGCGATGTACACCCCCAAATGAAGTGTACAAGTAGCATTTTCCTATATATATATATATATATATATATATATATATATATATATATATATATATATATATATATAGAAAGTCTTTAAAATGACTCATTTGTTATAATTAATTAAAAATGCATTGTTTAGAATGAGAAACAGCATTAATGCTCATTAATCGATCAATACATTGAAAATGGAAACGAATCCTTATTTCAACCCCCATCGTGAGCCACGAGAGCGTTTAACCCAAACAATAATAATAATAATAACAAATAATTAATCATTCAATTTATTAAATTCCCTTAGTTGCAAACACGTCATTACAAAAAAATATATATTATATCAATATTTTTAAATTTTTTTAAATTTTTTTTAAAAAATATTACTATTAAAAATATCGATATTTTTTATTTTTTTTAGATTATTTATTATTATTGTCGCTATATGTGCAGTCGTTAGGGTGTATAGCAACACATTATTATGATGTTTCTAATTTATAATTTAATTTTGAATATAAATGAAATATAAATAGAACACAAAAACATCACAAAAATAAATTTTTTTAATTAATATAATTTTATTATAGTGTATTGGTCCTTAATTGCAAATTAATGCATGTTGGTCACTTGTTCTCCAAATAATAATTAATGTTCAACAACTGCAAAACAATATATATATATATATATATATATATATATATATATATATATATATATATATATATATATATATATATATATATATATATATATATATATATATATATATATATATATATATATTATTATTATTATCAAAACCAATAATTTTTGGGGGGTAAAAAATGTCTAGGGATTTCTAACATATTCGAAGTATTCTTTTCATTAAAATATATATATATATATATATATATATATATATATGCTGAATCCCAAAAATTAATAGCCTTTATTTTGTAAACAAAGCACGGATCAGCTTAGAAGTTCCTTAACAACGAAGATTTAACATTTAGAAGTTCCTTCAAGATTAAAAAAGACCAAATTAAGGAGGTAAACATAAATTTCTCATTTTTAAATTTATGTTCTTTTTTTGTTTTGAAAACGTACAATATATCTTTAACATGTTGTTTGGTCCAAAATTTATAATATTTCAAAAATATTATACATTTTATACTTATCAA
>CM055067.1:2078004-2105504 GCA_029204045.2 Tillandsia leiboldiana | reverse complement strand
TTCTTCCCCTACTTCTCAAAGCACTATATATATCTAATTTGTACTTATTATATCACTTTTATTTTTGTGTAATATATAGTCATATTATTTTTATATCATATGAATTTTTTAATTATTTCAACTGCTACGTCAAGTGTATAGTCATGTCGCATAATTAATTAGCTTAAGTGTGTATAGTCATATTATTTTTAGTAATTAATATCAATGTTATATATATTCAGTGTGTAGTCATGTTGAATGTTTAATCATATCGAGTGTGTAATAATAATAATAATATTATTATTATATATATATATATATATATATATATATATATATATATATATATATATATATATATATATATATATATATATATATATATATCTAGTGTATAATTATATATTTTATATTATATTTATTTTTAATAATAACAAATCTTATTTTTGAGTATATAGTTCTATCAGATATTTAATAATATCAATTATATGATTAAATTAAATAATAATTTAAATTAATAATTATTATTAAATTATTTGAAAAGTGGGAAAGGGACTAGAGAGGGAGAAAAAATAATTCTCATAATTAACACATAAATTCACTTAAATATTATTAAGTATTTTTCTTTTTTCTAATCAATTCAAATGACGCTAAATTTAAAAAAAAATAAAAAAAAATAGAATAAAAATATATATTTTTTAATAGGCCTAGATATGGTATTAGTTTCGACAACTTTGAGGGTAAATACTGTATTTACAAAATATTGAAAATAAGAAGGAAAAAGGAAAAAACTGTCGAGGCAAAGATGTAATGAATTGATCAAGCATGCACATGTGCTTCATGTGGTGATGTCAGTGATGGTCATAAATGTCGTCCACTTCCTAACAACTGCTTCATGGTTTTTGAAAAAAACTGCAGTTAAAATATAACTTACATCTCAAATTTTTACTCACTCAAAAATAACTGCAGCTAAAAAAACTTACATCTCAAATTTTTACTCACTCAAAAATAAAATATAACTCATTAACCACATGATGATTTTAGGAGGCAAATGTAGGGTCCAGAGATCACATTGAGGGGCTTTTTATGGAGAAAGAGGAAACATTAAATTATTGCATATGTGCACCAGCATGCATGCCACAAATGATCGATCATTCACACATGGGATGGTCATCCAAAAGATGCATGTGACTGTGTATTAATAAGAAATTAAAATTAAAAATTAAAAATTTAATCTGATCACTTAGGCTGCGTTTGATTCAGATATAAGTTAAAACTGTTTATTTCAGAAATAGATATAAATTAAGAAACAAATAAGAACTAATGTAATTTTATATTTAAATTAGTATTAGAGTTGTATCGGGTATAAGAACAATTGTATTTGATTTATAAAGTAGAATAAGAAGAATAAAGAAAAGCAAATATTTTTAATTTAAAAAATTACTCTTTAAAAAATATATTTTAAAAAAATTTAATTATAATTTGTATTATTTAAATTTAGCTTTTGTATACAAAAATTTTAATTTATTAAAAAATTAAAAAATTTTGAAAATTTATAAATTTTTAAATTTATTAAAAATTAAAGTTAAAATTTTAAATTTTAATTATCTCGAAGAATGTGCAAAAGAGGATACAAAAATTTTAATTTTAAAATTTTTATAAATTAAAAATTTATATATATATTTTTAAAATTTATATATAAAAAATTTGTATAAATTTTAAAATTTTAAAATTAATAAATTTTCAAAAAAAATAAATTTTTAAATTTATTAAAAATTAAAGTTAAAAATTTTTAAATTTATAAAATTCAAAAAAAATAATATTTTATAAATTTAAAATTTGAAAATTCTAAAAATTTTTAATTTTAATTTAAATTTTTTTTTAAAAAGTGGAACAATTGTTCCCCCCTCCTCTTCAAAAAAAAATTATATTTTTTTTAAAAAAGAAGTGGAACAATCGTTTCCCTCGTATTCCCCTTAACCCATCCCCGGCCCCTCCAGATTCGAATTCGAAATTTAGTTGCTTCATATTTTCAACTAAATTTATTTTAAAAATAAACGAAAAGAATGACATATTATTTTTTTTCTCAAAAAAAGGTATCCAGACTTTAACTTTGTTGGCGCACTCTTCACCTAAATCATTTTTGACGCGTAAAATACATTCTGAACATTATTTATGTGAAAAATATATATTCTTTTATTGTTCATTAAATATTTTTGAATAATATAATATTAGTGTTAAAGCTAATTATAAACGTTCCCGCGTGTCACTCTATAGATCGTGGGTAAGCAGATCTACCATTGGAGAAAAATTAGCACTTCCAAACTCAATGGCTGAGTCTTTCTTTCTCTTTTTTTTTTTCTTTTTTTTTTTTTACAAAAACAAAAAAAAAAAAAAAAAACAAACAAACAAACAAAGAAAACAAAAAGTACTACTTAATAAAAAATCAGAATTCAAAATTCTACTTAAATTAAAAGCATTAAAACGTGCCGACAAAATCTTCTGTGAAAGGAGCATGTGACAAAATTTGGGAACTCCTTTTCAACGATATATTTAATTTTTGACCCTTACTAATAATTAATATTGCATTGAATGAGAAACGCCCCCTAACGCCTCAACCTACCTCCCTCGCTGAATTATTAAAGGGGCCTCCAAATTTTTCTCTTTTTTTTTTTTTTTTTTGTGAAAAAAATAGCCAAATAGGTTTTAGTTTACCTTGAACTTGCACTGTTTTCATAATTAACATTTGCATTAATTAATATCACTGTATTTTGTTCTTAATTTCGTTTATAATTTAGCTATAACGATTGTATCACGCTTTTAAGTATCGTTAAATATAAAATATATATATATATTTTTTTAATTATATATTTTCTTGTAATATATATATATATATATATATATATATATATATATATATATATATATATACACACACTCTGTTGCTACAGATTTATTTTTAATGATGAATTCTCAAAATCGACAATTATAAATATATAACTAGGCTACTATGATATTGATAGCACGGAGTCATTGATACTATTAGGTTTTTACCACTTAGATTAAGGAATGTGTGGTTAGAATAAAAGTGGGCCCCTAAAATTTAATGGGTGATTAGAAAAATAATATAATCTTAGGGGTGAAATTATTAAATGGGTAGATCTAATAGTGAAAAACTTGGTAGCACTAAGTGTTTATTGCTATCGATAGCATAGTAATCAAACTATATATATAGAGAGAGAGAGAATTAGGCTGGAATACTATCAATAGTACCAAGTCATTGGTGCATGCTATCAATTTTTTAGCCATTGGATTAAGAAATATACGGTTACGATAATAGTGGTCCCCTAGGGTTTAGAGGGTGGTTGGTTGAATAGTAAAAATCTTAGGGGACCACTATAATCCCAACCGCACATCCTTTCATCCAACGACTGGAAACTTGATAGCACCAATTGCTTGGTACTATCGTAGAGTTTATATGCTTTTAAAAGTACAAGCTCATCCATGCTTGTGAATTATTTACCATTGGATTTGTATTGGAATTTGTGTTTTTATAAAGTCAACTAAAAAAAGAGAAAGATAAAGTAAAAAGTATAAATCCCAATACAAATCCAATGATAATGAATTCACAAGCATGGATGGACTTGTACTTTTAAAGCATGTAAGCTCTACTCTCTCTCTCTTTCTCTATTGGGATTTATTCTATTGTAAAGTCAACTAAAGAGAGAGAAAAAAAGGTAAAAAACACAAATCCTAATACAAATTCGTTGGTAAAAAATTCACAAGTATGGATGGACTTGTACTTTTAAAAACATATAAGCTCTACTATATATATATATAGTCCGGTTACTATGCTATCTATAGTACCAAGCATTTGGTGCTATTAAGTTTTTTATTCTTAGATCAACCCCTTTGATCATTTCTATCCGTTAGATTTTACTATTTCTTCAACCACCCATTAAACCCAATGGGCCTACTTAATCTCAACCACACAACTTTTAATCCAAGGATTAAAAATTTAATAACACCAATAATTTGGTACTATTAATAGCATTCAAGTCTACTCATATATATATATATATATATATATATATATATATATATATATATATATATATATATATATATATAAAGAGAGAGAGTCCGACTACAATGCTATCGATAGCACCAAGTATTTGGTGCTATCAAGTTTTCTACCCTTAGATCATTCCCTTTGATTATTCTACCCGTTAGATTTTACTATTTTTCCAACCACTCATTAAACCCAAAAAGATCACTATCATCTTAACCACACAACTTTTAATCAAAGTGTTAAAAAACTTTAATAGCACCAATAACTTGAAGCTATTAATAGCATTACAACATATATATATATATATATATATATATATATATATATATATATATATATATATATATATATATATATATATATATATATATATATATATATGAGGATTGCTGTGAGGTCCTGGAATCCCCCGCGTAGGGTTGCTGGTTGTTGGGCAGCTTTCGGTCGCCGTTGGGGGTGTTGGTGCGCGTGTTGGGGGCCCAGAAATGGATTTGTGATGCAATTTGGGATTTGCTTGCATCACTGGAGGCCTGCGTGGGTTGCGCGCAATTTGGACACAAGTGGTGGACTTCGGGCTTAAATTGAGACCCCGTGGGAGGTTGGAGGACCCGTCGGGTGTTTAGAAGTGTTTTCGCGCGTTTCCGATGTCAAAAATTAGACTCCGGGTGAAGTCCGGATAAAAGTTTACCTCTCCGGTCGCCTTCGGGAATTTTTAGAGTTGGAATTGGGCAAATCGGACTTTAAAAATGGACCCGGCGCGAAAATCGGATCGAGTGGGCATTCGGCAAATTTTCGGGTGAGAATTTGGAGAATTGGACATCGTTTTTGGATTCAGCGCGCGAAATCGCTAAGAATGGACTATTTATTTGTTGGTTTTGGAGTCCGGTAGGCGTGCGCGCTTTTCGAGGCGTCGCGGCACACGGATCGAGACACGCGTGGCACGGATCCCGAGGAGGCTGCGGCGCGTCAGGCGAGGCGCGGCTGACGCGACCGCGCGCGTCAGGTGCACAGGCGCACCATGCGCGGGCCACGTGGGGGCCGCCACGTGGCGGACCCCAGTTGGCGCCCGCGCGGGCGCTGGGCCGCACGCCCGTGTCACGGGCGCGTGTCCCGCGCCTGTGGGCGGCCCGGTGTCACGCGCCCGTGTGGCGCGTGAGCTGCGCGGCCGCGTGGCGCGCAGGGACGCGGCCACGTGGCCGCGCTTCCTCTTGCGTGGGCCGGGTGCACCCGGGTGGGTGTGGTGCACCGGCCGGTGCACGGTGCACCGTGCACCGTGGACCGCCCCCTCCCATTTTCCTCTTTTTCTTCTTCTTCTTCCTCCCCGCAAGCCACCTCTTCTCCTTCTTCGTTTCTTTCTTCATCCGAGAGTGAGGGAGAGTGAGGGAGAAGGTCGGGGAGTGTTGCGGCAAGGCATTGTAGGCCTCGTGGAGCGCGCGAGGCTTCCGATAGGGGTGTCGCGGCGACGGCGGCGCAGTCGGGTAGGTCCCGTGTGTTGGTTTTACTGTATTTTTGTACAGTTTTGGGGCGATCTTTTAGACTGTAACTGACCCTCTTGCTCCTTTCTGTGTTGGGCACCGTGCATCGTTTTGCGTGCGGACTCCGGCACCGTGCACCGTTTTGCATGCGGACTCCGTTTGACGTGCGGATCCTGGCACCGTGCACCGTTTTGCGTGCGGACTCCGGCACCGTGCACCGTTTTGCGTGCGGACTCCGTTTGGCGTGCAGATCCTGGCATCGTGCACCGTTTTGCGTGCGGACTCCGTTTGGCGTGCGGATCCTGGCACCGTGCACCATTTTGCGTGCGGACTCCGTTTTTGGTGCGGACTCCGGCAGCGTGCTCCGTTTTGCGTGCGGACTCCGGCGGCGTGCTCCGTTTTGCGTGCGGACTCCGACGGCGTGCCCCGTTTTGCGTGCGGATCGCGTGGATGCCAATTGCAAGTGTCTACGAGCAATTGGTGGCAAATCGAGGTGGGTGGCCTTATCTCCAAGTGTTATGGAATGTACATTAATTCTATTAATGTAGGACTATGCATGATAGTTTATTTCCTTGTGTAGCATGCTAGATTGTTGGAATGGCTATCCCTTTATTATCGGTTAATGTGGTTATCTTGGAACTTGACCTAGCACCCCCGTCATATGTTGTATGTGTAACCAGACTAGTAGAAAACCCTCACTTGGGCTAGGGTTATTTATGCTTAGACATCCACACTGTTCCTTCATCCCTGGACATAGTGTTTTCTCGCCCGGGTAGTGGGCCGAGAGGTCGGGACTTGCTTTTAGTGTGGGATGCTTTTGCACTCTTGCTTGGGAGCAGAGTGGAGTCTGGTAGTTGTAGCTGGGTTGCTTATCTGTGCCGGGAGCCGTTTGGGTAAACGGTAGTCCCGGGAGGTCTTGTTTCCCTGTTGTGCCGTCGTAGAGGGAGCCGTTGCGCAGACGGCAGTCCCGGGCCGTCGAGTATCTTCCGGCCCGCCCTGTTGGGAACCGTTGGGGTTGACGGTGGTCCCAGGTCGTTGAGTGTTGTCCGACCTGTTTTGTTACCCTGAGTTGTGGGTCGTTCCTGGCTGTGGAGTATCTCCAGCCAGTGAGCCTTGTGCTGCGAGCCGTTGGCGAGGCTAGTGCCTCGTGTTTCGAGTTAGCCGAGCAGCTGAGTCGTCGAGAGTTCTCCGACTGTCGTGCGAGGTATTTGGGGATCCTGAGTCCTACCGTTCTGAGAGTGAGCGTGGATTTTGACTAGTCTGCTTATGCCAATTTGTGATACTCTATGCCGCGCCGTGTTCCTCAGTTGGAGTCGCGTCCCTGAGATGCCGCTGTGGATACGATGGGCCTGTTGAGGCAGTTTTGCGCGAGGGGTGAGTTAGTCGGGCAGGACGCCCCACGTAAATCCCATCCTCATGGGGATGCGTGGTAGTGGGCAGGCGCGTTCCTAGTCGACAGGCGCAGGCTTGACTGGAACCTATGAGGCAGTCAGTTCGATTGGGTCTATTGAGCACCTTGGGTGCGAGTGGTCTCTTTTACTTGCATCTGCTCCACTTTTGGAGTATCTAGATAGAGGCATGGTAGCTGTAGAGTAGCTCCAGCTTTTCTTGTTTCAGTTTGCATTGCGTTGTTATCTTTGGCCTCTAGTAGACTTGGTGGGCAGACCGTTGGGCTTGTTGACGGCACCCACTGAGAACTACTGTGGGAAGTAGTTCTCACACCCGTCGTGGTGTCTTTTTCCCCAGGAACTTCTCCTCCTGTTCCTGTTGCTCCAGTTGCTGATCCTTCTGACCGAGGCGAGGGAGTCGCGAGCTAGTTCCCTACCCGTCATTGGAGTGTAGCGGTACCCCTTCAGAGGAGAGCTTCAGTAGATTAGTTTTCTTCTTTTTCCTCTGTTGAGAGACCTTTGTTGTGAGGTATAGAGTTGTACTTTATTTTACAGTTTGAGAGACTGTTGTAGTGAGGATATTCATTTATCGAGAGTCTGTACACTGATGTATTCATTGGAGATACCTCCCTTTTGAGTTTTGTATCAGAGGACTTTGTATATGATAGTTTTTGGGGAGATGGTTATTGTATTATTTTCAGTTGTACAGTGTTTGGACTTCAGTTTTAGTAGTCTACTTTCAGCTCTCTGATATCTGTATATTGTAGTTGATTCTTTCTGCAGGTTAGACGCTTCATCTGTACGGCAGTTTCCGTACAGATGGCGGATCTGTTGGCGAGCCCGGGTGGCAGTTTCCACCCCGGGGCGTGACAGATTGCTATATGTACACTCCGAAGGGGTGTACATCTTACATCTCCACCCCTTTAAGGGTGGCTATATTTTTTAAGGATCACATCAAATGACTCCTCATCACACCCCCACCCTTAGATGGGTGGGGGTGTGAGATGTACACCCCTCCCTATATATATATATATATATATATATATATATATATATATATATATATATATATATATATATAGGATTGTGCTACCTGGACACTCTCTTGGGGGTGTACATCTTACACCCCCACCCCCCACCCCATCCCCGACCCCCCACCCCATCCTGAAATGAGGTGTAAGATATACACCCCCGAGAGGGTGTACACTTAGTTTTTCCCATATGAGTAACCCCTTCTCACACGCTCACCCATTGGATGAGTGAGGGTGTAGGATGTACACCCCGGGTGGGGTGTACACATAGCATTTTCCTTCCCATATATACACACCTTTTTGAATCTCACCGACTTTATTACCGACTTTATTATCTCGCGACGAAAACAAATTCCGAGATTTCAGAGATAATGAGTTGGGAATTACAGGTGCACGGTGCACCGGGAGCACGCCATAATTTGTCTCAACAACAATCATTGTGCTCTATTATTGTACCAGCACATTTTGGCACTATAATAGCGACGTTGAGGTGGGTAAATAATTGCGACATGTGTCGGCTTTTTTTTTTTTTTTTTTTTTTGTTTTTTTTGTTTTACGGGTTGCCGCGTACTTGGTGATAAATTTTTTATTCTTAAATTTAGTGATATACTGTTAGGTCGATAATGAGTTTTTTTATTTAAATAAATAATTATAAAAATAGCATATTTTAAGAGATAAAAATAAATAAAAAAATTAAGTTTAATGGCATAAAATTTGGTAGTATCAAATATTTAGTACTATCGATAATATAGTAGTCAGGTTCTATATATTCCCTTAGGTATCGTTTGGTTCGGGGATTAGTGAGAATTAGTAGTACCAGGTATAAATATAAAGTTGAGTATAAGGTAGGATAAATGAAAATAGTGTTTGGTTGGGATTTAGGTTAGTACCAGGTATAAGAAAAATAGTATTTGGTTGGAATTGAAGAATAAGAGGAATAAATAGTTGACTTTTGAGTAAAAAGACGAAAATGCCCTTATCTTTTTATATGTATTAAAAATTGATAAATAAATATTGTATTATAACTTTTTAAATATAATAATTGTAATATATATTATGTAATTAATTAGATAATATATAAAATTAGTGTTAATTATTTATATGTAAAAAAAGATTAATATTTTATAAAAAATATAATAAATTTTTCTGGTAAGATATATAATTTTAAAAAATCATTAATTAGTGTTAAAATTAGTGTTAATTATTTTTCCTTATAAATTTTTTTATTAATTATTTAATTATTTATATTTAAAAATTGATTAATATTATCTAAAAATTACAATAATTTTTCTGGTAAAATATAAAATATTAAAAAATCATTAATTAGTGTTAATTAATGATCGGGTACAACACACAGATCGGGCACAGATCACGCACAGAGGCGGCCGCGGCGACGACGCTACAGAGCACGGAGCGGAGATCTCTGCACAGATCGAGGCACAGATCGGACAAGCGGGTCGCGGCGGGCAAGATGCTGGGTACAACACACAGATCGGGCACAGATCACGCACAAGGCGGCCGCGGCGACGACGCTACAGAGCACGGAGCGGAGATCTCTGCACAGATCGAGGCACAGATCGGACAAGCGGGTCGTGGCGGCCAAGATGCTGGGTACAGCAACGAGATCGGGCACAGATCAGGCACAGAGGCGGCCGAGGTTGGGGGAGGATACGGGAGAAGAAGAGATGGGAGAGGGAGAAGAGGAGATGAGGAGAAGGAGGAGATTGGGAACCGTGCAGAGGCAAAAGAGATGAGAGAGAGCCAAATGGGGAATCTTGTTCGGGGTAGTGGGTTAGAATAGGGCTTGTACGGGGACAAGAATTCTAATGGGGGGGATTGCTTGTTCAATAGTGTTTGGGTAAAAGGGGGGGATATCCCCCTTTGTACCCAAACCAAACAATACCTTAGATCATACTATATATAGTGTAGTAGCCAGACTCTATATATAGTATGATTTACGGAGATTTATAAAGCCCGGCCACTATACTATCGATAGCACCAAAATTTTGTGCTACCAAAAGTTTTTCGCTATCATCCTAACCGCACATCCCTTCATCCAAGGGTTAAAAACTTAATATCACTAATGATTTAGTACTATTAATAATATAGTAGCTTCTCTCTCTCTCTATCGATCTTATACGCTGTGTTTCTAAAATCTCAGAGAAAAGTAGTAAGTTGTCTACTATGATTTTACTTTTTTTTTAAAATGAGTTCAAGCTAAATTTAAAACCTCAAATACTAACAATCAAATTTTTAACCAATTATGATAGGCCGATTGGTTGCATTGCCAAAAAGTTTATGATAGAAAAAATAATTTTTTTTACTATAAATATATCAAATAAAATATATATTAAATCATGATAAATTAATATTAAAATATTTTGAAAAAAATTTATTATTATACTTAATTTTGAGCATTTGAAATAGCTTCCTTTGGTTGTTCCCAATTTAATTTACATGAAATAAAGTGTGACTCTCTCTCTCTCTCTCTCTCTCTCTAGTGACAGGTATTTCAAAATTAAAATCTAACTTAATTGAATGTACACTAAGAATATTTATAGTGCTAACAGATAAAAAAAAAAATTTATTTTTTATAAATTAAATAATATATAATACTTTTTTTTTTATTAATTTGGTAGATTTGTCAATGATATTTGGTATTATTTATGTCTTCAGTACTAGGTACATTTTTAATACAAGTCTTTTCGATGGTCTAAATCACATCACGGCATTTGCAATACAAATCTTTTCCATAATCTAAATCACATCAATTAAATTATTTATTTTTTAAATTTAAATTCTTAATTATTAAAACTTGTATAGTAAAGACAAAAAAAAATTATTTCATCTTAGATTCTTAATTAATTAATTGACGAATAATTTATAAATTACTTATAAATTTTTAAAAATACGAATTAGATATGCTTTATCAAATTTCAGATTAATGGTACTAATGTATTATTTTTAATTATCACATCTTTCATGCGCTATAGTAGTACATTTTCAAAATTTTGATTTTAATGTGCAACTAGTTGTATAAAATGGGGTTGGTTTGATCCTAAAGTAGGGCCGCTCCGTCATGATCAATTAAATTTAAAATAAAATAAAATAATATAAAAAGAGAGAGAGAGAGAAAATTCGACTACTCTACTCTTAATAGTATCAAATATTTGGTTTTATTAAATTTTTTGCCGTTGAATCTATTCTTTCGATCTGAATACAAAAAGACTTATATTTTACGAAAGTCAATTATTAAATCACAATTCTAATTTTCTAATTTTTTTTTCTACATTTTACCCAATAAAAAAATTGACAATCTAATATAATGTAAATAAACCGGCTCATATTTGTCTCGTTTAATAAACGAGCGAACACAAGTCCAGTCCGTCCCAAACTATTTAGTTTATACATAGAATGTTTATGTATATCTTATATGCCGTATTTTTGAAATTATTTATTTTTTATGCTGAATGTGCCGTACATCTTATATGCCGTATTTTTAAAATTATTTATTTTCTACATTGAATGTACGAGTACATCTTATACTTAATTTTGAGTACGTGAAATAGCTTCATTTGGTTGTTCCCAATTTAATTTACATGAAATAAAGTGTGACTCTCTCTCATATTTTAAAATTAAAATCTAACTTAATTGAATGTGTACTAAGGATATTTAAAGTGCTAACAAATAAAAAAATAGTTTTTATAAATTTAACAATATATAATATTTTTCCTCTGTTAATTTGGCAGATTTTTTAATAATATTTGATAATATATATATATATATATATATATATATATATATATATATATATATATATATATATATATATATATATTGGACCTAGGTACAATTTTTATACAGATCTTTTCGATGTGGTCTAAATCGCATCATAATATTTTCAATACAAATCATTTTGATGATCTAAATCACTTTAATTAAATTATTTACTTTTTTTTTTTTTTTTTGAGAGAAAACTAGCACGCTACCCGCTTCATTTAAGACGAAAATAAACTAAGCAATAGAGAGTGGGACAGCTAGATCCCAAAAAAAAACAAAAACACTACCGGCCTTCCCACAGACGTAGGTCTCTACTGACCCAAAGGATCGCCCCAAGGGGGTCCGAGTGAATTTGGCGAAGGCTAATGTTGTTTCTAATGGCCCAAATGACCGCCCAAGTCGCCGACAGGTACGAAAGCATCTTGTCCCTAGCAGCTGGGCCAACCGATGCCACCCGCTTCTCTCAAACACCTCTAACGTCCCCCGCGGGGTTCTCGAGCCAGATGGCTCCAACGCCCATCTCCAAAACGAACCGCGTGAAGACACAAGACATAAAAAGGTGATCAACTGTCTCGTTCTCGCAACCGCAAAGCACGCAAAGGGTGCATCCCACCCATCCCCTCTTGGCCAGGTTAAAAGTGGTTGGGAGGCGTCCTTTGAGAATCAACCAGATGAGAATTTGTACTTTGATCGGCACCTGAAGGCTCCATAAGGAATTGGCGTACGGGTCCCTAGCTAGTCCCCCCGTCATTAAGGACCGTGTAAGTGGACTTAACAGAAAAGGTACCCTTGACGTTCCACCACCACTCCGGAACGTCACTATCGCTTTCTAAGAGGACCCCCGCCAACAGCTCCTTAAGTTCCGTCACCTGTCGAACACAGTCATCGCCCACGCCCTCGCCCTCGCCCCCCCGGTGTAACTCCTTTCAGGATTTTCCTCCATTTCCATCCGTACTGACCAAAAAACTCTCGAACACGTAGGGATTTCCTGTCCACTCCGATAAAGACCTCGGGGAAGAGAAATTTAAGGGCCAGCTCGCCACACCATCTGTCTGACCAGAAGTAGGAGGTTCCTCCGTTCCCGAGTCGATATGACACCCCTCCTCTGTAACACTCTTTAAGGCTGATGACGTCCCTCCACCAATGTTATTAAAATCCAACTAAAACTTTGTGATAACAAAATAAATTAGACTTACAGATAATCGCTAAATCCAAATGTACGACAAAGAATTTGACACGAGAGTTCCGGAAGCGCGCTGGGCACTGTCCTAAGGCGTATTTCCCTCCTTCATGCGGAATTAGTCGAAAACACCGCCCCAAGATACGACCGGAATTCCTCCTCCTACGGACACGAACGCGGAAGAGGTTGACGGAATTTCTTCGACACCCAAAATGAAATCGACGGAAAAATTTCTAAGAGAAACAAACTTCACTCAAACCCTTTCTTTTTCTTTCTCTCTGCAAAAACCTTTTTAACTTCACTTAGCACCACCTGCCCCTGTTCCAGTCAACATGTATATATATATATCTATATATATATATACACACAGGTGGATAGCCAACGTTAATTAGAACGTTGCCACGTTCTAATTAACGTTGGAGCAAAGAGCGGAACGGTGCGAAGCCGCTGCGCCCGCGAAGCCAAGTGACGCCCGCGCGTAACGGGCGCTACGCGCGGGCGTTGCGCGTTAAAAGAAAATTAAAAATAAAATATAATAAAAATAAAATAAAATAAGAATAAATAAAATTTTGAATTTTAGTCAACAATCCCCCACAAAATTCAAAATTACGAAATAAAATAAAAAAAATTATTGGGTGTTTATACTGTGTAATAGGTAAGGTATCTTTAAGAGACTTGACCTCACTTAGTGTAGATAGTTTCCATCAGAAGGAATCGGAGTGAACCAGGTCTTGAACTACGTTCCTTTGACCCTGATTTCAACTACCACACACACAGTACAGAAATCTCCGTCGCGGGTCTGTGCATTAAAGGCCATGCACAGTATCTTGATTTTTCATAAGAATTTCTATGGACAGCCCATATCTCATAGTCGCGGCCTTGTACGAATATTCTTATATAGGTGGTTTCCTCCAGGGATGTGTGTAGAGTCACATCTCGCGGAAATTACCGCCTTGGATCCCATTAAGAGTTATAAACTCAACCTCAACCACTACACAGAGCACTACTCATCATAGGGATAGGAATTGGAGATAAACTATTCTATAAAACAGTAGAAAGTGCTCTTTGGCCAACCTGACAGCTTGTTTTTACCACATTGAACCTTCTTCAAGGGATCTCCTATCACAAAGGTTGGGTTCCCACTGCAGGAAGGCCCTTTACGGGCAAAGCCCCATCCCCCTCGATGACTCCAGGACTTTAGTCCTATTCAGGCCTTTCGTCAAGCAATCTGCAAGATTCTGATCAGATCTGATAAAACTTAAAGAAACAACATCATGAGAAGTTAGCCATCTAACAGACTTTTGTCTCAATTTAATATGTCTACTAGCTTTAGAATTTACCAATTTCTTTTTACAAAAGTCAATTGCAGCTCGAGAATCACACCTAATAGAAATAGGTGGAATAGGAGTAGAAATTAATGGAATTGATGATAAAAGGTTCTTAAGCCACTCGGCTTCAAGACAAGTAGTGTCAAGGGCAACCAACTCAGCCTCCATAGTACTTCTGGCTATTATAGTCTGTTTGGTGGATTGCCAAGAAACTGCACTACCACCAAGAATGAAAACATAGCCTGAAGTAGATTTAATGTCCAAAGAATCAGAAATCCAATTGGCATCGCTGTATCCCTCAATTACAGCAGGATAGCCAATAAAATTAAGAGCAAAAGAAAGAATACCTTTAAGATAACGAAATACTCTTTCCAGAGCAATCCAATGAATCATGCTAGGACTACTAGTATATCAACTCAATCTTGATATGGCATAGGCAATGTCGGGTCTAGTTCTATTGGTTAGGTACATCAGGGAACCAATAATCTGGGCAAATCTTTCCTGATTCACAGGATTACTAGTGTTCTTCACAAGTTGAACACTAGGATCAAAAGAGGTAGATACAGGAGAGCAATCAGAATAACCAAACTTATCAAGAACCATTTGGGTATAATGAGATTGGGTTAGACAAATCGAATCAGATGATCTAATAATCTTCATCCCTAAAATTACATCTGCTTCACCAAGATCCTTCATCTCAAAATGAGTCGATAAAAAGGATTTAACTTGGTTAATCAGATCAAGATCAGGAGCAAGAATCAGGATGTCATCAACATAAAGGCAAAGAAGGACACAACGATCATCAAATCTCCTGAAATAGAGACAGTTGTCATAATCGTTGGTCAGAAATCCATATGAAGCTATAACACTGTCAAATTTCTCATGCCACTGTTTAGGTGCTTGTTTTAGTCCGTATAGAGAGCGAACTAATTTACACACCTTATCCTCTTGACCAGGCACAGAAAAACCTTCAGGTTGAGTCATATAGATTTCTTCTTCAAGATCACCATGAAGAAAAGCGGTCTTGACATCCATTTGATGAATCAAAAGTTTATGAATGGATGCTAATGCAAGAAGAATTCGGATAGTAGCAATGCGAGCAACGGGCGCATAAGTGTCAAAGTAGTCGACATCAGCTTTTTGTCGAAAACCTTGAGCAACAAGTCGCGCCTTATACTTCTCTACTGATCCGTCAGTCCTAAGTTTCTTTCTAAAGATCCACTTACATCCTAGGGGTTTACAACCCGGAGGTAAATCAGTGAGAATCCAAGTGTTATTACAGATAATTGATTCAATCTCACTTTTTATAGCCTCCTTCCAAAAGGAAGTTTCAGGAGAACTCATTGCTTCTTTATAAGACGAAGGAGTACTTTTGTCACGCCCCGGGGCGATACTGCGCCCCGACTCGCCAACAGATCCGCCGCCCATACGGGAAGCCCCGTATAGGCGTAGCGACTAACCTGCAAGGAAACATCTACACTAGCAGATATCAGAGCTGAAAGAGAAAAGCTGGAAAGAAATACATAAAATAAAACTACAACTTTTAAATATACAGACCATCCTCACCAGAATACAGGAGTCTCTCATAAAAGCAGGAAAGGAAGGTACAACTCAAAACCTCACTACAAAAGTCACTCGACATAACACACACCAAAATGGAACTGGGGTACATCTACTCACACACAGAAGACGACAGGAGGGGATCTATCTCGCGACGCCCTTACCTCGGTCAGAAGGAGCTGGATCAGCAACAGGAGCTGCAGGAACTGGAGCAGAAGTCCCTGGGGAGAAAACACCACGACGGGTGTGAGAACTACATCCCACAGTAGTTCTCAGTGGGTGCCGCCAACAAGCCCGACGGTCTGCCCACTAAGTCTACCAGAGGCAAAGGTAACATATGCAGTGCTATAAGGAAAGCTGGGAAAGGTAACTCTACAGCTACTATGCCTCTATCTAGATGCTCAACAGTGGAACAGAAAGAACATAATGCCACAACTAACTCTCCTCCCTGATCACCCAATCAAAACTGACTGCCACATCGGGTCCAGTCAAACCTGCGCCAACCTACTGCCGTTACGTCCCGGAGGAGCGGACTTACGTAGGGCGTCCGTGGCTGCCAACAAAAGCACATCCAGAGGGAGCACTGCAACAACAAGTCGCTAAAGAACATCTCAAACTCACACCGGTACACAACCCGGTCTCGCCTACTCCGGAGTGGCCCTCGAGGGGAGCGACCCGCTCGAGTCAAAGTAACCCATAAGTATCACTGTATAGTATCACTGTAAAGCTCAAATGTGGCTCATGCAGGCTATGATCCAATCCTCGATCAATAAGATCGACTACCAAACAAATCACTGACTCACACACTAGCTGGAATCTACGCAGCTGAAACCCACGGTCTCTCTGACAGTTTCCAAGAACCCAGATCTACCATCACTATCACTCTCCCAAAGAAATCAAATCTATAGACTGCTATCAACTCCACTCGGTCCCCAGACACGAGTGCAAATGCATCCCACAACCAACCGACCTCTCGGCCCACAACTCGGGCGAGGAAAAGCTAAGTCCATAGTGAAATGAAGTATCGTGATGTGGAATGTCTAGAGCAATAAAAACCTAGCCCAAGTTGGAGTTTTTCTACAGACTGGCTGAACATGATACATATGACAGGGGTGCTAGGTCAAATTCCAAGATTTCATTACTTAACATAGTGCAGGAATCAAAAGATTCAACAACTGATATACAAGATATAACATACAGTTTTACACATGCTAATACTCCAATTTCTAACATGCATGATCCTACACACATAGAATTAGTACACAGTCCAGAGTTCTTGGAAGCAAGGTCACCCACCTGAAAGTGCTAACTGTCCAAAATCGCACAGCTGAGAAAGCCCACAACTGTCAAATCACAAATCCCACCAAGCCAACAACACGGTAGAAGTGCTCACAAACTCCTGGGTACAACATACACCAAAATTACACTTTAATTCACACAAATTCCACATTCCCAAAATCTGTGGTGAACAGTCCCATTAACACGAAATTTTCACCTGAAAAACTTCCTCCAAAAATTCCAATAAAAATATGACGGCGATCCTCGCGAAGAGTAGATGTCGATAGAGTCCTGAAACGTCGAATTCTGATGTCCGGATGAGGAGATAAAAATCCGACAAGTAGGTGCTGTCCAAATCAACCAACAGTCGCAAAGGGGGTTAAAAATGTACCCAGAACCCCAAGAAAAGCTCGGATCCAGAAAAAGTGTCCAACACAAAAAATGTAGATTTACCTCTTACGAAACCGTCACCGCAGAAATCGTCCAAAAATAATGTCGGGGTAGCCCGGTAGACCTCCCGGACTAAACTGCGACGGAAATGGGCCTCCAACAGTAGATCGTCGCTCCGCACCCCGATGCAGAAGTCGCCGTCGTCGCGGCCTCCAAAAATCCTGAGCTTCCGCCAAAAGATGCACAAGAGGGAGAGAAACAACTTTGGTGAAGAACACAAGTGGAGAAACCCTCGGGAAAAGGCTCCAAGGCGAGTCCCAAGAGGCCTATTTATAGGCCTCACCCGGAAAAAGCCAAAAAACAAGTCATTGGGCTTTTGGGCCCAACTTTCGGGCGCCCGGAACATTCGGGCGGCTACAGTGTTGGGCCGGCCCAACACTGTTCACGCCCGAATCCACCAGGAGCCGCCACGTGGCCCGCCGAATAGCAAACAGCTGTTCGGCCCACCCACTGGCTGCCACGTGGCCCGCCCCCGCACAGTGAGGCGGTTGGCGCCCGCCAATCAGCGGGCGACACGTGTCCTCCCCGGTTGACCCGCTGACCGGTCGGCGGCCGCGCCGGGCGCGCGGCATGGCCCCGACGTGGGCACGCGCCCCGAGGCACCGACCCCGACTCCGTGCACCGCGCACGGTGCGCCCGCGAACCAGAGGGCGACACGTGTCCCCTACACCCGGTCCACGCATTCAACTGGAATTCTGCGGACCGCGCCGCATGCACCGACCAACCGGAGGCTGCCACGTGGCCCCGCATTGGTCCATGCACCGCCGCGCTCACCCGGTAGACCGCGCGCCTTGCGCCCGCCAATCAGGCGATGCCACGTGTCCATGCGCCGGGTCTGTGCACCCCGCCGCGCAGCTCTGTGGACCGCGCATCCAGAACCGGCCAATGACAGGTCGCCACGTGGCATCCCGGCGGTCTACGGCCCCTCCCATGCACCAATTTCCACTGAAAACTTCCGGGAGTCCGTTTTTGGGCATCCGGACTCAGAAATAAACAAGCAAATAGCCGTTTTCAAGCGTTTTTTCGTGCTGAATCCATTTCCGACCTCTGTTGGGCCTAATTCTTTTCCGAAATTTCGGCAAACTCAGCCGAAGGCCTACACAGCTATTAATAACACACAGGGTCCATCTGTGGCATCCCATTGACGCACCATGGGCCAGATACACCAACGCTAGGTGTTCTAACAGTGGATTCATCGGAAGAACGCTGCATGGGAATTTGGGCCACTACATCCTCCCCCACTAAAAGGAAGTTTCGTCCTCGAAACGAAGTAAGGTAGAACAGGCGTACCTCAACCAGTAGTCTCGAACAGGAAAGGGTATGCAGATCTCATCTCTGTCTCTAGCTCCCAAGTAGCCCTCTCGCTCATCATGATTGCTCCATAAGATCTTCACATACGGAATGGTCCGGTTGCGCAATTCCCTCACCTCACGAGCAAGAATCCGCAACGGCCGCTCCTCGTAAACCAGGTCCTCACCGATCTCCAAGGGAGTGAAGTCAACCACATGCGACGGATCAAAGACATATCTCCTCAGGACTGAGACATGAAAACATCGTGTACACCGGCCAAACGTGGAGGAAGAGCAACTCTATAAGCCACAGGGCCTACCCTCTCAAGTACCTCAAAGGGTCCAACAAAACGGGGACTAAGCTTCCCACGCACTCCAAATCTCCGGACCCCTTTCGAAGGCGAGACCTTTAAGAATACATGGTCACCAATCTGAAACTCCAGGTCTCGCCGTCGAGTATCTGCATAACTCCTCTGACGACTCTGGGCTACCTCAAGGTGTCGACGAACAACTCTGACCTTCTCCTCAGCCTCCAAAGAAGATCTGGTCCCAAGTCTTCCTCTCACCCACGTCACTCCAATACAAGGGTGACCGACACTTGCGTCCATACAACGCCTCAAACGGAGCCATCTGGATGCTCGCCTGATAGCTGTTGTTGTACGCAAACTCAACCAAAGATAAGTGTCGGTACCACCCCCTCCAAATCCATAACGCACGCTCTCAGCATATCCTCAAGGGTCTGTATAGTGCGCTCAGACTGGCCATCAGTCTGTGGGTGGAATGCAGTGCTGAATCTGAGCTGGGTCCCCAAAGCTGACTGTAAACTCCCCCAGAATCGTGACACAAACCTCGGATCCCGATCTGAAAACAATCGACGCAGGTATCCCGTGTAGCCTCACTATCTCGTCCAAATACAACTGTGCCAGACGCTCCAATGACCAAGTCATCTGAACAGGCAAGAAATGCGCAGACTTGGTGAGTCTATCAACAATAACCCAAATCGCGTCGGCTCCACTCTGTGCTCTCGGCAGCCCTGTAACAAAGTCCATGGTGATGTGGTCCCATTTCCACTCGGGAATTGGAAGACTTTGCAACTTGCCAGCAGGAACCCGGTGCTCTGCTTTCACTTGCTGGCAAGTTAAACAGTGAGCCACGAATCTTCCAACGTCCCGCTTCATTCCGGACCACCAAAATGTGCCTTGAGGTCCTTATACATCTAGTACCACCAGGATGAATGGTATAAGGTGTATAATGAGCCTCACCCAAAATCTGGTCTCTGATCTCTGAATCCGAAGGCACACACACTCGGTCCCTGTACCGCAGTACTCCCGAGCTATCCACTGTAAAATCCCCTATAAGATCTGCCTGAATCTGTGACCTAATCCTCTCCAAGTGGGGGTCCTCACTCTGCGTCTCCCTAATCCTGTCCAACAGAGTGGGCTGCAAGACCATAGACATCAGTCTAGCAGAGACCCCAGGGGATACAACCTCAATCTGGAGTCGCCTCAACTGCTCAATCAACGGGGCCTGCTGCCGTGACCCAACATGCTCAAGCTCTGCCACTGACCTCGACTCAAAGCATCTGCTACCACATTGGCCTTGCCGGGATGATAGAGGATACTCACATCGTAATCCTTCAGTAACTCCAACCACCGGCGTGCCTCAAGGTTCAGCTCCTTTTGAGTAAACAGATACTTTAAGCTCTTATGATCCGTGTAGATCTCACAATGCTCACCGTAGAGGTAATGCCGCCACAGCTTTCAATGCGAACACCACAGCTGCAGCTCTAAATCATGAGTAGGGTAATTCTTCTCATAATCCTTTAGTTGCCGTGAAGCATAAGCAATTACCCTCCCATGCTGCATCAAGCCACAACCCAAACCGCTGTGCGAGGCGTCACTGTAAATCACCGTAGCCATCACCCATCACTGGCAGTTGTAAGAACTGGTGCTGAAATCAGTCTCCTCTTCAGTTCCTCAAAACTTCGCTGACACTGCTCAGTCCAAATGAACCTCATCCCCTTCCTAGTCAAACAGGTCAGGGGAGAGCAGAGAGCTTCGCAAAGCCCTCTACAAACCGACGGTAGTAGCCTTGCCAAGCCCAGAAAGCTCCGGACTTCCGTCACCGTCGTCGGTCTCGGCCAATCCCGAACTGTATCAATCTTCGTCGGGTCAACTGCTACTCCTGCGGGCCTGATACCAAGTGGCCCAAGAATGCAACCTCCCGAAGCCAAAACTCGCACTTCTTAAGCTTGGCATACAGCTTCTTCTCACGGTAGAAGCTGCAGCACTATCCTCAAGTGCTCATCATGATCCACATCGCTCCGGGAGTAAATCAAGATGTCATCAATGAACACACCACAAACAAGTCTAAGTACGGCTGAAATACCCGTTCATCAAATCCATGAATGCAGCTGGGGCATTAGTCAAACCAAACGGCATAACCGTAAACTCATAATGCCCATACCGGGATCGAAAAAGCCGTCTTAGGGATGTCCTCGGCCCTCACCCTCAACTGGTGGTAACCTGACTGAGATCAATCTTCGAAAACACTGGGGCTCCTGCAACTGATCAAATAAATCATCTATCCGTGGAAGAGGGTACTTGTTCCGGATGGTCACTTATTCAACTCCCCGATAATCCACACACAAACGGAAGCGCACCCATCCTTCTTCTTCACAAATAAAACTGGCGCTCCCCACGAGAGAAACACTAGGCCTGACAAAGCCCCTATCCATAAGATCCTGAAGCTGGGCCTTCAACTCCCTCAACTCGGCAGGGCGCCATCTATAAGGCGCCTTCGAGATTGGTGCGGTTCCCGGTACCACATCAATCACAAACTCCACCTCCCTCTCCGGCGGCATCGTCGTCAACTCAGGGGAAAAACATCTGGGAACTCGCGGACAACAGGAATATCCTCGAGTCCCAGTGCCGCCGTAGGCACCTCCACAATCGTCGCTAAGGAAAGCGGTGCAGCCCCTACTAATCATCGCCTAGCCCTCGCCGAAGAAACAGTCATCGCAAAGAAGGGCTCTGGCAGCCTCTGAAGACAAACTCCTCCTGTCCAGGCTCGCGGAGGGTCACCGTCCTCTCTCTGCAGTCTATAACAGCATAGTACCTCGACAACCAATCCATACCTAGCACGACGTCGAAATCCTGGAGCTGCCGCAAGACAAGCAAGTCTGCCGGCAAAATCCAGGATCCCAACTGCACAGGGCAATCCCTACAATACTCCTCGACATGCAAGACATGATCTGGTATCTGAACCTCTAATGCATGCGATAAAGAAACTACCTCTATACCATGAAGGGATGCAAATGCTCTACTGATAAAAGAATGCGATGCACCGGTATCAAAGAGAGTACGAGTACGAACTGCAGAAATCAAAATAATACCTGCGACGACATGCTCTGCTGCTGCTGTAGCATCCTCTACCTGAGCGGCATAGACTCGACCGCTCGGCGCCGGGGGATGTCGCTCTGGCTGTCGCGAGGACGATGGAGCAAAATCTGGCCTACCGGAGGTCGCCGAAGGTCCTGCTGACTGACGAGGAACGAAGGATGCAGAAGCTGATGAAGGAGCTGGGTAACCTGCCCTGGGGCACGCCCTCGCGAAGTGACCGGTCTGCCCGCAACGGAAGCAGCGGTCCGACCTGCGGGCACTGGGCTGGTGAGTGCGGTCCTCCACAGATGATACAACGGTCGGGGCGCGGCTGCCGCGAAGTCTGTGCTGCTGCTGCGAAGACTGCTGCTGCTGCGAAGACTGCTGCTGTCGAGGTGGTCGACGCTGCTGCTGTGCTGGAACTGACGAGATCCCCCAGATCTCTGCCGCCCCTGATACCCGTCCCTGAGAGTGGAAACGGGGGTGGTCTCGGGGGTCCCTGTCTACTCGACTGCCCCTCCTCAAACTGCGCCGGGCGCTTCGCCCCAGAAGTCACAACGGGGGCTGGAGTCACCTCTGCCATCACGGCCTCACCACCCTCCACATAAAGTGCCTGCTCCATCGAGGCCTCTAAAGTCTGTAATCTGAGGGAGCGGACCAACTGATAAATGTCCCGACGCAACCCTCTCTCGAACATGTAGATCGGTGGGTCTCATCTCTGGCCACGTGGGGCATACTAGCCAACAGCCGATTGAAATCGGCTATGTACGCATGTACGGGCCTATCTCCCTGGCGGAGATTCCTCAGCTGCTCCTCCAAGCTCTGTCGAACACTCTCGGGAAAGAAGGCCCCAAGAAGCATACCGCGAAACTCTGCCCAAGAGATAAACTGGGTCCCAGGCGGACCTGCGGGTCGCACACGCCGCCACCATGCCTCGGCGTTGCTCTCCAGAAAATGAGTAGCCAACAGAACTCGAAACCTCTCATCAATAAAAAGGCTCTCGAAATGGCGCTCCATAGCTGTAACCCAAGACTCAGCCGCCCACGGCTCAGCACTCATGCCCGAAAAGCGGGGTGGATCGAACTTGCGAAACCTCAACAAAAGACCCACCAAAACCTGCTGCTCTGCCAAAGTCAAAGATCCCGTCGTCCCAGACGGTGCCTACTGGAAACAGGCTCAGCCGGAACTGCTGGTGCAGGCTGCACAACGGGGGGCCACAACAGGGGAAGAAGGCACCGGAGAACTCTCAGGGGGTACCACCGCCGGCTGCGCTCTCTGCTCCAACAAGAGCCGTCAACCGACTCACAGCCTCCTCCTGGCGTCGAGACGCCTCAGTCAACTGTGCCACCTGGGCACGGAGCTCCAAAACCTCGCTCTGCTGTCCCTGCCCGAGTCCTCCTGCTCGGGCTCAGAGGACGAAGGCTGCGAACGCGTCACCAGAGCGTCGAGGAGGCATCCCCACCTGAGGGACAAGGCAAACAATCAGAACCCAAATCATCTCTCGACCCAATCTAGCGAAAGTCAGAAGGCATGTCCCCCTTCCGAAGTACTATGTTGTCTGCAGCCAACATAGTTGCCACCGAAGGAAGACATGTCAATCGCTCACCCCGAACCGCTCGGGAGAGTTAGAAATCCAATCAGGACTCTCGCTAAAATCACGGCTCTCACGCGAGTCATCCTAGGGTCCAACACAAGCCTAGGGTTCCTAAGTCCTCCAAGACCTACATCCTAGGCTCTGATACCACTCTAATCTGTCACGCCCCGGGGCGATACTGCGCCCCGGCTCGCCAACAGATCCGCCGCCCATACGGGAAGCCCCGTATAGGCGTAGCGACTAACCTGCAAGGAAACATCTACACTAGCAGATATCAGAGCTGAAAGAGAAAAGCTGGAAAGAATACATAAAATAAAACTACAACTTTAAATATACAGACCATCCTCACCAGAATACAGGAGTCTCATAAAAAAGCAGGAAAGGAAGGTACAACTCAAAACCTCACTACAAAAGTCACTCGACATAACACACACCAAAATGGAACTGGGGTACATCTACTCACACACAGAAGACGACAGGAGGGGATCTATCTCGCGACGCCCTTACCTCGGTCAGAAGGAGCTGGATCAGCAACAGGAGCTGCAGGAACTGGAGCAGAAGTCCTGGGGAGAAAAACACCACGACGGGGGTGTGAGACTACATCCCACAGTAGTTCTCAGTGGGTGCCGCCAACAAGCCCGACGGTCCCCACTAAGTCTACCAGAGGCAAAGGTAACATATGCAGTGCTATAAGGAAAGCTGGAAAGGTAACTCTACAGCTACTATGCCTCTATCTAGATGCTCAACAGTGGAACAGAAAGAACATAATGCCACACTAACTCTCCTCCCTGATCACCCAATCAAAACTGACTGCCACATCGGGTCCAGTCAAACCTGCGCCAACCTACTGCCGTTACGTCCCGGAGGAGCGGACTTACGTAGGGCGTCCGTGGCTGCAACAAAAACAGCAGAGGGACCACTGCAACAACAAGTCGCTAAAGAACATCTCAAACTCACCGGTACACAACCGGTCTCGCCTACTCCGGAGTGGCCCCGAGGGGAGCGACCCGCTCGAGTCAAAGTAACCCATAGTATCACTGTATAGTATCTGTAAAGCTCAAATGTGGCTCATGCAGGCTATGATCCAATCCTCGATCAATAAGATCGACTACCAAACAAATCACTGACTCCACACTAGCTGGAATCTACGCAGCTGAAACCACGGTCTCTGACAGTTTCCAAAGACCCAGATCTACCATCACTATCACTCTCCAAAGAAATCAAATCTATAGACTGCTATCAACTCCACTCGGCCCAGACACGAGTGCAAATGCATCCCACAACCAACCGACCTCTCGGCCCACAACTCGGGCGAGGAAAAGCTAAGTCCATAGTGAAATGAAGTATCGTGATGTGGAATGTCTAGAGCAATAAAACCTAGCCCAAGTTGGAGTTTTTCTACAGACTGGCTGAACATGATACATATGACAGGGGGCTAGGTCAAATTCCAAGATTTCATTACTTAACATAGTGCAGGAATCAAAAGATTCAACAACTGATATACAAGATACAACATACAGTTTACACATGCTAATACTCCAATTTCTAACATGCATGATCCTACAACATAGAATTAGTACACAGTCCAGAGTTCTTGGAAGCAAGGTCACCCACCTGAAAGTGCTAACTGTCCAAAAATCGCACAGCTGAGAAAGCCCACAATTCAAATCACAAATCCCACCAAGCAACAACACGGTAGAAGTGCTCACAAACTCCTGGGTACAAACATACACCAAAAATTACACTTTAATTCACACAAATTCCACATTCCCAAAATCTGTGGTGAACAGTCCCATTAACACGAAATTTCACCTGAAAAACTTCTCCAAAATTCCAATAAAAATATGACGGCGATCCTCGCGAAGAGTAGATGTCGATAGAGTCCTGAAACGTCGAATTCCGATGTCCGGATGAGGAGATAAAAATCCGACAAGTAGGTGCTGTCCAAATCAACCAACAGTCGCAAAGGGGGTTAAAAATGTACCCAGAACCCCAAGAAAAGCTCGGATCCAGAAAAAGTGTCCAACACGGAAAATGTAGATTTACCTCTTACGAAACCGTCACCGCAGAAATCGTCCAAAAATAATGTCGGGGTAGCCGGTAGACCTCCCGGACTAAACTGCGACGGAAATGGGCCTCAACAGTAGATCGTCGCTCCGCACCCGATGCAGAAGTCGCCGTCGTCGCGGCCTCCAAAAATCCTGAGCTTCCGCCCAAAGATGCACAAGAGGGAGAGAAGAACAACTTGGTGAAGAACACAAGTGGAGAAACCCTCGGGAAAAGCTCCAAGGCGAGTCCCAAGAGGCCTATTTATAGGCCTCACCGGAAAAAAGAAAAAAAAAAACAAGTCATTGGGCTTTTGGGCCAAATTTCGGGCGCCCGGAACATTCGGGCGGCTACAGTGTTGGGCCGGCCCAACACTGTCACGCCCGAATCCACCAGGAGCCGCACGTGGCCCGCCGAACAGCAAACAGCTGTTCGGCCACCCACTGGCTTGCCACGGCCCGCCCCCGCACAGTGAGTGCGGTTGGCGCCCGCAATCAGCGGGCGACACGTGTCCTCCACGGTTGACCCGCTGGACCGGTCGGCGGCCGCGCGGGGGCGCGCGGCATGGCCCCGACGTGGGCACGCGCCCCGAGGCACCGACCCCGACTCCGTGCACCGCGCACGGTGCGCCCGCGAACCAGAGGGCGACACGTGTCCCTACACCGGTCCACGCATTCAACTGGAATTCTGTGGACCGCGCCGCATGCACCGACCAACCGGAGGGGCTGCCACGTGGCCCCGCATTGGTCCATGCACCGCCGCGCTCACCCGGTAGACCGCGCGCCTTGCGCCCGCCAATCAGGCGATGCCACGTGTCCATGCGCCGGGTCTGTGCACCCCGCCGCGCAGCTCTGGGACCGCGCATCAAGAACCGGCCAATGACAGGCCGCCACGTGGCATCCCGGCGGTCTACGGCCCCTCCCATGTGCACATTCCACTGAAAACTTCCGGGAGTCCGTTTTTGGGCATCCGGACTCAGAAAATAAACAAGCAAATAGCCGTTTCAAGCGTTTTTTTTGGGTGTGCTGAATCCATTTCCGACCTCTGTGGGCATCGTCTTTTCCGAAATTTCGGCAAACCAGCCGAAGGCCTACACAGCTATTAATAACACACAGGGTCCATCTGTGGCATCCCATTGAAGCACATGGGCCAGATACACCACGCTAGGTGTCTAACAGTGGATTCATCGAAAGAACGCTGCATGGGAATTTGGGCCACTACAACTTTCGATTAAGAAAGTAAAGAAATCTTCTCACAAAGTTCTTCTAAAGCGAGTTCTCTTATTCTCCTTATTCAGGAATAGGATCAGGTTCTACAGGATCTAAACTATATGCAAATAGATGCAGGTATATGATCAGTAATAGATGCATGATCAAAAGTAGCCTGATAATCAAGGGCAGATCTAGAAATGCGGGTTTTGAAAGGAAAAATATTTTCAAAGAAAGTTGCATCTCTAGATTCAATAAAGTACATTAGAAATTTAGAAAGGTTCAGAATTGATCACAAGAAATCTATAGGTATACTATCTAAGGAATATCCAATAAAAGATGCATCTATAGTTTAGGTCCAATCTTCCATTTTGGGGTCAGGAATAGATACCTTAGCCAAGCACCCCCACACTCGGAGTAACTCAAACCTAGGTGCTCTTCCTTTCCAAAATTCATAAGGTG
>CM055067.1:2040815-2077904 GCA_029204045.2 Tillandsia leiboldiana | reverse complement strand
CATCATCGCAAGAAACGTCGTCTTAAGTAAGTTATATATTCTACAATATTTTTTATATTCAATTATTTATCAATATATACATACTTATAATATATTTATAATCTTAATTCTTTTATTTATATTAATTACAGGTTTGACGAAGAAGAATGATGTGATAAAAAGACCAGATGAAGAATTGCATAGTACAAACAATTTAGTAATTATAATATTTATGTTTTGTATATTAATATATTATTTCATGTTTAATATTTACCTCTCTTATAATTCAAAACTATGAAGTTATTTAAAAATTAGACAAATTGAAAACTTAGTATATATGGTCATGATATATTTGAATGAATTAATATTGGATAAGAAAGAATATGACTAACCACAAATGTATTGGAAGCATCGGTCTTCATTACCATATATTTAATGCATGGATTTGAATTCAGGGAATCACCTGGTTTCAGATTTGTTCCTTTATTTCTTAAAATAATAATACTATTCATCATATAGTATAACCTGGTTTCAGATTTTGTTCCTTCATTTTTTAAAATAATAATACTATTGATCATATACTGTAAACTAAAATGGATGATTAAAAAAAAGGATTAATATATAGGATGAGAAGGATATGAGATGAGAAGGATATATTAAGTGAAAATATGAACAAAGTAAAGAAAAACATCATTACAATATTATATTAAGAAAATATATAAATTATAATTTTTAAGTTATTAAGTATTAAATATTTAGAATTATTTTAATATATTTCATTAAAATTAAATTGGTATATTAATTTTTTCTCATTGACTATAATGAATAAATAATGTATGAGGAAACTTGATGTTCCACGTAATCCTTCCTCCCTCCTTCCATCTACTCTTCAGTTTCTCACTCCTTTCCTTTTGTTTTTATGGATATATAAGTAAATAATACAACATTACAACTATATCATACATAATTAGCATTAAATATATTAGATTGTATTATATCATAATTAATTACATTCTGATGATACAAGAACAAAATCAACACAACACAATAAAGATAAAAATAATCATAAGAATGAAAAGTTCAAGAACAAATAGGAGCAAAACAAGAGCAAAACAAAAGAATAAAAGGACATACCACCATTATTGAGACGCTTAGAGCCAATAAACAAAAAAAGGTTTCTATCTCTTGCAGTAATCTCGCGATATTATTACCAAGAAATAAATAAACACCATAATCAATCAACAGTACCCTCAAATTTCCTTCAAATTAAAAGAGAAAATCACATTAAGAAATGATTTTGACAAGAAAAAGATAGAAAGAAATAATGAGGAAAACAAGAGCAAAACAAAAGAGTGAAAGGACATACCACCGTTATTGAGACTCTTAGACCCAACAAATAAAAAAGTTTCTCTTTCTTCCAGTAATCTCGCGAGATTATTACCAAGAAAAAAATCAACGCCATAATCAATCAACAGTACCCTAAAATTTCCTTCAAATTAAAAGGGAAAATCACATTAAGAAAGAATGTGAACAAGAGGAAAATCGAAAAAAAAAATGAGAAAAATCCGCTACCATCTCATTACAATGGCAAGATTTTAAATAAATTGTATTATACCATAGTTAGTTTGAACCTAATGATACAACAGCAAAATAAACCTAACACAATAAAATTGAAAACAATCATAACAATGAGAAAACAAAAAAGATAAAAAGACATACCACCATTATTGAAACTCTTAAACGTAACAAACAAAAAAGGTTTCTCTTTCTTCCAGTAATCTCCCGAGATTATTAGCAAGAAAAAATTCAACACCATAATCAATCAACAATACTCTAAAATTTCCTTCAAATTAAAAGAATAAATCATATTAAGAAAAAATATGAACAATAACAATATCAATGAAAAGAATGAAAAAAATTCACCACCGCCTCATTACAATAGAGTTACGCGAGAATTTAGAATAACATAAGACAAAGACAAAAAGGGGAACGAACGGGTGAGATTCATTTGTAAAAAAAAAAAATAGAGTTCGAATCTATACATTAAATATATGATAATGATAACTCTGCTGTCTGCTTTTTAATTACTTGGAAATAATGAATTATTTGTACAATACCTAATTAATACTTTATTAATTTAATGTTTAATTTCTCATCAAATTGTAATTGCCGCAGCGAAGCGCGGGTATTAAACTAGTATGTTTGATCCTGAGCCCAAAGCTTGGCAACCAAATCTTATCCAAGTGGCACAAGCAAACCAGGTTCCGCCACGTCGGCAAGAAGGATCTAAAACGTTATCCATGGCCATGGGCACCCTCAAAGACCACATGCCATATATGTGGCTTAGATTCTACTAACTTAATATAGCAAAAGTTTCTCTTTTTCCCTACACTCACTCTCTTGCTATCGTCGGTCGATAGAAGAAAGAAGAATCAGATAAGAAAGAAGAAGAGACGCCATGGCATGCAAGATCGCCTCCTCCGCCGCGGTGGTGAGCTCGATCCCGCAATTCTGCGGCCTCAAGAACCTAGCTCCGAATATGGCGAGTTACCTAAAGAGCGTCTCTTCTGAATAATCCTTTTCGACGAAAATATGAAATGATTCATAAATTATTATTGGCAGGTGATGTTGCCCGCTGCGAGAAGGCGGATCGGGAGAGGAGGAGCTTTGAGTGCTCGCTGCAGCTTCATTGGATCTCCCACCAACATTGTAATTATTACCAACATTGTAATTATTTGTGTGTCTTTCGTATCTATCATGCACGTTGAGTTGAATCGATATTTAGCAATTTCCCACCAACATTGTAATTATTACCAACATTGTAATTATTTGTGTGTCTTTCGTATCTATCATGCACGTTGAGTTGAATCGATATTTAGCAATTACGCTGCTATGATAACAGATAATGGTGACCACCACAACCTTGATGTTGTTCGCGGGGAGGTTCGGGCTGGCGCCGTCGGCCAACCGGAAGGCGACGGCCGGGCTGAAGCTCGAGGCGCGCGACTCCGGGCTGCAGACTGGCGACCCGGCCGGGTTCACCCTGGCCGACACATTGGCCTGCGGCACTGTGGGCCACATCATAGGAGTTGGAACTGTGTTGGGCCTCAAGAACTTGGGGATCATCCCATAAATTAACGATTTGTGTTTCCTGATGCACTAGTCTCTGCTCTTGGCTTTTCTACCGTTGTTGCTAAAGGGTTGTAAATGCTGGTTTTTGTTTCTCTACTTAATAGAAGATTTGCATTTATCCTTTCAAATTTTATAGCTAAGTTCCATAGTAGTGTGATTAAATAAGTGAATTTTTTGTCAGATTAAAATATGTAAAGATACCGGATCAACTGATCACAATTCATCCATTATAACACAGATGATTACAATTTTAATTAATATATTTTATATAATTTTTATAATTATACATCACTCACTCTTGGAGTATATGAGTAGCACTACTCTTCTAATTTTTTATAAAAATAAATTTCCATATAAACCACTTAACTATAAGCCGTTATGAAATTCTTAACAAAAGCTCTAAAGAGCAAAAAAAAAAAAAAAAAAAAAAAAATTGCAGTAAAAAAATACTTTTTTATTTAATAGATTAAAATAAAATAGAGATACTTCAATTAAAGCGCAATACTACTGCAAATTAGAAAGTTAAACATTAATTAAACAAAGATTAACATGCAATAAACTCCCTATATAAATATATTGTACGATACAACTAAACAATTACTTATATACTCATTTTTATTATTAAAAATATTCCGGTAAATTACAAAAGAGCAAAATAGAGAATTTTCAAAAATAAAATATAAAGTTCAAAATCAGTTATTTATAAGATTTTTTTTTTTTTTGTTTTGCATTTTAGAGTTAAAATAAGCCTAAAAAAAATTTGAGATGTAAACAGGGAGTAAGTAACAAGAAGCTCATAGAACAAGAGCGACCAGTGTCGCAATTCCTGTTATACCCATATATATACGCCATAATTACGAGATACCCAGCCACACTATTACTAAGCTAAGCATCAGATACCTAATGGCATTCTCGTCATTCAATAAATAAGCTGTAATAAATTAATAATCCCATAAATTTTTAGTAGGAAAAAAAAAACAGAAAATTTGTGCAATCTCAGGCGAAAGATGGTGATAATTTAGAAGAAATAATCACATTTATGAATCAGCAATTCTCTGGAATTTCATCACCGATTGCGCAAAAATCCCCAAAAAATAAAATGGAAATCGATCAAAATCGTATGATGGAAATTATCGGAAAAATCGATGAAAAAAGAATGAAATTAAACCCAGAAATTTGTGAAAAGGAGTCAGATAGAAATGTCGATCACCATTGATCGTAGAAGGGATCGTAAGCCTGGGGCGACATTAGCTCATCATCACGCTCCACGAATCGAAGCCTCTGCATCGATTTGATCGAGATGGATCAGAAAAAAATCGAAATCGAGGGAACAAAACATGAAAAGGAAAATCGGATCCAGAGAGGTGAGACGAGGAAGATGATGGGGGAGAGGGGTGGTGAAATTGGGGACGGCGATATGTGAAATGAGGGATTAGGGTTTCCGCATCTTTTTGTTTTATAGCGAATAATGGGTCGGTAAATTAATGGGCCTATTTACGGCCCAGTAGAATTAGGCCCCTTTTTAGGTGACAGACAATTATGGCCATATGCATACAAATTTATTGATTTCGCGTTTTTGACAAAAATGAGTTATCTTTTCGGTTTTTGTATTTTTTAAAAATTGAGTAAAATATTCTCTCTTTTTTTTTTCTCTTCTATTTTTTTTTTTTTATCTTGTTCTTTTTTCTACATCTTTGTTGAGACCAAAATTTTTGCCACCTTAAGAAGTGACACGTGGCGTATACTATCGGCCAAAGACATTAGCCGATAGAAGAATGAGTCAACGAAGAGGGACCCGCATCTTGACTAGAACCGACCTCAGTAACGCGAGAGTGCGACACGCAACATACGCCATTGGTTAAAAGCATCAGCCGATAGGAGAAGCGGGCAAAAAGAGGATTATTGCCTCATCCTGGACCGACCTCAGCCGAAGACAAATATCAGACCGCCTTAGTCGAGCAACGAAAGAGGCGAAGCCAGTGTCAACTCTCGGCTGCTCAAGCCGTAGAAGGAAAGACTCTGGAAATAAGAAGTACGAGTTTTGGGCGTGAATCTCATAACCGACTCTGGAACGGCAAGTGGCGCTCAACATTGAAAAACGCCGAAGATCATGTTTCGGTGCGTCGATTAGGAGCTGAAACTTATGGGTGTCAACGAGCCGAACACAAGCGAGTTGGGGTCGGCTTGTGTTCGGCTCGTTTAGTAAACGAGCCGAACACGAGCTGGCTCGTTTAAATATCGAGCTGAAAAATTCGGCTCGTGTTCGGCTCGTTTATTAACGAGCCGAACACGAGCTGGCTCGCGAACAACAAGTTTAATTTGCATTCCTACTGTTAGGTGTAAAGTTGAAAGAAAATTAAAAAATTAAAATTTTAATCTAATAATTAAAATTTATAAAAAATTGATGGCCTAAAATCTAAATAGTAATATATATATATATATATATATATATATATATATATATATATATATATATATATATATATATATATATATTCGAGCTGTTATCAAGCCGAACACGAGCGAGCTGACCCCAGCTCGTGTTCGGCTCGTTTATTAAACAAGCTGAAAAATTCGGCTCGTGTTCGGCTCGTTTACTAAACGAGCGATTCGATCTCGAGCTCATTTCGAGCCAAACACGAGCTGGCTCGCGAACAGCGAGCTGAATTGCCACCCCTAATGAAACTAGACGAAAAAACGACGACTATCCTATTAAGGAGAATCGACTAAAAAAAAAAATTACGATAATTCCTCTTAGATCACGCAGATTTCTAAAATTGGCGGTTATACACATGGTCCGTAAATGTATAAATAAGTGAACCATCGAAAAAAAAGAGATCCTGCAACCTCGTAAGCTAGTGACCACCCATACTTTTTCCTACTTTTCATATCTGTATTTATTGATTTTTTAAATAAATTTCATACCAGCATTTACTGCACTTCCTAGAAGTAGACTTAAGTTGTAATCGGTTCCCAGTTACCCTTGTAACCCTTCTCTAAGCAATACAAATTCTTAATCGGCTACTTAGCCGTGTCAATTTATTGTCTATGATCTTCAGTTCGGCTCTTCTAGGCCGAACTATGTTTGCCTCCAAATCCCAGTTCGGCTAATCTAAGCCGAACTTTGCGAGAGTTTGATTGAGAAGAACCCGGCCGAGGAGATCTCTACTCTGTCCGATCGCTTGATCCCTCAGGCACGCGGCACATCGCACTTAGAGGGTCAAACCCCTAGGGCCGATCGGTCACCGCAACTTTTCGCCCCAATGGGCTTACCACCCTCGCCACACGTGATGTCCAAGCCCTTGCCAACTCCACCGCCGCCATGGAGTCCGCCGGAGCGTAGCCCTTCGACGTCACGCCCGCATCCATGCACACGCGTATCTGATGGGCACAATGTCTTGGGCGCGGAAGTGGGTGCGGCTTTGAGTGGCGGTGCTTCAGCGGGGTCCATGGTGATAGCGAGAGTGGTGACTATGGTAGAATAAGAAGAAGAGGTCATGATAGCGAAAAAATATGAAAAAAATAGAAAAAAATAAGAAAATAATTTTTTTTTTTTTTATTTCCTACATAAAAAGGTTAAAATTTTTTTAAAAAAAGGAAGAAGAAGAGAAAGTTGCATCATTTTAGAAGATTTTTGTGATGAAAGTTGTACTATTTAAGACAAAAAATGTACTTTGATATGAGAATTATAATTTTCAGACAAAAAATATACTATTAAAAAAGTACACTATTTCGCCCCCTCCTCCTCCTTCATTTCGGCTTCCTAATACTTGTTGTCGTAGTACTCTAAAAAAATAGTATAACTTTCATCTAAAAAAATATAATTTTCGTCTAAACTAATATAATTTTTATTTCAAATATTTATAATCTTTTATTTAATAACGATTTGATTTAGCTACTTTTGTTTGTAATTTTGAACATTTTCTTAGAATCAAAATAAATGTTCAAAAAAGACGCACGTATGATTCTAACAAAATTTTTAAATTTGCTAACAAAAGAAGCTAGGTCAAACAATTTGTGAGTAGAGGAGGTGCAAATCACGTAAAAAAAAAAAAAAAAAAAAAGTTTAGGGGGGTCATTTCAAATCTATATACAATTTAACCATTGGTTTTTTTGAAACAAATATATTGTTTTTATTTTATTTTTTTGCTAGTTACTTCTAAGAGTTGATATTAGAGTTGTTTACATTGTTAAAATTTTCTTAAAAAATCTAAACTTGTGATATATTAACAAAAATGCCTAAAATCATATTTTTCCTTCCAAAAAAAAAATTAAAAGAAAATGTATTGCGAGTTCGTTAAGGATCGTCTGAACTACTAAATAGATAAGTACAAAGCATAGAGTCATCTAATTTATGCGCGATGACGAATTTGAATTTGAATTTTAAATTTATTAAAAAATTCTGTATATGGAAATTCAAAATTTAAAAGTACTATGACAACAACCTAATGCCCTAGTAGAGGGCCCTCATGCTTCATTTTAGTCAAACCTAAATATAACTAACATTTTGATAATGTGGAGTACCATACAAATTAAAGCACCCTTTATAGCAAAGTTCTACTTTAAAAAAGTTTTTGTACCTAAAAAGTTAGGCTCAGTTTAGATTCACATGGTCTAAGCATAATTGAAAAAGATGTGATCAAAACCCAGATATTGATAAGTCAGATATTATTTATTCTATTTTCTATATGCTGATGATCTGAGTCCAATTTTTACTTATATCTGATGATTAGCGAATTTTTAAATAGATCATATCATATCAAGCCGAGTTAATCGGTGCGGTGTATGATGATGCATGGATACACCGGGTGCAGCAATAATTGTTTTCCTTTTGGAAATTATCAAATATTTATATTTTCCAAAAATTCTTCAGTGTAACTCTTTTATATAAAAAGAAAAAAAGGCTGACATGTGGGCCCAAACGATGTGGGCCATAGATGTCATCAGTGTATGATGAATAGATGTCATCATTGTATGATGATACGTGACACACGTCATAGGGAAATGAGAATGAGTAGTGCTAGGTGTACACTCCAAATGGGATGTATATTTTACACCCATCCATTTTAGGATGGGTATCCATTCACTCGTCACTCGATGTGACGAGTGGAATTCACCCACCCCTAGGATGGGGTGGGTGTAAGATGTACACCCCATTTGGGGGTGTACACCTAGCACTACTCAATGAGAAGAGTAGTGCTAGATGTACACCCCCAAATGGGGTGTACATCCTACACCCACCCATTAGGGGTGGTCAAACTCGTATTCAACGTAACGGTTACATATCACGGTAGTGAAGCTGACCTGTGGCGTCCACATGTGAGTGGACACGTGTCGGTGAACCATTGACGAGTCTTCGGTTGGGTGGATAACGTTTGACCGGCCGAGGCGCCAAAAAAAAAAAAAAAAAAAAATTTGAAAAAGCCCGCGCCGATCGTTAAGGCGATGAAAACTCGGCGAGGTTTTGGATTCCTCGGCTTAATTAGCGGGTTAATGATTAGTTGGTTATAATTACCACCATGCCCCTCTAAACTTGTAGTTTAATACTTTTAATATTTTAATTTTTATCAACTGTTATTAGTATAATTGGTAAAAGACTTAGTATAATAAATAATTTGATGGTTAATATTAGAGATTCCGAATTCAAAACCTACTTGTTTCAGAATAATATCATAAATTAAAAATTACTATTGAATTGAGCGATGATAAATAATATAATAGTTCGGGTTTGATCCGAATTTTAAAACACTGATTAATACTAGGAATAACTTAACAGAAACAAAGTTTATAAATAAAATATTAAAATATAAAATTACTATGTAGTGATAGATAAAAAATAAGAAAAAAGTTAAGTGTACACCTCATTTGAGGTGTACATCTTACACCCCACCCATTCTAAAATAGGGTGAATTTCATTCATCATTTCAAAGTGACGAGTGGATAAATGCCCACTTTAAGATGGACTAGGTGTAAAATGTATACCCCAAATAAAATGTATATGTAGCATAACTCAAAAAATAATAATGATAGCAACATTCTCAACAGCATATAGAAAATAGAATAAATAATATATAAATATTATATATTCAATTAGAATTTTTATAAGGAAAATACTATGTATACACCCCGAATAGGGTGTATATCATACACCCCACCCCATCCAAGGGTGGGGTGAATTTCACCGGTCACTTGAAGTGACCGGTGAATAAGTCTCCATTCTTTGGATGGGGTGGAGTGTATGATATACACCCCATTTGGAATGGTAGCAAAGCTTTTTTTATAAATACTCTACATTACATTTCTAGGATAAATGATAAAAAATTTACTAGTTGGTATTTGATGTCCTAAATGGTTTAGCCTTAGCTATAAGAGTCATACTTACAAATGAGAGATCTGACGTAATTTAAAATTAGAATAATTTGCTCTAATATCATTCAAATTATATGAAATTGTTATTTTAATATTTATAGAGTTATACTATCTATACATTTTATTTGAAATATATATCATACATCTAACCCATTTTAAAATAAATATTTATCCACTCGTCATTTTGATGTGACGAATAAAATTTATTTCATCATAAAATTAATAAGAGATAAAATATACATTCTATTTAAAATGTAGATGTAGTATTTTTAATATTTTTATGCAATGTAAAATAATAGGCCATATATATCATTTATTAATTTAATTTTTAATTTTAAAATATTAATCATCAAATATTTCTGTGTAGTGCCTGAGATACAAAGATGCACCATGCTCAGGAAATAAATTATTATTTTTCTACTCCCCACCACTGTCTCTGACAAAAGAGTCTACAAAAACCATTGTCTCTGCTGAAGTTCTGACTCCTGAGTTTACTCCTGAGTTTTAGCTCTCACCCCAAAACCCTCTCTCTTTCTCTCTCTCTCTCTCTCTCTTTCTCTCTCTCCATGGATTATGAGAGGATATGCAAAGTTCAGGTATAATTTTATGGGTCAAAGTAAAATACCAACTTTATCTTTGTTCATGCATTTCTCATGAAATATCTCCATTTGTTACTACTGTAAAATCTAATGACCCATTTCTTGTTTTTGGTACTCATGGTTCACTTTTCTTTAGCTGTGACTTTATAAGTTACTCTTTTTTTCATAAATGGCATGTTGTATATGTTATCTTTTAAATTTACTATGTTTTAATGAAGTGAGGATACTTTCCATTTCATTAGTTTCTTTTAGTTTTAGGATACCTGATTTTTAGCAGGAAAATAATGTTGTGAGTGCATTTATTAATTTCTTCCAATATTCATTTTTAGTGGTAAGTTAAAGTTGGTCAAAATGCCTCTCATTTTCTTTTCCTGTAGTAGTTTTAGCAAAGTGGGTCTTACCATATTAATTAGAGTTGTAAATTGTAACAAGTGATTTATTAATTTATTTATTTTAAGTGAGTTGAACTTGTAGATTAAAGTTGATCAACAATCCCCTTATTGTATTTTCTAATATTGTAATTAATGCATTTGGACTCTTCCATTTTTTGTTGTTTATATGTATACATTGGTAGGAAAGAGTGTTTGATAGAGGATTTTTATGGGAGTTGAACTAGTCCTTTAGATATGCATGACCATATTAATAGCATGTTCATGCAACTTAATTATTGACCAATTTTCCTGGTTAGCATTTAATCGATCAATCGTGCGGTGTTGCCTTCGTTGAATTAATCTTGTTGGATGGAGTTTTAAATCTCAAATACAGTACACATGCTAAAAACAAATTTTCCTACTTGTGGATTAGAATTTAAGAATTTAATAAGTGTTCTCCACCTAGAGTGAGTTAATTAATAAAGTACTTTGAATTTGATTTATGAAGTGTGGTTGCAGTTGGGAGTGATTTCCCCTACTAAACTGAAGATGAAACTATTGGGGTCTCAAGGTAGCAGAAAAAGGGAAGGGGGGAACTACTCATCCAGAGCATCCCCTTCTAAGCTCGATGACGCGGAGCACTCGCGAAGAAGCTTATTATCTGGAGATCTTGTTGAAGAAGGTACAAAATATGCTGATATATTAATTATGTAGGCATGCATTTATCGCTGCAAGTTTTTGAAGTATTTTTCGCCAGTAGTTGTTAAAATTTCAGAGTATGCGTATTTGAAAATTCATACCTGCGTAAAAAATGCTCTGGGTACCGACTATGGGTACTCCCTATATCTGTTTATGCGTCGGATTGTACTGTACAATCCATGCCAACACATCAGTAGTTTTTTTGAGAATCATTCACGGTATATATATACTCATATAACACAGATGATTTGGAGGGTACATTTATGTAAAATTCCCCATCTAATCTACTTGTATTATCTTTTGTTGGCTACAGATGTTGTAGAAGGCCCTGAAGATGGTCTCACCCTCGGCGCAAATACAAATTCAGAAACTTCTGAATTGGAGTCTAAAGCGGATATTGGTGGAGTTCAGAACAATCGAGCGGGTGTTTCGAGTAATTTTAAGCTAACTGACAGCTTAAACATAGCAGACTCCGCTACGCCCTCTGAAGAAGATTGCAATGGAGATGAAAGTGGGCAAGACAGTGTTTCCACTATCAGTTTTGAGTTCCAAAGAGGAGAGAGAACATTACAGCATCCGGTAATCGGTTCATTTATTAGGAATGCACCTTCGAAGTGGAACGATGCAGAAAAATGGATAGTAAATCGGAATCTTACGCATTCGAATCCAGATGCCTCGAAGAAGACCGTTCTGCAAAGCACAAAATCTCGACAAGTGGCCATTTCCAACTGTGTTAGGGTCGCTCCGGAGGCTCTCAATAATGCAGAGCAAAAGCATCAGTTTCTTCAAGTTGCAGATACGAAAAGTAGTTCCGGTGCGAAGTTATCCTTTGATCCTAATTGCCTGAGCGCCAGCTCAGAATCGACAAATGCGAGGAGTGTGTTGACTGATGTATCACCTGCAAGTGGAGATTCGGGAAGTGTAACTAAACCTCAGAAAGGACTTGATCACAAGAAGATTTCAGTGCCTGGAATTTCTGCTAGTGAACCAAAAGGTTATCTCATTTGCTCATAAATCTAGAATTTCTTAATCTTATAAACCATATGAACATAAAAAGAGTTGAAAGAACATGTTAGATTGTGATTCTTTTTCTTTGGCAATTTATTTTTTTGCCAAATTTTGTGCAATGGAATTGCTATGGGTTCCTTTTTAAGTTTGAATACTTCATCCTCGCGAACATAAACAAATGCTGACTGCTTTATTTGTTAATACTTGATTAAGAGAGTATTAGAAGTTTGATCATTTTATTCTGTCCTGCAGTTACTTCTGTCGAGTCGGTGTTAATGAAGGATGCTGGAACTGAGATGACTCCCATTGGAAGCCAAGAAACATCAAGAATTGGTACTCCGATTGGGGCTATAACGCCCGTTCTAAGCCCACTTTGTTCGATGCCTTCGACTCCCAAATGCGGGATACCGGAGTTATCCGACAAGGAAATTCAGCTGAGAACGAGAAGAGAAATCGCTGCTCTCGGCCTGCAGCTAGGCAAAATGAACATTGCTTCTTGGGCCAGTAAAGAGAATCCGGAAATTTCTTTTCAACCTAATGAGACTGCTGATGCAGAACAAAATGCAAGGAAGGAAAATGAAGCGCGTGCCGCGGAATGGGAGGAGTCTCAACGATCTAAACGTGTCGCGAGGTAATGTCGAATAATCGCAGTCGAACACATAAAATAAAAAATACAAATGCTGTCATGTTCTTGTTGTGGCTCTAACGGCGCGCTTTCGCATCATGCAGATATAAGCATGAGGAGTTCAAAATACAAGAATGGGAGGGTCGGCAAAAAGCAAAATTTGAGGCCGATATGATGAGGATTGAGGTAACTTTCATCTTCAACTATCCATTTAGAAATTCTCAATCAACTGTAAAAAGATAATTTGTAGTACTTGCTTGTTTGAATCATAATGTATACATATTAAATCAAGGAATGAAGAGAAAAACTCAATATTGGGTATACTAGATGGCGAGAACACATCCATTTTTATCATAAAACAATCATACATTTGACTAGTATTTATTCTTTTTTACTTCTAGGGTGGCAGTGCTCATTGAATTCTTAAGTTTATGTGATCTTAAGGCTTGATCAAACACGGTTAATTCCGCGTGTAAAATGACATGTTGCAAACTATCTATTGAACTGCCGATCTATCTTCAGGCTCAGGCTGAACAAATGAAAGCTTGTGCGCAGCAGAAGATGTCAGAAAAGCTTGCAGTTACGCGCCGTAAAGCAGAAAGGAAACAAGCCGTAGCTGAGGCCCGGAGAAGCCGTCGGGCAGCCAGAACAGCTACGCAGGTGGCGCAGATTCGGCAGACTGGTCGCGTGCCCTTACCGCATTTCCTTGGCTGTTGCAGTTGGTTTCTCTGATGCAACATGCAAGTTTTACTTGTGCTTTCTAAGGGATCCTCTGGGTTAAAGGAGTGGTGTTTTAAGTGTGAGGCACCCCCTGTTTAGAACATGGCAATGAGATTAAAGAACTTGAATTGTACATTAGCTTTTATATATGTATCTAGTGAAGATGTTTTTCTTACAAAGTTACTCTTTATGATCTGTCATAACTTGGGTTCAGTTTATTATTGTGTATGACTTGCTATGCTTATTACAAGTCTTAAATATTGAATGCATTATTGCTACATATTTTTAGCGCTAGTATCTTGCCCTGTGTTTGAAGGCCAGATTGAGTTTAGTCGCGTTCGAAATGACAGGAGGCTGGATTATATCGTGTCATATTCGAAGCGGCGGAAGGCTGGTTGGGTCGAGTTACAATCGAGACTCGTAGGTATTGCGTCTATACACTTTAAATGAATTGATTACATAATTCTAACGGCTCGAGTTTTTGAGATTAATTGTTAGCGCTAACGATCCGCTAAGTCGTATCAAAGTCAGAGATCACGAGTTCGATTTCTACCTACTGCAAATTTATACTGGTGCTGGAGGGGGGATTGTTGGCTTGATACGACTTAGCATATCCTGCCCTGTGGTGGAACGTCAAGTTTGGCTAAGTCAGGTTCAAAATAGTGAGAGGCTGAGTGGGGTCGAATCATATTTAAAGTGGTGTTAAGACATATTAGGTCGAATTACAATCGAAATCCGTAACCACTATATCAATATGCTTTAAGTGAATTCGTTGCATATTTTTACCAGCTCGACTTTTTAAAATTAATGATTAGCTCAAACTATCGAAACATCACTCTCTATATATTACCTTTGTTTGAGATTGCAAGAAGTTTTTTTGGGAGATGTCAATTTTTGGAATATGTAAAGTTCGAAAAGAAAAACTTAATGACTTGTACTTTTGGAATAAAATAAAGCAGCTTTTCTGAAAAGCTGGGCCTAAAATTCTGTTGACAAACATTTAGGTGTAAATGGGCTTCATATAGGTGGGGTGGACTCTAAAGTTAACTAGTTTGTATAGATCATTGTCTAAAACTTTATTTTCTCTATTTTCGAGCTCTAGAATAGTAAAATACAGCTGAAGAGTTTTTTTTTTTTTTTTTTTTTTTGTTCTTAAAATATATATATCTATAAAGTTAAGATATTAAGATATTTAGAGTCCACAGACACGAATTTATTCCATAATTTATGCATTCCAATATATATATCCAATTACTGATAAAAATATAATTTCAAATCGGGTAATTAAGGCTTAGTTTGAAAATGCTGCAGCAAAATTCGTTTGTTTTTTTGAAACTCCAACAAATGTTTTAGAGGTTCTGAAAATTTTGTAAGAAATTTGGACATGCCCTTTTCTTCTTATGTTATTAAATTGGCGATAAAAATCGTCACCGGAAATGTAAATGTATTCGACTAATGCCTAGCATTTCTCTTATGGTGGTTTTCATCACTGTTTTGATCGTGTAGAATTCGCAACTCGCTCCGGTATCGTAATCCACGTCGGTACTGTCTAATATTGGGATTCTACAACGAAAACGTCAAATCAAATTTTTTTACCAAAAATTCGTCCTTTCAACATAACTGGAACTAGCACGGCTACAAAGTGAAGAAAAATCAAAACAGAAAATATATGGGTGAAAAAAAATTCATTAACCAAGAGAAGAATTATACCGGCTCATCTTCTGCAATAGAGTAGCTTCAACCTGTAAGAAAAATACGGATATGCGCAGCGGAAGAAAAAAAAACAATTAAAATTTTTTCTTAAACCAAGATCACCTCATGTTTTGTTTTAGATCATAAAAGGGTAATCTAATTGATCTCATCAATTAGGATTTAATTTTTACCTTGCGCGGGTCGAGATCACCGCGAAGCCGACGATCGTTGGTAAAAATTGTTCGTATTGTTCGTCCTTGATAGCCGCGCACGCACCCGGCCTCTACTTGTGTCCACACGGAATTACGCCCTTGATCGAAAAATCGATCTCCTTGATTCGCGATCCGATCGCGAATTAATTCTTGCGTCGATGTAAGGAGGATGAATCAATCTTCTAATTGTGCTAGCAATCTTCCGAAGATCGAGAACGATTAATTATGGAGGACTTTAGGAAAAGGGAGAGGATAGGCGGCTAGGGTTTTCTCACTGATTAATTTCCACTTTATCTTTCTCCAAAATTGTTACGTATCACATACGTACTACCTATTCTTATAATAGGAAGTTGGCCGGCTATAACAAAATTAAATCTTATCTCTTTCTTTTCTCGTATTCTATAAATTTAGAAGACTTTTCTTTTTGAACGCACCCGTACGTGGATCCAAAATCATGGACATCTTGGTCATGTCATATGAATGTGACTGAATTCTAGCTCTCATCATCTCCATAGGTATGACCACCGCTATATGGGTGTGGCTAAATTCTTGCCCCCACCACCTCCATGGGTGTGACCACGACCGTCAAATAATAGCATCTATGCTATATTTATAGCTTACATCAAAAACTATCCAAATCCTAATTTAAATATATTTTTATTTTAATTAATATTTAAATCTTAATAAACTTATTTATGACAGATTTAAATATTATTTTTAATCTAACTAAAATTTAACTACAAATCTAATCAAATCCTAACAAAAATATTAATTCATCTCTCACACCTCGAATTTTATGCATTCGATAATTTTCTGACAAACAACCAGCATAATAATAATAATGAAAACTTTAATTTTACAGCTATACTAACAAATTAAAGGAGAAAAAAAAGTAAAATTTTATATAAATTCTAGTCCGCTGGAAAAATATTTTCCACGGCGAAACAAATAGATCCTAAATGATGAATGCAATTGTACATGTTTAAATGATACAAACAATGTTAAATTGTTGATTTTTCTTAACACCCTTTTAAATGATGAATTAATGCATCCCATTTAACCACCACATTTTTAAGGAAAATGCCATTTTTAATGAGGCCTAAGTAGATTAAGTAGATTCGACATTACATGATGAAAACGCAAACTTGAACGAAAGAGCAACAAGTAGGGATGCAAACGAGATAGATTCAAAGTTTAGAGGATTTCTCATTTTTTTTTACTTTATTTTTCATCGAATTGAAACGATTAAATTCAGAACAAATATATTTTAATTAACTTTATATTTGGCTTCTACTTATTCTTTCATTCGAATAGATTGAAACAAACGTGAAGTTTTAATAAAAATTTGATTGATCGGAATGGATTGTACGACGGAGCGACCCTACTTTTGGAGCAATCCAACTCGATTTTGTACAACTGGTTGTACCCGCTAGCGCATGAAACATGTGACAAGAATCGTACATTCGTATGACTAATCTGAACAAATTTTAATACAATATATTTTATTCATTTTTTTAATAATTTATAAATAATTTATAAATTATTTGTGAATTAAATTATTAAGGTGGACTACAAGAAGTTTTTGTCCTTACTATATAAGTTTTAATATAGTAAGTCAACAATAACCTCCTTAGGAGTTTGGGGGCAGCCGACGACTATCGGATCCCGTTAATTCAATACGCGGATGATATTTTATTTTTCTGTGAAGCGAAGAAGAAGTTCGTGTGGAACCTTAGATTCTTATGGCTTATCTTCGAATGGGCGTCGGGCCTTAAAGTCAACAAAGAGAAATCCGAACTCTACTATACAGGCAGGTCCGTGCATAAGGCAGCTAGACTGGCATCTATCCTCGGTTGCAAAGTTGGATCTTTTCCGACGAAATACTTGGGGCTACCACTGTCCTATAAGAAGCCGTGCAAAAAGGATTGGAGCGGGATCATCAACAGGATCCGCAGACGGATAGATGGTTGGCACGTCAAAACCTTGTTTAGAGGAGGGAGACTTACGTTGGTGAACGCTGTGCTAGCTAACATCCCTATCTACTGGCTGTCCATTTTCAAAGCGCTATGTTGGATCACGAAGAGGATCGAGGCCCTCAGAAAGACTTCTTCTGGTTCGGGGACCTGCACCAGAACAGAAGAGGCAGGCTAGTTGCGTGGAAGAATATGTGTAGGAACAAGACGGAAGGCGGGCTGAGTATCCTTGACTTAAGATCGATGAACGACGCCTTAATTATCAAGTGGTGGTGGAGGTTCTTCACGATGCCTTAGCTCCTATGGACCAAACTGATCAGAACAGTGTATTACACGAAGAGAAAAACCTTGCGGGAGGGGAGTGCCTTTAGGCCTTTCTCACATTGGTGGAGGGACGTCATCAGCCTTAAAGTGTTGACTAAAATTCAAAATTTTATTTATTCTTATTTTATTTTATTTTTATTATATTTTATTTTTAATTTTCTTTTAACGTGCAACGCCCGCGCGTAGCGCCCGTTACACGCGGGCGTCACTTGGCTTCGCGGGCGCAGCGGCTTCGCACCGTTCCGCTCTTTGCTCCAACGTTAATTAGAACGTGGCAACGTTCTAATTAACGTTGGCTATCCACCTGTGTGTATATATATATATAGATATATATATATACATGTTGACTGGAACAGGGGCAGGTGGTGCTAAGTGAAGTTAAAAAGGTTTTTGCAGAGAGAAAGAAAAAGAAAGGGTTTGAGTGAAGTTTGTTTCTCTTAGAAATTTTTCCGTCGATTTCATTTTGGGTGTCGAAGAAATTCCGTCAACCTCTTCCGCGTTCGTGTCCGTAGGAGGAGGAATTCCGGTCGTATCTTGGGGCGGTGTTTTCGACTAATTCCGCACGAAGGAGGGAAATACGCCTTAGGACAGTGCCCAGCGCGCTTCCGGAACTCTCGTGTCAAATTCTTTGTCGTACATTTGGATTTAGCGATTATCTGTAAGTCTAATTTATTTTGTTATCACAAAGTTTTAGTTGGATTTTAATAACAATTAAAATTCTGTTGTGGTAAATCCCAACAATCTAAGGCGTAATTCCTCTTGATTGTGATTAAAATCTGACGGTGCTAATCCGTTAAGAAATATATTTTGCATATAATCTGTTTGTCAACTTGATTGTATGTTTGTCATCAAAATTTAAATAAATTGGGATTAGCATTTTTAAATTATATTCGCATATAATTTTATTTGCAATTTACTATTTTTTTTCTTCCCCGAATACGTTAATTTAAAAAAAAAAAAAAAAAAAAAAATCAAGTCGCATATCTATCTTGTACGTAAAATCTTGTTTTTTTTTAATATTTTTTTAAATTAATTGAAAATTTATTTACTGTTTCAAAAAAAAAAAAAAAAAAAAAAAACTACAGTAAATATATAAAAATTTAGTTACGGAAAAGAAAAAAAAAATATTGTTATTAGCTTGAAAAAAAAAAGGGCATATTTATATATAATTACAATTTTTTTAAAATTATCTTAAGTGCCCATTGAACCTGCAACCTTAGTCTTGTGGCAAAGACACTTAACCTGTAAGCTCAAAACCTATTTTATATTTTTTTTTAGTTTAATTTTATTTTATTTACTGCAGTTTACATATTTTGTTTGATTGCATTTAAATTCGAAAATAATTTAAATCAAATTTAAATTTAAATTGTTTGGGCCATCTGTTTGCTGCTGAACGAACTTTCATAATAAACTAATTGTGAATACTTAAACCCTAAAATTTTTTGGATGACTAGGGTAGAAACCTTAAACAACATGTTTGTTTGTCTAAAAAGGTTTTTTGAACCTTTTTTGCAGCTCATTTTTATCATTTCGAATTTTCTTATTCCCTCAATTAGATTGTCCAAAATGGCTTATGTTGATTCTTCTAGCCTTAAGCCAGAAAAATTTAGAGGGGTAGGATTTTTAAGGTGGCAAGAACAGTTAGAGGCTTGGTTAATTACCTTAGGCCTAATAACTGCAATTGGCAAAACACCTCCCTTTCCTACTCCTAAAATTTCTTCTACTCCTTCTGTTGATTCTTCTAAATCTACTACCTCAGTTACTGAACCTGCATCTGACAGATCCCCCGAGGAAATTGAATTTCACTGTAGATTTAGAATACTAAGTTGCCTTTCAGATGAACTTTATGAAACATATAGGAAATATTTAACTGCCAAAGATTTATGGTGTGCTCTAGAAGATGCTTACATTAGAGATAATGAAGGCGCTGCTAGATTCACCATTACTGATTTCAACAATTTTAGAATGGTAGAGAACATTCCTATAAACGATCAAATTCACCAATTTCAAAATTTTGTCCAAGAGATTAATAGAAATGGATCAACTTTAGATGACACCTATCAAGCTACCTGCCTATTGGACAAATTACCCCCTTCCTGGTCAAGATTTGCCCATGAACTTAGAAGAACTCAGGGAACTCTTCAACTTAGATCTGTAATTCAAGCTATTAGAATAGAAGACCAATATCGACTTAGAGAGGTTAAACCAACCGACAACAGATCAAACTTAAACTTGACCGAGATTTCGAATCATAGCCATGAGTCTAAACCCAAAGGTAAAAATTTTAAGCCTAAGGGTAAAGGCTTTAAGGGTCAGAACCCAAACCGGAACCCAAACCGAAACCCAAACCGTACCCAAAAACCCTACACCTACCAATCTAATGGGAATAAGAAGAAAGATGGATTTTGTTACGTTTGTGGCCGGGACAATCATTTTGCTTCAAAATGTTTCTATCGGAAAAAAGAGAAGGTTGTCTACAAGAAGGGCCAAACTAATCAGAACAATTATCCTAAACCTCAAGTCAACATGGTTGAGGGTGAACCTTCAAACTCCACTTTTAGGTCAGTCTCCTTTATACCTAATGTTAACCTCACCTATCATGATTTAGATTGGTGGTTAGATTCAGGAGCCAACGTCCATGTTTGTACTAATAGGTCCCTATTCTCCTCCTATCAGGACTCAGGTGGAGGATGTGTGACTGTTGGAGACGGAAAAAGCTGTCAATGTGCTGGGGATCGGAACAGTCAAACTGAAGTTAACTTCTGGAAAGACTCTGATCCTTCACAATGTGCAGCATGTTCCCGAGATCCAACGGAACCTGATTAGTGGATCTTTATTAGTGCAATTAGGTTATAAGATTGTACTTGAATCTAATAAAATTGTAATTTCTAAGGGGGAAATGTTCATTGGAAAAGGTTTTGTATCTGACGGTTTATTCAAACTGAATGTAATTTCTTTTGTTGATAATAAAATTTTTTCACATTCAGTGTCTACTTCTTCTTCTACTGTGTTAAATACTGAATCTTGTGATGTATGGCATGGCAGATTAGGGCATGTGAACCTTAAATCTATTCTGAAATTGACCAATCTTAATCTCTTACCAAAATTCAAGATTGATTCCAAATCTAAATGTGAGATTTGTACCCAAGCTAAGCAGCCTAGAAAACCTTTTAAATCTGTTCCTTATAGGGATACCCAGATTCTTGAACTAATTCATAGTGATGTCTGTGATTCTAATAGAGTACCTACCCGTGGAGGCAGTCGCTACTTTGTGACTTTTATAGACGACTACTCCAAGTTTTGTTACACCTATCTCTTGAAGACCAAAGATGCAGTCCTCTATAAGTTTAAAGTCTTTAAAGCTGAGGCTGAAAACCAATTGGATAAGAGGATTAAAATTCTAAGGTCTGATAGAGGAGGCGAGTATACTTCAAATGAATTAAACCTATTCTGCGAGGAACATGGAATAATTCATGAAGTAACAGCTCCTTACTCACCTCAATCTAATGGTGTAGCTGAAAGAAAGAACCGAACCCTATTGGACATGGTTAATGCCATGATTTTAAGCTCTGGTGTACCTCAGAACTTGTGGGGGGAGGCTCTTTTATCAGCTTGTTACATCCTCAATAGGATTCCCTCTAAGGATAGAACCCAGACACCTTATGAATTTTGGAAAGGAAGAGCACCTAGGTTGAGTTACTTCCGAGTGTGGGGGTGCTTGGCTAAGGTATCTATTCCTGAACCCAAAAGAAAGAAGATTGGACCTAAAACTATAGATGCTATCTTTATTGGATATTCCTTAGATAGTAATACCTATAGATTTCTTGTGATCAATTCTGAGATTTCTGAAATTTCTAATGATACTTTGATTGAATCTAGAGATGCAACTTTCTTTGAAAATATTTTTCCTTTCAAAACCCGCATTTCTAGATCTGCCCTTGATTATCAGTCTACTTTTGATCATGCATCTATTACTGATCATATACCTGCATCTGATTTGCATTATAGTTTAGATCCTGTAGAACCTGATCCTATTCCTGAATTAAGGAGAAGTAAGAGAACTCGCTTTGAGAAGAACTTTGGAGAAGATTTCTTTACTTTCTTAATCGAAAGTTGTAGTGGCCCAAATTCCCATGCAGCGTTCTTTCGATGAATCCACTGTTAGAACACCTAGCGTTGGTGTATCTGGCCCATGGTGCGTCAATGGGATGCCACAGATGGACCCTGTGTGTTATTAATAGCTGTGTAGGCCTTCGGCTGAGTTTGCCGAAATTTCGGAAAAGAATTAGGCCCAACAGAGGTCGGAAATGGATTCAGCACGGAAAAACGCTTGAAACGGCTATTTGCTTGTTTATTTCTGAGTCCGGATGCCCAAAAACGGACTCCCGGAAGTTTTCAGTGGAAATTGGTGCATGGGAGGGGCCGTAGACCGCCGGGATGCCACGTGGCGGCCTGTCATTGGCCGGTTCTGGATGCGCGGTCCACAGAGCTGCGCGGCGGGGTGCACAGACCCGGCGCATGGACACGTGGCATCGCCTGATTGGCGGGCGCAAGGCGCGCGGTCTACCGGGTGAGCGCGGCGGTGCATGGACCAATGCGGGGCCACGTGGCAGCCTCCGGTTGGTCGGTGCATGCGGCGCGGTCCACAGAATTCCAGTTGAATGCGTGGACCGGGTGTAGGGACACGTGTCGCCCTCTGGTTCGCGGGCGCACCGTGCGCGGTGCACGGAGTCGGGGTCGGTGCCTCGGGGCGCGTGCCCACGTCGGGGCCATGCCGCGCGCCCGGCGCGGCCGCCGACCGGTCAGCGGGTCAACCGGGGAGGACACGTGTCGCCCGCTGATTGGCGGGCGCCAACCGCCTCACTGTGCGGGGGCGGGCCACGTGGCAGCCAGTGGGTGGGCCGAACAGCTGTTTGCTGTTCGGCGGGCCACGTGGCGGCTCCTGGTGGATTCGGGCGTGAACAGTGTTGGGCCGGCCCAACACTGTAGCCGCCCGAATGTTCCGGGCGCCCGAAAGTTGGGCCCAAAAGCCCAATGACTTGTTTTTTGGCTTTTTCCGGGTGAGGCCTATAAATAGGCCTCTTGGGACTCGCCTTGGAGCCTTTTCCCGAGGGTTTCTCCACTTGTGTTCTTCACCAAAGTTGTTTCTCTCCCTCTTGTGCATCTTTTGGCGGAAGCTCAGGATTTTTGGAGGCCGCGACGACGGCGACTTCTGCATCGGGGTGCGGAGCGACGATCTACTGTTGGAGGCCCATTTCCGTCGCAGTTTAGTCCGGGAGGTCTACCGGGCTACCCCGACATTATTTTTGGACGATTTCTGCGGTGACGGTTTCGTAAGAGGTAAATCTACATTTTTCGTGTTGGACACTTTTTCTGGATCCGAGCTTTTCTTGGGGTTCTGGGTACATTTTTAACCCCCTTTGCGACTGTTGGTTGATTTGGATAGCACCTACTTGTCGGATTTTTATCTCCTCATCCGGACATCGGAATTCGACGTTTCAGGACTCTATCGACATCTACTCTTCGCGAGGATCGCCGTCATATTTTTATTGGAATTTTTGGAGGAAGTTTTTCAGGTGAAAATTTCGTGTTAATGGGACTGTTCACCACAGATTTTGGGAATGTGGAATTTGTGTGAATTAAAGTGTAATTTTGGTGTATGTTTGTACCCAGGAGTTTGTGAGCACTTCTACCGTGTTGTTGGCTTGGTGGGATTTGTGATTTGACAGTTGTGGGCTTTCTCAGCTGTGCGATTTTGGACAGTTAGCACTTTCAGGTGGGTGACCTTGCTTCCAAGAACTCTGGACTGTGTACTAATTCTATGTGTGTAGGATCATGCATGTTAGAAATTGGAGTATTAGCATGTGTAAAACTGTATGTTGTATCTTGTATATCAGTTGTTGAATCTTTTGATTCCTGCACTATGTTAAGTAATGAAATCTTGGAATTTGACCTAGCACCCCTGTCATATGTATCATGTTCAGCCAGTCTGTAGAAAAACTCCAACTTGGGCTAGGTTTTTATTGCTCTAGACATTCCACATCACGATACTTCATTTCACTATGGACTTAGCTTTTCCTCGCCCGAGTTGTGGGCCGAGAGGTCGGTTGGTTGTGGGATGCATTTGCACTCGTGTCTGGGGACCGAGTGGAGTTGATAGCAGTCTATAGATTTGATTTCTTTGGGAGAGTGATAGTGATGGTAGATCTGGGTTCTTGGAAACTGTCAGAGAGACCGTGGGTTTCAGCTGCGTAGATTCCAGCTAGTGTGTGAGTCAGTGATTTGTTTGGTAGTCGATCTTATTGATCGAGGATTGGATCATAGCCTGCATGAGCCACATTTGAGCTTTACAGTGATACTATACAGTGATACTTATGGGTTACTTTGACTCGAGCGGGTAGCTCCCCTCGAGGGCCACTCCGGAGTAGGCGAGACCGGGTTGTGTACCGGTGTGAGTTTGAGATGTTCTTTAGCGACTTGTTGTTGCAGTGGTCCCTCTGGCTGTGCTTTTGTTGGCAGCCACGGACGCCCTACGTAAGTCCGCTCCTCCGGGACGTAACGGCAGTAGGTTGGCGCAGGTTTGACTGGACCCGATGTGGCAGTCAGTTTTGATTGGGTGATCAGGGAGGAGAGTTAGTTGTGGCATTATGTTCTTTCTGTTCCACTGTTGAGCATCTAGATAGAGGCATAGTAGCTGTAGAGTTACCTTTCCCAGCTTTCCTTATAGTACTGCATATGTTACCTTTGCCTCTGGTAGACTTAGTGGGCAGACCGTCGGGCTTGTTGGCGGCACCCACTGAGAACTACTGTGGGATGTAGTTCTCACACCCGTCGTGGTGTTTTCTCCCCAGGGACTTCTGCTCCAGTTCCTGCAGCTCCTGTTGCTGATCCAGCTCCTTCTGACCGAGGTAAGGGCGTCGCGAGATAGATCCCCTCCTGTCGTCTTCTGTGTGTGAGTAGATGTACCCCAGTTCCATTTTGGTGTGTGTTATGTCGAGTGACTTTTGTAGTGAGGTTTTGAGTTGTACCTTCCTTTCCTGCTTTTATGAGAGACTCCTGTATTCTGGTGAGGATGGTCTGTATATTTAAAAGTTGTAGTTTTATTTTATGTATTTCTTTCCAGCTTTTCTCTTTCAGCTCTGATATCTGCTAGTGTAGATGTTTCCTTGCAGGTTAGTCGCTACGCCTATACGGGGCTTCCCGTATGGGCGGCGGATCTGTTGGCGAGTCGGGGCGCAGTATCGCCCCGGGGCGTGACAGATTAGAGTGGTATCAGAGCCTAGGATGTAGGTCTTGGAGGACTTAGGAACCCTAGGCTTGTGCTTGGACCCTAGGATGACTCGCGTGAGAGCCGTGATTTTAGCGAGAGTCCTGATTGGATTTCTAACTCTCCCGAGCGGTTCGGGGTGAGCGATTGACATGTCTTCCTTCGGTGGCAACTATGTTGGCTGCAGACAACATAGTACTTCGGAAAGGGGGACATGCCTTCTGACTTTCGCTAGTTTGGGTCGAGAGATGATTTGGGTTCTGATTGTTTGCCTTGTCCCTCAGGTGGGGATGCCTCCTCGACGCTCGATGGTGACGCGTTCGCAGCCTTCGTCCTCTGAGCCCGAGCAGGAGGACTCGGGGCAGGGACAGGAGAGCGAGGTTTTGGAGCTCCGTGCCCAGGTGGCACAGTTGACTGAGGCGTCTCGACGCCAGGAGGAGGCTGTGAGTCGGTTGACGCTCTTGTTGGAGCAGAGAGCGCAGCCGGCGGTGGTACCCCCTGAGAGTTCTCCGGTGCCTTCTTCCCCTGTTGTGGCACCCCCGGTTGTGCAGCCTGCACCAGCAGTTCCGGCTGAGCCTGTCTCCAGTAGGCTACCGTCTGGGACGACGGGATCTTTGACTTTGGCAGAGCAGCAGGTTTTGGTGGGTCTTTTGTTGAGGTTTCGCAAGTTCGATCCACCCCGCTTTTCGGGCATGAGTGCTGAGCCGTGGGCGGCTGAGTCTTGGGTTACAGCTATGGAGCGCCATTTCGAGAGCCTTTTTATTGATGAGAGGTTTCGAGTTCTGTTGGCTACTCATTTTCTGGAGAGCAACGCCGAGGCATGGTGGCGGCGTGTGCGACCCGCAGGTCCGCCTGGGACCCAGTTTATCTCTTGGGCAGAGTTTCGCGGTATGCTTCTTGGGGCCTTCTTTCCCGAGAGTGTTCGACAGAGCTTGGAGGAGCAGCTGAGGAATCTCCGCCAGGGAGATAGGCCCGTACATGCGTACATAGCCGATTTCAATCGGCTGTTGGCTAGTATGCCCCACGTGGCCAGAGATGAGACCCACCGGATCTACATGTTCGAGAGAGGGTTGCGTCGGGACATTTATCAGTTGGTCCGCTCCCTCAGATTACAGACTTTAGAGGCCTCGATGGAGCAGGCACTTTATGTGGAGGGTGGTGAGGCCGTGATGGCAGAGGTGACTCCAGCCCCCGTTGTGACTTCTGGGGCGAAGCGCCCGGCGCAGTTTGAGGAGGGGCAGTCGAGTAGACAGGGACTCCCGAGACCACCCCGTTTCCACTCTCAGGGACGGGGGTATCAGGGGCGGCAGAGATCTGGGGGATCTCGTCAGTTCCAGCAGCAGCAGCAGCAGCGTCGACCACCTCGACAGCAGCAGTCTTCGCAGCAGCAGCAGTCTTCGCAGCAGCAGCAGACTTCGCGGCAGCCGCGCCCCGACCGTTGTATCATCTGTGGAGGACCGCACTCACCAGCCCATTGCCCGCAGGGTCGGGACCGCTGCTTCCGTTGCGGGCAGACCGGTCACTTCGCGAGGGCGTGCCCCAGGGCAGGTTACCCAGCTCCTTCATCAGCTTCTGCATCCTTCGTTCCTCGTCAGTCAGCAGGACCTTCGGCGACCTCCGGTAGGCCAGATTTTGCTCCATCGTCCTCGCGACAGCCAGAGCGACATCCCCCGGCGCCGAGCGGTCGAGTCTATGCCGCTCAGGTAGAGGATGCTACAGCAGCAGAGCATGTCGTCGCAGGTATTATTTTGATTTCTGCAGTTCGTACTCGTACTCTCTTTGATACCGGTGCATCGCATTCTTTTATCAGTAGAGCATTTGCATCCCTTCATGGTATAGAGGTAGTTTCTTTATCGCATGCATTAGAGGTTCAGATACCAGATCATGTCTTGCATGTCGAGGAGTATTGTAGGGATTGCCCTGTGCAGTTGGGATCCTGGATTTTGCCGGCAGACTTGCTTGTCTTGCGGCAGCTCCAGGATTTCGACGTCGTGCTAGGTATGGATTGGTTGTCGAGGTACTATGCTGTTATAGACTGCAGAGAGAGGACGGTGACCCTCCGCGAGCCTGGACAGGAGGAGTTTGTCTTCAGACGCTGCCAGAGCACCTTCTTTGCGATGACTGTTTCTTCGGCGAGGGCTAGGCGGATGATTAGTAGGGGCTGCACCGCTTTCTTAGCGACGATTGTGGAGGTGCCTACGGCGGCACTGGGACTCGAGGATATTCCTGTTGTCCGCGAGTTCCCAGATGTGTTTCCCCCTGAGTTGACGACGATGCCGCCGGAGAGGGAGGTGGAGTTTGTGATTGATGTGGTACCGGGAACCGCACCAATCTCGAAGGCGCCTTATAGGATGGCGCCTGCCGAGCTGAGGGAGTTGAAGGCCCAGCTTCAGGATCTTATGGATGGGGGCTTTGTCAGGCCTAGTGTTTCTCCGTGGGGAGCGCCAGTTTTATTTGTGAAGAAGAAGGATGGGTCGCTTCGTTTGTGTGTGGATTATCGGGAGTTGAATAAAGTGACCATCCGGAACAAGTACCCTCTTCCACGGATAGATGATTTATTTGATCAGTTGCAGGGAGCCACAGTGTTTTCGAAGATTGATCTTCAGTCAGGTTACCACCAGTTGAGGGTGAGGGCCGAGGACATCCCTAAGACGGCTTTTCGATCCCGGTATGGGCATTATGAGTTTACGGTTATGCCGTTTGGTTTGACTAATGCCCCAGCTGCATTCATGGATTTGATGAACCGGGTATTTCAGCCGTACTTAGACTTGTTTGTGGTTGTGTTCATTGATGACATCTTGATTTACTCCCGGAGCGATGTGGATCATGATGAGCACTTGAGGATAGTGCTGCAGCTTCTACGTGAGAAGAAGCTGTATGCCAAGCTTAAGAAGTGCGAGTTTTGGCTTCGGGAGGTTGCATTCTTGGGCCACTTGGTATCAGCCGCAGGAGTAGCAGTTGACCCGACGAAGATTGATACAGTTCGGGATTGGCCGAGACCGACGACGGTGACGGAAGTCCGGAGCTTTCTGGGCTTGGCAGGCTACTACCGTCGGTTTGTAGAGGGCTTTGCGAAGCTCTCTGCTCCCCTGACCTGTTTGACTAGGAAGGGGATGAGGTTCATTTGGACTGAGCAGTGTCAGCGAAGTTTTGAGGAACTGAAGAGGAGACTGATTTCAGCACCAGTTCTTACACTGCCAGTGATGGGTGATGGCTACGTGATTTACAGTGACGCCTCGCACAGCGGTTTGGGTTGTGTCTTGATGCAGCATGGGAGGGTAATTGCTTATGCTTCACGGCAACTAAAGGATTATGAGAAGAATTACCCTACTCATGATTTAGAGCTGGCAGCTGTGGTGTTCGCATTGAAGCTGTGGCGGCATTACCTCTACGGTGAGCATTGTGAGATCTACACGGATCATAAGAGCTTAAAGTATCTGTTTACTCAAAAGGAGCTGAACCTGAGGCAACGCCGGTGGTTGGAGTTACTGAAGGATTACGATGTGAGTATCCTCTATCATCCCGGCAAGGCCAATGTGGTAGCAGATGCTTTGAGTCGGAGGTCAGTGCAGAGCTTGAGCATGTTGGTCACGCAGCAGGCCCCGTTGATTGAGCAGTTGAGGCGACTCCAGATTGAGGTTGTATCCCCTGGGGTCTCTGCTAGACTGATGTCTATGGTCTTGCAGCCCACTCTGTTGGACAGGATTAGGGAGACGCAGAGTGAGGACCCCCACTTGGAGAGGATTAGGTCACAGATTCAGGCAGATCTTATAGGGGATTTTACAGTGGATAGCTCGGGAGTACTGCGGTACAGGGACCGAGTGTGTGTGCCTTCGGATTCAGAGATCAGAGACCAGATTTTGGGTGAGGCTCATTATACACCTTATACCATTCATCCTGGTGGTACTAAGATGTATAAGGACCTCAAGGCACATTTTTGGTGGTCCGGAATGAAGCGGGACGTTGGAAGATTCGTGGCTCACTGTTTAACTTGCCAGCAAGTGAAAGCAGAGCACCGGGTTCCTGCTGGCAAGTTGCAAAGTCTTCCAATTCCCGAGTGGAAATGGGACCACATCACCATGGACTTTGTTACAGGGCTGCCGAGAGCACAGAGTGGAGCCGACGCGATTTGGGTTATTGTTGATAGACTCACCAAGTCTGCGCATTTCTTGCCTGTTCAGATGACTTGGTCATTGGAGCGTCTGGCACAGTTGTATTTGGACGAGATAGTGAGGCTACACGGGATACCTGCGTCGATTGTTTCAGATCGGGATCCGAGGTTTGTGTCACGATTCTGGGGGAGTTTACAGTCAGCTTTGGGGACCCAGCTCAGATTCAGCACTGCATTCCACCCACAGACTGATGGCCAGTCTGAGCGCACTATACAGACCCTTGAGGATATGCTGAGAGCGTGCGTTATGGATTTTGGAGGGGGGTGGTACCGACACTTATCTTTGGTTGAGTTTGCGTACAACAACAGCTATCAGGCGAGCATCCAGATGGCTCCGTTTGAGGCGTTGTATGGACGCAAGTGTCGGTCACCCTTGTATTGGAGTGACGTGGGTGAGAGGAAGACTTTGGGACCAGATCTTCTTTTGGAGGCTGAGGAGAAGGTCAGAGTTGTTCGTCGACACCTTGAGGTAGCCCAGAGTCGTCAGAGGAGTTATGCAGATACTCGACGGCGAGACCTGGAGTTTCAGATTGGTGACCATGTATTCTTAAAGGTCTCGCCTTCGAAAGGGGTCCGGAGATTTGGAGTGCGTGGGAAGCTTAGTCCCCGTTTTGTTGGACCCTTTGAGGTACTTGAGAGGGTAGGCCCTGTGGCTTATAGAGTTGCTCTTCCTCCACGTTTGGCCGGTGTACACGATGTTTTTCATGTCTCAGTCCTGAGGAGATATGTCTTTGATCCGTCGCATGTGGTTGACTTCACTCCCTTGGAGATCGGTGAGGACCTGGTTTACGAGGAGCGGCCGTTGCGGATTCTTGCTCGTGAGGTGAGGGAATTGCGCAACCGGACCATTCCGTATGTGAAGATCTTATGGAGCAATCATGATGAGCGAGAGGCTACTTGGGAGCTAGAGACAGAGATGAGATCTGCATACCCTTTCCTGTTCGAGACTACTGGTTGAGGTACGCCTGTTCTACCTTACTTCGTTTCGAGGACGAAACTTCCTTTTAGTGGGGGAGGATGTAGTGGCCCAAATTCCCATGCAGCGTTCTTCCGATGAATCCACTGTTAGAACACCTAGCGTTGGTGTATCTGGCCCATGGTGCGTCAATGGGATGCCACAGATGGACCCTGTGTGTTATTAATAGCTGTGTAGGCCTTCGGCTGAGTTTGCCGAAATTTCGGAAAAGAATTAGGCCCAACAGAGGTCGGAAATGGATTCAGCACGGAAAAAACGCTTGAAAACGGCTATTTGCTTGTTTATTTCTGAGTCCGGATGCCCAAAAACGGACTCCCGGAAGTTTTCAGTGGAAATTGGTGCATGGGAGGGGCCGTAGACCGCCGGGATGCCACGTGGCGACCTGTCATTGGCCGGTTCTGGATGCGCGGTCCACAGAGCTGCGCGGCGGGGTGCACAGACCCGGCGCAATGGACACGTGGCATCGCCTGATTGGCGGGCGCAAGGCGCGCGGTCTACCGGGTGAGCGCGGCGGTGCATGGACCAATGCGGGGCCACGTGGCAGCCTCCGGTTGGTCGGTGCATGCGGCGCGGTCCGCAGAATTCCAGTTGAATGCGTGGACCGGGTGTAGGGGACACGTGTCGCCCTCTGGTTCGCGGGCGCACCGTGCGCGGTGCACGGAGTCGGGGTCGGTGCCTCGGGGCGCGTGCCCACGTCGGGGCCATGCCGCGCGCCCGGCGCGGCCGCCGACCGGTCAGCGGGTCAACCGGGGAGGACACGTGTCGCCCGCTGATTGGCGGGCGCCAACCGCCTCACTGTGCGGGGGCGGGCCACGTGGCAGCCAGTGGGTGGGCCGAACAGCTGTTTGCTATTCGGCGGGCCACGTGGCGGCTCCTGGTGGATTCGGGCGTGAACAGTGTTGGGCCGGCCCAACACTGTAGCCGCCCGAATGTTCCGGGCGCCCGAAAGTTGGGCCCAAAAGCCCAATGACTTGTTTTTTGGCTTTTTCCGGGTGAGGCCTATAAATAGGCCTCTTGGGACTCGCCTTGGAGCCTTTTCCCGAGGGTTTCTCCACTTGTGTTCTTCACCAAAGTTGTTTCTCTCCCTCTTGTGCATCTTTTGGCGGAAGCTCAGGATTTTTGGAGGCCGCGACGACGGCGACTTCTGCATCGGGGTGCGGAGCGACGATCTACTGTTGGAGGCCCATTTCCGTCGCAGTTTAGTCCGGGAGGTCTACCGGGCTACCCCGACATTATTTTTGGACGATTTCTGCGGTGACGGTTTCGTAAGAGGTAAATCTACATTTTTTGTGTTGGACACTTTTTCTGGATCCGAGCTTTTCTTGGGGTTCTGGGTACATTTTTAACCCCCTTTGCGACTGTTGGTTGATTTGGACAGCACCTACTTGTCGGATTTTTATCTCCTCATCCGGACATCAGAATTCGACGTTTCAGGACTCTATCGACATCTACTCTTCGCGAGGATCGCCGTCATATTTTTATTGGAATTTTTGGAGGAAGTTTTTCAGGTGAAAATTTCGTGTTAATGGGACTGTTCACCACAGATTTTGGGAATGTGGAATTTGTGTGAATTAAAGTGTAATTTTGGTGTATGTTTGTACCCAGGAGTTTGTGAGCACTTCTACCGTGTTGTTGGCTTGGTGGGATTTGTGATTTGACAGTTGTGGGCTTTCTCAGCTGTGCGATTTTGGACAGTTAGCACTTTCAGGTGGGTGACCTTGCTTCCAAGAACTCTGGACTGTGTACTAATTCTATGTGTGTAGGATCATGCATGTTAGAAATTGGAGTATTAGCATGTGTAAAACTGTATGTGTATCTTGTATATCAGTTGTTGAATCTTTTGATTCCTGCACTATGTTAAGTAATGAAATCTTGGAATTTGACCTAGCACCCCTGTCATATGTATCATGTTCAGCCAGTCTGTAGAAAAACTCCAACTTGGGCTAGGTTTTTATTGCTCTAGACATTCCACATCACGATACTTCATTTCACTATGGGACTTAGCTTTTCCTCGCCCGAGTTGTGGGCCGAGAGGTCGGTTGGTTGTGGGATGCATTTGCACTCGTGTCTGGGGACCGAGTGGAGTTGATAGCAGTCTATAGATTTGATTTCTTTGGGAGAGTGATAGTGATGGTAGATCTGGGTTCTTGGAAACTGTCAGAGAGACCGTGGGTTTCAGCTGCGTAGATTCCAGCTAGTGTGTGAGTCAGTGATTTGTTTGGTAGTCGATCTTATTGATCGAGGATTGGATCATAGCCTGCATGAGCCACATTTGAGCTTTACAGTGATACTATACAGTGATACTTATGGGTTACTTTGACTCGAGCGGGTCGCTCCCCTCGAGGGCCACTCCGGAGTAGGCGAGACCGGGGTTGTGTACCGGTGTGAGTTTGAGATGTTCTTTAGCGACTTGTTGTTGCAGTGCTCCCTCTGGATGTGCTTTTGTTGGCAGCCACGGACGCCCTACGTAAGTCCGCTCCTCCGGGACGTAACGGCAGTAGGTTGGCGCAGGTTTGACTGGACCCGATGTGGCAGTCAGTTTTGATTGGGTGATCAGGGAGGAGAGTTAGTTGTGGCATTATGTTCTTTCTGTTCCACTGTTGAGCATCTAGATAGAGGCATAGTAGCTGTAGAGTTACCTTTCCCAGCTTTCCTTATAGCACTGCATATGTTACCTTTGCCTCTGGTAGACTTAGTGGGCAGACCGTCGGGCTTGTTGGCGGCACCCACTGAGAACTACTGTGGGATGTAGTTCTCACACCCGTCGTGGTGTTTTCTCCCCAGGGACTTCTGCTCCAGTTCCTGCAGCTCCTGTTGCTGATCCAGCTCCTTCTGACCGAGGTAAGGGCGTCGCGAGATAGATCCCCTCCTGTCGTCTTCTGTGTGTGAGTAGATGTACCCCAGTTCCATTTTGGTGTGTGTTATGTCGAGTGACTTTTGTAGTGAGGTTTTGAGTTGTACCTTCCTTTCCTGCTTTTATGAGAGACTCCTGTATTCTGGTGAGGATGGTCTGTATATTTAAAAGTTGTAGTTTTATTTTATGTATTTCTTTCCAGCTTTTCTCTTTCAGCTCTGATATCTGCTAGTGTAGATGTTTCCTTGCAGGTTAGTCGCTACGCCTATACGGGGCTTCCCGTATGGGCGGCGGATCTGTTGGCGAGTCGGGCGCAGTATCGCCCCGGGGCGTGACAAAAGTACTCCTTCGTCTTATAAAGAAGCAATGAGTTCTCCTGAAACTTCCTTTTGGAAGGAGGCTATAAAAAAGTGAGATTGAATCAATTATCTGTAATACACTTGGATTCTCACTGATTTACCTCCGGGTTGTAAACCCCTAGGATGTAAGTGGATCTTTAGAAAGAAACTTAGGACTGACGGATCAGTAGAGAAGTATAAGGCGCGACTTGTTGCTCAAGGTTTTTCGACAAAAAAGCTGATGTCGACTACTTTGACACTTATGCGCCCGTTGCTCGCATTGCTACTATCCGAATTCTTCTTGCATTAGCATCCATTCATAAACTTTTGATTCATCAAATGGATGTCAAGACCGCTTTTCTTCATGGTGATCTTGAAGAAGAAATCTATATGACTCAACCTGAAGGTTTTTTCTGTGCCTGGTCAAGAGGATAAGGTGTGTAAATAGTTCGCTCTCGATACGGACTAAAACAAGCACCTAAACAGTGGCATGAGAAATTTGTACAGTGTTATAGCTTCATATGATTTCTGACCAACGATTATGACAACTGTCTCTATTTCAGGAGATTTGATGATCGTTGTGTCCTTCTTTGCCTTTATGTTGATGACATCCTGATTCTTGCTCCTGATCTTGATCTGATTAACCAAGTTAAATCCTTTTATCGACTCATTTTGAGATGAAGGATCTTGGTGAAGCGATGTAATTTTAGGGATGAAGATTTATTAGATCATCTGATTCGATTTGTCTAACCCAATCTCATTATACCAAATGGTTTCTTGATAAGTTTGGTTATTCTGATTGCTCTCCTGTATCTACCTCTTTTGATCCTAGTGTTCAACTTGTGAAGAACACTAGTAATCCTGGAATCAGGAAAGATTTGCCCAGATTATTGGTTCCCTGATGTACCTAACCAATAGAACTAGACCCGACATTGCTATGCCATATCAAGATTGAGTTGATATACTAGTAGTCTAGCATGATTCATTGGATTGCTCTGGAAAGAGTATTTCGTTATCTTAAAGGTATTCTTTCTTTTTGGCTCTAATTTTATTGGCTATCCTGCTGTAATTGAGGGATACAGCGATGCCAATTGGATTTCTGATTCTTGGACATTAAATCTACTTCAGGGCTATGTTTCATTCTTGGTGGTAGTGCAGTTTCTTGGCAATCCACCAAACAGACTATATAGCCAGAAGTACTATGGAGGCTGAGTTGGTTGCCCTTGACACTACTTGTCTTGAAGCCGAGTGGCTTAAGAACCTTTTATCATCAATTCCATTAATTTCTACTCCTATTCACCTATTTCTATTAGGGTGATTCTCGAGCTGCAATTGACGTTTGTAAAAAGAAATTGGTAAATTCTAAAGCTAGTAGACATATTAATTGAGACAAAAGTCTGTTAGATGGCTAACTTCTCATGATGTTGTTTCTTTAAGTTTTATCAGATCTGATCAGAATCTTGCAGATTGCTGACGAAAGGCCTGGAATAGGACTAAAGTCATGGAGTCATCGAGGGGGATGGGGCTTTGCCCGTAAAGGGCCTTCTGCAGTGGGAACCCAACCTTTGTGATAGGAGATCCCTTGAAGAAGGTTCAATGTGGTAAAAACAAGCTGTCAGGTTGGCCAAAGAGCACTTTCTACTGTTTTATAGAATAGTTTCTCTCCAATTCCTATCCCTATGATGAGTAGTGCTCTGTGTAGTGGTTGAGGTGAGTTATAACTCTTAATGGGATCCAAGGCGGTAATTTCCGCGAGATGTGACTCTACACACATCCCTGGAGGAAACCACCTATATAAGATATTCGTACAGGCCGCGACTATGAGATATGGGCTGTCCATAGAAATTCTTATGAAAAATCAAGATACTGTGCATGGCCTTTAATGCACAGACCCGCGACGAGATTTCTGTACTGTGTGTGTGGTAGTTGAAATCAGGGTCAAGGAACGTAGTTCAAGACCTGGTTCACTCCGATTCCTCTGATGGAAACTATCTACACTAAGTGAGGTCAAGTCTCTTAAAGATACCTTACCTATTACACAGTATAAACACCCAATAATTTTTTTTATTTTATTTCGTAATTTTGAATTTGTGGGGGATTGTTGACTAAAATTCAAAATTTTATTTATTCTTATTTTATTTTATTTTTATTATATTTTATTTTTATTTTCTTTTAACGCGCAACGCCGCGCGTAGCGCCCGTTACGCAGCGGGCGTCACTTGGCTTCGCGGGCGCAGCGGCTTCGCACCGTTCCGCTCTTTGCTCCAACGTTAATTAGAACGTGGCAACGTTCTAATTAACGTTGGCTATCCACCTGTGTGTATATATATATATATATATATATATACATGTTGACTGGAACAGGGGCAGGTGGTGCTAAGTGAGTTAAAAAGGTTTTTGCAGAGAGAAAAAAAAGAAAGGGTTTGAGTGAAGTTTTTTTCTCTTAGAAATTTTTCCGTCGATTTCATTTTGGGTGTCGAAGAAATTCCGTCAACCTCTTCCGCGTTCGTGTCCGTAGGAGGAGGAATTCCGGTCGTATCTTGGGGCGGTGTTTTCGACTAATTCCGCATGAAGGAGGGAAATACGCCTTAGGAAGTGCCCAGCGCGCTTCGGAACTCTCGTGTCAAATTCTTTGTCGTACATTTGGATTTAGCGATTATCTGTAAGTCTAATTTATTTTGTTATCACAAAGTTTAGTTTGTTTTAATAACATTGGTGGAGGGACGTCATCAGCCTTAAAGAGTGTTACAGAGGAGGGGTGTCATATCGACTCGGGAACGGAGGAACCTCCTACTTCTGGTCAGACAGATGGTGTGGCGAGCTGGCCCTTAAATTTCTCTTCCCCGAGGTCTTTATCGGAGTGGACAGGAAATCCTACGTGTTCGAGAGTTTTTTGGTCAGTACGGATGGAAATGGAGGAAAATCCTGAAAGGAGTTACACCGGGGGGGCGAGGGCGAGGGCGTGGGCGATGACTGTGTTCGACAGGTGACGGAACTAAGGAGCTGTTGGCGGGGGTCCTCTTAGAAAGCGATAGTGACGTTCCGGTGGTGGTGGAACGTCAAGGGTACCTTTTTTGTTAAGTCCACTTACACGGTCCTTATGACGGGGGGACTAGCTAGGACCCGTACGCCAATTCCTTATGGAGCCTTCAGGTGCCGATCAAAGTACAAATTCTCATCTGGTTGATTCTCAAAGGACGCCTCCCAACCACTTTTAACCTGGCCAAGAGGGGATGGGTGGGATGCCCCCTTTGCGTGCTTTGCGGTTGCGAGAACGAGACAGTTGATCACCTTTTTATGTCTTGTGTCTTCACGCGGTTCGTTTTGGAGATGGGCGTTGGAGCCATCTGGCTCGAGAACCCCGCGGGGGACGTTAGAGGTGTTTGAGAGAAGCGGGTGGCATCGGTTGGCCCAGCTGCTAGGGCACAAGATGCTTTCGTACCTGTCGGCGACTTGGGCGGTCATTTGGGCCATTAGAAACAACATTAGCCTTCGCCAATTCACTCGGACCCCCTTGGGGCGACCTCTTTTGGGTCATTAGAGACCTACGTCTGTGGGAAGGCCGGTAGTGTTTTTGTTTTTTTTTTTGGGATCTAGCTGTCCCACTCTCTATTGCTTATTTTATTTTCGTCTTAAATGAAGCGGGTAGCGTGCTAGTTTTCTCTCAAAAAAAAAAAAAAAAAGTAAATAATTTTTAATTAAAGTGATTTAGATCATCAAAATGATTTATTGAAAATATTATAAACTAAATAGTTTGGGACGGACTGGACTTGTGTTCGC
>CM055067.1:1970701-2040715 GCA_029204045.2 Tillandsia leiboldiana | reverse complement strand
GAATCGCTCCCAAATCGCGTAGCCGTAGGGTCGGATTACCATCGTCCCCCGCACGGGCCGTAGTCGGCGAGCTCGGCGCTTCGCGAGACGTCGAGGTACCACGCGTTGAAGTCCACCGATCGGGGGGTCACGAGCCCTCGTATCCCGACGACGACGAGGGTTTCGATGCCGCCCCTCCGCCGCCGCCTCGCCCGCCGCGTCACTTGGTGAGGCTCCGCGCGGAGACCCCGCCGCCGCCGGAGAGGGAGGGGCGGAGGAAGCGGAGGGCGGGGGAGGAGCGGAGGAGAGGGTGGTATGGGGTGCGGAGGAGGAGGGAGAGAGGAGACGAAGGGAGTCGAAGAGCTCCCATGGCGATGGGGGAGATGCGAGGGAGGGGACCGAGGAAGAGGATTGAGTGAAGGGATAGAGAAGAGGGGCGGGGATTAGTCCCATTAGGGTGAAAAATTGTACCAATACCCCTCAACTATAGAACGCTTTGAAACAAACCCTCCAGCTTTTTCTATGTACTACTACCTTTTTAATTTTAATTTTATTAATTTAACTTATTTTTTTAATACTTAAATTCCGAATTCTCAGTTCCATTCGGAATAGCTAAATTTAATAGATCATAATAAATTTTCTTTTAAAAAAAATTGCAAATTATAAAAAAAAAAAATTAAGAAATGTTTGATAAGCTGCCAATTCAAAACGTCTTATAGGTGAGGGGTATTCGAATATATTTAGCCTCGGGTTACGGGTTCAAATGGGTTGGATCTGATTAATCCAAGTGGGCCCCCGAAATAATATTTGTCCAAATAAAATTTAGGCCCAAACTAAGCCCAATTGAGAGATTAGGCCTGGGTCAGACCAGGCCTCGTGGCCACGCTTTTCAATGACACAACTTCAAACTTGCTTAAGGTGTATTGAGATCGATTTAATGTTATTAGGTAAAATGGAGTTTGTGTAAAAGTATATAGGATGTGATTCTTCGTTTTTTGATAAAACTGTAAAAATTATATCATAACAGATTGTAATAGTGGACACGATAAGTACTATGAAAAAAAAAAAAAAAGAAAAAATTCTCACCATACTTAACGTAATCTTTTCACAATCTCAAACGATAAAAAAAAAAAATTCTCACTACAACAAGATTATGTTATAATTTCTATACATTTTTGAGATACTTCCATTCAAGTGTTCAATCTATATCCAAAATTAGATTATAGAGATATATTTTTGGGACAGTTTGTAGTAATACGTCGCTATACACCCTAACGACTGCACATATAACGACGTCTCGAATTTTCAAGCAACATAACTTCAAGCATGCTAAGAATAGCAAAATTAGGAAGGGGTGTAGTGATGTTTGACGAGCAGCTTATCTTATCTTGTTTTTGTTTTTGCTTTCGATAACGATAATTTATGCATGCTAAGAAGAGTAGAATGACGAATATGTAATGATATTTGATGAAGAGCTTTGTTTTTGTTTTTGCTCTAAGTTATGACAAATTAACAAAAAGTCTTTAGAGCTTTCAAATGAAGAATATCTGGCCTACTAAGCGGAATTCCAACCAACAATATATTTGCCCGAAGTGCTAACAAGTTTTAGTAGAATCAGATAGCTTTTTCTCCATGGCAAAATCAGAAGAATAAAATGGAAGCTTCTATGCTACGCTTTTGTGATTGTTGAACATTCTTGCTAAGAGAAGATGTAAATTTAAGCTCATATTTTAATCTAAGTTGTCCACCTTAGGACCTTTTCTTTTAAGAAAATTTTTATTTTTTTTAATAATTATTGTTGTGGTAGTCAAAACCACAATCTTTCACTTAGAGTGAACAAAATATTCCAAAAGCTAAGCAGCAACAAAGAGAGATGAGTAAGTCGCAGCACGTGCTTGTTATTTACATCTAAGGAAAGTGAAATCTCAACCCCACATGCTACTTCAATTATTTCAAATAGCTGACTCTTACATGTGACAAAATGCACTTTATTTTATTTTATGAAACTCTAATGACTTTTTTTTTGACCCCTTAATATAAAAAAGAGAGAAAAATAATCTAACAAATTAAAAAATGGCTCCTTCGTATTAGCTAGGCTAATCAAAAGAGCGAATAGCTAGTATTTTAATTAATCATATATAAACATAAAAAATAACTACATTATAAAAACTAATAGTTTTGTAGAGTTAAAGTATTTTAATAATTTCACTTAAATATTCAATTAAACCTAATAATTTTTAATTAAAAAGCTAAAATCAGAGGACTTATTTTAAATTGTCAAATATATGAGAATGTCTTTATCTTGTTAAAATTAATCGAAGAAAAAAAAATTAATATATTTATCTAGTGTATATTAATAGGCTTATATTAAAAGACTAAATTTTTATATCAAAACTTAATTAAATATATCTTACCTATAAAGGCTAATAATTTAAATATGTTTATTGAATTAAATACAATATTTTTATTAAAGATTCTAAATATGTGGTGTAAGTATTTAGAGAATATTTAATAAACGCACTCACAAGTCATAATTTCAAAAGGAAGAGAAATTTTTTTTGCTTATACTAATATATACTAATATTTTATAGACCATAAAATATATTAGATTATTAATAAAATATATACTAATTAGTATTATAAAATAAAATAAAATATATTATATATAATATAAAATATTTAAATAATTTATTATAATATAAACTTTTATTTTTTATATATATTTTATAGTTAATTTACGGTTATAATAGGTGTGTTCAAAATTTTTATTTACTATCTGACAAGCTTTCATGGCATAAAATAGGGACGTGACTCATTGAAAAGGGGTTTTTTTTTTTTTTTGTTTTTTTTTTTTTTTTGTTTTTGGGGTTGTGATGTGACCTAGTTAAAGAAAATAATCTTCACATACTTACTGTCATATGTGTTTTCATTCACTTTTCATATTCTTCTTAATTATGTACCATATTATCATTTATTCTTTCCTTTGTGGTTGATTGATAATTTACCATGTAAGTCTTATTCTTGTATTAATATAAAGGGTGTAAGCCCTCATGAAATGATATATTCAATTTAAGCCCAATTCTACCTTTTCCTAGTTATTATGGTATCGGAGCCACTATACTCCAATTACTCTATTTTTTAGACGATGGTTAGCTATCCCGGTCGATATCATCAATTCCATCCAGCATTGCGTGTTGTCATCGACGTTGTCACCACCGTATGTCAAGCCTGTCTGCTGATCGTCATCATCACTGTAGTCGACCGTTGCTAACTATTGGTTGTGCAGCAGTAATCACGACGGATTCCGGTACTATCATCTTGACATTGCTACTACGGTGTTCTTTTCTTAACCCTCTACTATTTTGGGTAACTTCTCTTTTCTTATCTCTACAAAATGAGTTTAGAGTCCCCACAACCTATTTTGTTAAACTTGATGGCACCACCTATCCACATTGGGCTTTTCTAATGAGAAGTTTTCTAAAAGGAAAAGGTTCTTTGGAAGTACATTACGGGAGAGTACAAATGTAATGAATGTACACCTGATGCTATTGAAAAGTAGGAGATTGACAATAATAAAATATTAACTTGGATTGCTAATACTGTTAGTCCTACTATTAGTATGCAATTCGAAAAATTTGATAATGCAAAAGAAGTTTGGGATTTTCTATCGACCCGTTATAATCAAACCAATTTTGCGCGCAAATATAAACTTGAAATGGATATTCGTATGATGAAGCAGCAAAAAGGTCAATCTGTATCAGATTTTTATTCTCAAATGTCCTTTATTTGGGATCAATTAGCTTTAACTGAGCCAAAATGGGCAGTCGATGCTGATATCTACTATCAGTATCGTGAAGAGACTCGGCTTGTCACGCCCCGGGTGTAAACCAGAACCCGGGCCCGTCTACAGATCCGCCGTGCACACGGTATTTCCCGCGTACACGAAGCGCCAAACCTGCTCAGATATAAGAGATGACAATAAAAGAGCAATAAAACAGAGCTGAACTAAAACTAATACATCTCAGACTGAAGCTGGAAATAAAATACAATACATCTGTATAAATGATACATCAGTCTCTCCCAGCTCACCAAAAAAAATACAACCTGCTGGCAAAAGCCAGTCCCAAATGTAAAAGTCAATCCGCTGAGGAAAACCTGGTACACCAACAGTCCAGCTAACTCGCTCATCCTGCCTCGAGATCTATCTACTCAGCCGTCCTCTCTCCTCGACCCGCCGCTAAAAGCCCAGCAGCACCCGCAGAAGAACTGCAAAACAAGGAAGAAGAAAAAGAGGAAAGAAGAATGGGGGTGAGAACTACTAGTAACCATAGTAGCCTCCCCTAGTGGGTAAAACCTCAAACTCTGACACACCCACTAGGTCTACCAGAGGCAAAAAGGAAAGAAAGAGTGGTAAGAAATGAACCCGCTGCAAAAGGGAAATCTACCACTACTATGCCTCTAAAATACAGTCCTAGACTGGAATAACCGTATGCAACAATACCCACCGTCCCAGATGACACCAATCTGTACCGCCCTCATCATGGGCAAGGAAGCCGCGCCGATGTGATAGCAAACTTCCTGCTGCCGCCTCATCATCGGGCAAATAGCCGCGCCGATGGGATAGCAAAACTGTCCATAACTGTCTGGCCCCGGCCTCCGGAGGGGATCTCGCGGGGAGCGACCCACAGAGGAAAGCATCCACCGGGCAATAACCGTGCCGGTGTGATAAAAGCATCACCGGACAATAACCGCGCCGGTGTGATAAAAGCAGGATTGGTCACAACTATAAAGCCCCAAGTGGAACACAACCCTCCACTAAAAGAAAACTGATTCCCAATCAGATGCAAAAGTAACCCATCCGGTTCAATCGACCATATCCGCGATTGCCGCAATACCCAAAATCCACGACCAGGTCTCACAACCGACCTCCGGTCAACCGCCCAATACCGCGGTCGCCGGAATAACCCACAATCACAATCATGTCCACATCGACATCTGGTCAACCGCCTACTATCCGCGGTTGCCACAAAACCCTCTAGTCCATAATCATGCCCTATCATCGATGTCCTATAACCGACATCCGGTCAACCGCCCAATATCCGCGGTCGCCGCCAAAGCCCATGATCCATAATCCAGGCCCCGGCTACACTATCCCAAACCCCCTGCTCAAACCCGAGCAACAAATACCACCTGACTAACGAAAGGAGAAAAGAAACAAACAAGGTTTCTCCTAAGTCAAGTTCCAGCATGAAAGTGTAGCGATAAAAGATGGCCTATCTAGATGTCCAAACAAGCATGCAAGTGTTCTCAAGGAAATAAAGTAAAAGGTGTCCAATAGTGGTTCCACATGTGTAACAATTAATAGCTCCGCATAGATATAACCATCATGCTAAAACATTATCCAACCACACATGTCTATAATCCATGTTCCATAATAAAGCATCACTATCCACCTATGCATGTCATAAAATCCTCGAATAGTACGAACCACTAACAGGATAATCATATAGTCCAAAATAAATATTCCAATCCACATGCAAGGTTAAACGCTAACATTCCATCCATACCAACATGTATAAGTCCCAACCACTATCATGTATCCACAATAGTATTTTCCATATGATAGGCTCACAATTTTTATTACTTAAGCATGCATGTCCAAATAAAAGGATCACTCTAATATTCCTAGTGAGCATGTCAAAATAGAGGTAAACAACAACCACCCACCTCGATCGCGCAATCCTCAGCTGTAAAACCTCATCGCTGTCCAATATCCCCTTTTCACGCCAAAAGCTCAAACAGGTAAACCGCCGCGATCGCTGTTCACAATTACCCCAAAACATACACACAAATAAGCACACAAGTATCCGCAAACATGCTGTCCAGAATTCAGTCCCAAATATGCCCTGTTTTTACCTGCGAGAAGTGCCCATAAAATTCCAAGAAAAATACTCTCACGATCCTCGCGACGAACCCGTCGAAACGAGTACCTGCACGCTCAAATCCGAGTTTCCTACACAGAGAAACAAATCCGACAAGGGAACCACCCCGAAATAAACTGCTCTCAAAAACTGAACCACAAGGTTCTGTAAACAGGGACATTCACCTTCGGGAAAAAATTCAGAAAATTCCAAGAAAATTTGGGGATATTCCTCGTGATGTCAATATGCAAAATTCCTTTTGAATCACCCCAATCCGATGCCTGTGCGCGAAGATATGGCCGAAATACCGAACCGCTGTCCAAAACTCCGCCCAAGAAAAAGGGTCAAATGGAAGCTCGGGGAACTCCAAGATAAACTCGAAATGAGGAGGAGCTCAAAACACGAAGATCAAAGCCCTACCTGTCGTGAGTCCAACGGCGCAAGAATCGCCTCAATCGGAGGTCGGAGTAAGCCGGGGGAGTCCTCGCACCAAAATGCGACGAAGAAGATCACAAACGAACGAGCGTCGTGCCGCGCCGTAAAAATGCAAACCTCAGGATGCGTGCCGCAGAAAAATCCAGGAATCTGCAGATGGATCCGGCTCTGGGCGATAAAGATTTCTTGTGAAGGTGGCACTGTGAAAATCCGCGCAGAGAAGAAGTTCTCAGCAGCTGAACAGGGCCTATTTATAGGCTGGAAGAAACAAATCCGAAAATACCCAACCTGTCCTTTTTTCCGGGCGCTGGGAGTTTCCGGGCTGCTACAGTGTTGGGCCCGGCCCAACATTGTTCACGCCCCGGATTCTTCCTGGGCTCCACGTCGCCCCACAAAACGGCAACAGCGGGAGCCACCACTCACGCTTGCGCCGCGTGGCCACCCCCGGGATCGACACGTGGCGCCCCAACGCGCAGTGGAACCCGCGGTCAGCGCCCACGTGCCGCCTGCCAGCGCCGCCCTGCCAACCCTGCCGGGCACGCGCCCCGAGGCCACCCGCACCCGTTCGGTGCACCGAGCGCGCTACACCGCACCAACCACCGGTCGCCACGTGTCCACCCCGGTCCACCGTGCGCCCCGCGCTCTCCGTAGACCGCGCCCCGCGGACCGGCCCACTCCTGAGCCGCCACGCGTCCAGCCCCCGGTGCACGCCCGCCGCGTGGACCGGGCGGCCCGCGCCTCTGCCCGCCGCGCTGCCCGCGGCTGCTCCGCCGCTGCCCGCTGGCGGCCGGAAACACTGTTCCGGCATGAACAGTAACCGTTGCTCAAAAATAACAAGTGGGTAGTCCATTTTGACCGTTTTCGCGCGCTGAATCCGAATTTGATGTCCATTTTGCCAAATTCCAACTCCAAAATTTGCCGAAGGCATCCGGAAAGGTGTTCCTTGATCCAAACTTCGCGCTGAGTCCATTTTTAATATCCGCTTCGCGCGAAACCACTTCTAAAGATCCGACGGAGTCCACTGATCACCCACGTGATCCATTAAACCCGAAGTCCGCCACTTGTGTCCAATTGGTGCACAAACACCTCCAACGCACCCCGTAGGCCTCCAGAAGCCACCCAACGCACAGCAACAGCTATGCGGAGATCCAGGTCATCACACGGCTAGTCCAATTTCTCATGGCTCTACAAGATGATTACGAATCTGTGCGAACCTCTATTCTTTATCGCACACCGCTTCCCACCGTTGATGCAGCCCTTTCTGAGTTAATTGCTGAAGAGACACGCAAAGGCACTGTCAATTTTTATTCTCCAGATAGTTCTACTGTTCTTGCCACTTCTACCTCCCCTCGTTATAAGCCTTTTTCCGATGTACATCGTGACATGCGATCCAGCCCTACTGCACCAGCCTCACGTCCATCGCGTGACTTGTCACAAGTACAATGCAACTACTGTAAGCAGTTTGGACACATCGTCAAATTTTGTACAGCACCAACTTCTCGTAATATGCAAAATAAGAAGAAACATGAACAAAAGGCTGCAGCCATATCTGATCATTCTTTTCCACAACCTGCCAACTCCGCATCCTCCTCTATGCCTCCAACTACACTCACTGCGGATGATGTACAGACGATGATTAAATAAGCTCTCGGTATTGGTACAAACTCATCTTTGTCAGCCTCCTCTACTTCGCCAGGTATTCACCCTACCCCTTGGTTTTTTGATTCCGGTGCCTCCAACCACATGACATATGATTCTTCATGTATTGCAAAACCAACAGCTACTGTATCATCACCTATAATTCGAACAGCTGATGGCTCTATTGTCACAGCCACTCATACCGGTTTTCTTCAATCTGGAAACATATCCTTACCCGATACACTTCTTGTGCCTAAACTTTCAATGAACTTAATTTCTGTTGGACAACTCTGTGAACTTGGTTTTACTGTGATATTTAACGCGTCTGGCTGTGTTGTACAGGATTGCAAGACGGGGAAGCAAGTTGGAACAGGGCATAAAGTTGGCCGTTGTTTGTCGTTAATAATCTTCAGCTCTCCCCTCAGGGTACTTGTTGTGTTGTCCTCTTCTTCCCCTTTTTCCTCTTCATCTAAATTTTGGCATCAAAGACTTGGACATGTTTCTTTTTCTCCGCCTTAAGTTTATGGCTAATAAAGGGGTTATTAGAACATATATCTTTTGATAAAGATCTTTGTTGTGCTGACTGCAAACTTGCTAAACAACCAGCTTTTTCTTTTCCTCTTAGTGAATCTGTAACTTCTGCCCCATTTGATTTGATTCACTCTGATATTTGGGGGCCGGCTCCTATATCCTCGATGGGAGGTGCACGTTATTATGTTATATTTGTAGATGATTACACTCGCTATACGTGGATTTATTTGATGCATAATCGACCTGACTTTCTAAATATTTATATAGAATTTTCAACCATGATAAAAACTCAGTTTTCGAGAAATATAAAAATTTTTCGATCTGATTCTGGCGGAGAATATATATCACATGCTTTCAAACAATATCTTGCATCTCAAGGTGTGAGGACACAGAAATTCCACGTTTGGATTACTGTTGGATCTGTGACTTCTGGAGACCCCGGTTGAGTGTTAGAGATGTTTGCGCGCATTTTGGACCCGTTATTTGGACCCGGCATGAAAAAACGGATCAAGTTTGCTTTTCCGGGAAATTTTGGGAAATTTTAGAAGTGGAATTTGGCCAATCGGACTTCAGATTTGATTCAGCGCGCGAAAAAGGTCAAGATGGACTATTTACCATTGAATTTTTTCGGAGCCCGGATGCGAAAACACGACGTTTTTCGAGGCAAGGGTTACTAATCCGGCGCCGGAACGGCGCCGCGCGGCGGCGGGCGGCAATGCAGGCGCGCGGAGGTCCACCGCGGGAGGCGTGCACCGGGCGCTGGCCACGTGTGCGCGCTCCGGTGGCCGTCGCAGCAGGCACGCCATGGCCTTGGCGGGGTGCACGGTGCCGTGGTTCATGCCACGTGGCGTTGATGGCATTGGCCGGTCTTGGTGGCGCGCGTTCCATGCTGCGGGTCCGGGTGCACGGTGGACCGGGGTGGACACGTGGCGGTTCTGGATTGGTGCGGTCTAGCGCACACCCGGTCTACGGAACAGTATTCGGTGCTCGGGCCGCGTGCTGCGCCTAGTGCGCGCCATGCGCGCTGACGCCGCGGCACTGTGCGCGTGTTGACTTCCCCGGGGACACGTGGTGGCACGGGGAGCGGCTTCTACTGTGTTGCTGTTTTGGGGGACACAACAGGTATTTTTGGAATTGTTGGTTTGGTTTTCTTCAAGTTGCTTTCCGAGGGGAGTAGTTTCATCTCCATTTTCGGCCACACTCGAGCCACCATCTCCCCGAGCTCCCTTCAGTGAAGATTTTCATCTTCGAGTGCTGGTTCTTGCTGCAAAGTTTCGGAATTTTTGAGTGCTCGTATCCCGAGGTTTTGGATTTTACGGCGCGGAGCGACGTTTCCTTCTCGGTGTTCCTCTTCGTCGCAAGTTCAGTGTAAAGGTTACCCTGGGCTACCCCGACACTGGTTTTTGGTGATTCTTGCGCCGACACACTCCTAACTGGTAGGGCTTCATCTTTCATTTTGATCGCGCATTCGTATTTTGACTCCTTGGCTCGGATCCCGAGGTAACATTGGTCCCCCTTTTTCTGTGAGGGTTTTTGTGACGGCAGCGGATTGGGGAGGCGATATCTTCGCGCACGAGCGTCAGACGAAAACGTGCTTATACAACTTTTTCATCTACAGATCGCAAGGAACGCGCTCGTATTTTCCTTGGATTTTTCAGAGATTTATTTCGAGGTGAAAATTCCTGTTCTCTGTGTACAGTGTTACAGTTTTGACGCAGGAAATCGTTTGAGTACACCACCTTGCGAATTTATATCTTGACCTTCGGAACTCGGATTTGGGCGTGCAGGGTACCGTTTCGAAGATATCGACGCGAGGATCACTGTGATATTTTTATTGGAATTTCCTGGGCATTTTCTGCAGGTGAAAAAGGGACAACTTTGTGACTGAAATTCTGTGTATGTTTTTTTGGACAGTTTTGGAATTTAAGTGTAAATGTGAACCTTGTGTTGTACCCAGGAGAGTTGCGGGTATTGCTGGACCCGTTAGAGTTGGAGTTTTGGACTTCTTGGTATTTTCAGCTGTGGGACTTGGATAGTTAGCTCTTCAGGTGGGTGGCCTTGTCTTCATGACCTATGGACTGTGCATTAATTCTATCTGTGTAGGGACTTGCATGTTGTAGATGTGTTCTGTATAGCATACTAGATTATGGGAATTGATGTTCCTGATGTTGATAGATCATCATGTGTTTATTTCTTTCCCTACAAGCTGTTGATTATTGTTATCTTGGAATTTGACCTAGCACCCCTGTCATATGTATCATGTTCAGCCAGACTGTAGAAGACTCCTACTTGGGCTAGGTTTCTTTATTGTTCTAGACATTCCCGCATCACCTTATTACTAGTCGTTCTGGACTTAGCTTTTCCTCGCCCGAGTTGTGGGCCGAGAGGTCGGGTGGTTGTGGGATGCTTTTACACTCGTGTCGGGGGACCGAGTGGAGTTGATAGCAGTCTGTAGATCAGGTTTCTTTGGGAGAGTGACAGTGGGTCCCGGCTGTGGGGTATCTCCAGCCTGTGTGTTTGGCCTGTTGAGGCAGTTGTTCGCAGTGGATGCGATGTTCGGCCTGTTGGCCTGTTGAGGCAGTTGTTTCGCAGTGGATGCGATGTTCGGCCTGTTTGGTCTGTTGAGGCAGTTGTTCGCAGTGGATGCGATGTTCGGCCTGTTTGGCCTGTTGAGGCAGTTGTTCGCAGTGGATGCGATGTTCGGCCTGTTGGCCTGTTGAGGCAGTGGTTGTAGATCTGGGTTCCTAGGGAGCTGTCTGAGTGAGACAGTGTTTTGTTGGTTAGCCGATCTTGTTGATCGAGGATTTGGATCATAGCCTGCATGAGCCACATTTGAGACACTTGACAGAGATACTTGTTACTGAGATACTTTACTCGTGTGGGTCGCTCCCCTCGAGTGCCACTCCGGAGTAGGCGAGACCGGGTTGTTGGTGCCGGTGTGAGACTGAGCTTTTCTATCGCGACTTGTCGTTGCATTTGTCCCTCTGGCTGTGCTGGTGTTGGCAGTCATGGACGTCCTACGTAAGTCCGCTCCTCCGGGACGTAACGGCAGTAGGTTGGCGCAGGTTTGACTGGACCCGAGGAGGCAGTCAGTTTAGATTGGGTGATCAGAGATGAGAGTTAGTTGTTGCACCCATGTTATCATCTGTTCCACTCTTTGAGCATCTAGATAGAGGCATAGTAGCTGTAGAGTTACTTCTTACCAGCTTTTCCTTACAGCCATGCATTGGTTACTTTATGCCTCTAGTAGACTTAGTGGGCAGACCGTTGGGCTTGTTGGCGGCACCCACTGAGAACTACTTGGGACGTAGTTCTCACACCCGTCGTGGTGTATTTTCCCACAGGGACTTCTACTCCTGTTCCTGCTGCTCCAGTTGCTGCTTCTTCAGATCGATGTGAGGGAGTCGCGAGCTAGATCCCTACCAGTCGTCGTCCTGAGAGTAGATGTACCCTTATTATTTTGAGAGTTTCTTGTTGAGAGACTTTGTAGTGAGGTATAGAGTTGTACTTTTCTTTCTGAGTTGAGTGACTTGTACTTTGGTGAGGACTTTGTATTAATTTATTTTATTTCTAGCAGTTTATTTTTAACTCTGATATCTGGATAGTTTAGTATCTATCTTTTGCAGGTTAGACGCTTCGTCTATACGGGGTTCACCGTATGGGCGGCGGATCTGTTGGCGAGCCCGGGTCGCAGTTTCGACCCCGGGGCGTGACACAAGGTACTCTTTCTCAATTATCATGTGTTGAGACACCTCAACAAAATGGAATCTCTGAAAGAAAACATCGTCACATTGTTGAAACTGCACGTACCCTACTTCTTTCTTCATCTGTTCCTAATGAATTTTGGGGAAAAGCTATGCTCACTGCTGTCTATATTATCAATCGTATCCCTTCACCTGTCATAAATAATGAAATTCCTTTTAAACGCCTCTATAATGTTAATCCTGATTACTCACATCTTCGCATTTTTGGTTCAACCTGTTTTGTTCTTTTACCCAAAAGAGAGTGCAACAAACTAACTAAGAAAACTGCTATGTGTGTTTTTCTTGGTTATGGTCTTCAACAAAAAGGCTATAGGTGTTATGATCCTAGCGCTAAAAAGTTGCGTATCTCTCGTCATGTCACTTTTTGGGAACAAATACCTTTCTTCACTCTTCCAACATCAAAGTTTTCATCCGGTTCTCCACTTTTAGACCCATTTCAAGAGAATCTCTCTTCTAATCTTCCTTTACAAGCAACTGAGAATGGTCAACATGATCTCTGTCTCAACTCCCCTTGCACGTCTAGCAATCAAAACAATATGCAACCAAAAAGACCTCATCCAACTCGTCAAAGACAGCCACCAAGTTATCTCAATGATTATTATTGCTACATTTCCTCTATTCTCTCCCACTATGAACCCAAATCCTATCATGAAGCCTCCTCTGATCCTAAGTGGCAACAAGCCATGAATGAGGAACTCGCTGCTCTTCAAAAGACCAATACTTGGGAACTTGTTGAATTACCGCCGGGAAAATCTGCTATTGGGTGTAAATGGGTTTATAAGATTAAAATCAACTCAGATGGTTCTATAGAACGATATAAAGCACGACTTGTTGCAAAAGGTTTCTCCCAAGAATATGGAATCGATTACGAAGAAACATTTGCTCCTGTCGCACGAATGACTACTGTGCACTGTCTGCTGCCTGTGGCATCTATACGAGGTTGGAAACTTCACCAGTTAGATGTCAAAAATGCGTTCTTAAATGGAGATCTCCTTGATGAAGTTTATATGACTCCTCCTTTGGGTTTATCTCATGCTCCAAATTATGTGTGTAGGCTTCGTAAGGCCTTATATGATCTTAAACAAGCTCCAAGAGCATGGTTTGAAAAGTTTCGCTATACTATCCTCCAACAGAGCTTTTCTCAAAGTAATCATGACTCTGCTATGTTTATTCAATGCTCATCACATGGTAGAGTTATTCTTCTTTTGTATGCCGATGATATGATTATTACAGGTGATGATATAGGAGGAATTTCTGATATCAAACATCAGCTCAGTAGATATTTTGAAATGAAAGATCTTGGACAATTTCGCTACTTCCTTGGTATTGAAGTAGATTACCAAAATAAAGGTCTATTTCTTTCCCAAGTAAAGTATGCTTCTGAATTACTTGTTCGTGCTGGATTAACTGATAACAAGACAGCCGATACTCCTCTTGAACTTAATGTCAAACTTCAGCCTACTGATGGTACATTGCTTTCTGATCCGACTCTTTATCGCTAACTTGTTGGTAGTCTCAATTATCTTACAATTACCAGACCTGATATCAGTCATGCTGTTCAAATTGTTAGTCAGTTTATGTCAGCTCCCCGAATGACTCATTATGCTGCGGTTTTACGAATTCTTCGATATATTCGCAACACATTATATCATGGTTTACTTCTTCATAGTTCATCAGCTCCTCTTCTTCAAGCATTTTGTGATGCCGATTGGGCTGGTGATCCAACTGATCGACGCTCTACTACTGGCTTTTGTATTTTTCTTGGGGATTCACTTATTTCCAGAAAAAGTAAAAAGCAAACTGTTGTTGCTCGTTCTAGTGCGGAGGCTGAATATCGCGCTATGGCTACTACTACCTCTGAGCTTGTGTGGCTTCGATGGCATCTTAGTGATATGGGCCGGTATTCAAATTTCTACTCCTACCACATTACTTTCTGATAGTCAAAGCGCCATTCAGATAGCTCAAAATGATGTTTTCCATGAGCGCACTAAGCATATTGAAGTTGATTGTCACTTTGTTTGGCATCATTATAATCAGAAAATTATTCAACTTCAATATATCCCATCAAAACAACAAGCTGCTGACCTTTTTACCAAGACACATTCCTTGGAGCGTTTTCGGACTCTGGTATCCAAACTTCAGCTGATTTCCAACGAACCATCTTCAATTTGAGGGGGGGTGTTAAAGGAAATAATCTCCACATACTTACTGGCATATGTGCTTTCATTCACCTTCCATATTCTTCTTAATTATGTACCATATTTATCATTTATTCTTTTCCTTTTGGGGTTGATTGATAATTTACCATGTAAGTCATATTCTTGTATTATATAAAGGGTGTAAGCCCTCATGAATGATATATTCAATTAAGCCCAATTCTACTTTTTCCTAGTTATTAACCTAATCATCTATTATATATTATATATAAAAAAATATTTTAAAAATTTGGTTGCAATATGTTCTTGTCATATTCTGTCATATTTTTCTAAGCTTTACGCGACAAAGATTTATTTCTTTAATTAATTTTATCTCTTATGTCATGCTATTTTATCAACTATATATTAAACCAAAGGGATCCACTATAAATCTATAAGCACCAATAACATGATACTTTTAAAAGCATAGGAACTTAATTATATATATATATAATTGAGTTTCTATACTATTTCACCAACCACCCACTAAACCTAAAAAACGCATTATCATCCTAAACACACATCCCTTTATCTAAGGGTTAAAAATCTACAAGCACCAATGATATGGTACTTTTAAAAGTATATAAACTCTACTATATATATATATATATATATATATATATATATATATATATATATATATATATATATATATATATATATATATAGAGAGAGAGAGAGAGAGAGAGAGAGAGAGAAAAAGGGAGAGAGAGAGTAGAGTTTATATACTTTCAAAAGCACAAGCCCAACCGCGCTTGTGAATTTTTTATCATTGAATTTGCATTGAGATTTGTGCAATTATACTTTCTCTTTCTAGATTTCTTTTTAGTTGACTTTATAATTGCACAAATCTTAATGCAAAACTAATAGTAACAAATTCACAAGCATAGTTTGGCTTGTACTTTTAAAAGTATATAAACTTTACTCTCTTTCTCTCTCTCTATATATATATATATATATATAGAGAGAGAGAGAGAGTGAGAGAGAGTTCGGCTACTATAGTTCGGCTACTATACTATTAATAATACCAAGTTATTGGTGCTATAAAATTTTCTACCCTTAGATCAACCCCTTTGATAATTTTTATCTATTAGATTTTACTATTTTCTTAACCACCTATTAAACCCAATGAGCTCACTATCATCTCAACCACACATCTTTTAAATCAAGGGTTAAAAACTTAATAGCACTAATGACTTGGTACTATTAATAGTATTCCAGCCTAGCTCTCTCTTTCTTTCTCTCTCTCTTTATTTATATATATATATATATATATATATATATATATATATATATATATATATATATATATATATATATATATATATATTTAAAATTGAACTCCTATGTTTTAAAAAGTACCAAGTTATTAGTGTGCTTATAAGTTTTTTGGCCATTGGATAGAAAGATGTGTGGTTAGAATGATAGTGGATTCTTTCGATTAAGTGAGTGATTGGTGGAATAGAATGATCTAAGTGATGAAATCAGTCAAAGGAGTAAATCTGACAGTAAAAAACTTACAAGTATCAATTACTTGGTGTTTGTACAAACATAGTCATTGATACTTGTACTTTTAAAAATATACAAGCTCAATTATAACATGTCATTTGTGCTTGTAGATTTTTAATTTTTAGATGAAAGAATGCGTGGTTAAGATGATAATAAATTTGGCGGAAAATAATAGCGAATACACATATATCAAATTCTATAGAATTAATTATTGTAAAAAAATATTTAAAAATGGTAATAATTCCGAGCTCTAAAAAGAGAATGTTACTATAAATAAAATTAAGTAAAGAATATATATATATATAGAGAGAGAGAGAGGTAGGACTTGCGTGAAAAATATATGAAGAACCTAAATCGGTTCATTTCAAATTAAAAAAAAATACTACTACGGAGCAAAAATAAAATAAAATAAAGAGGAACAATATAGAGAGTTCAATTTCAAAATTGTCCATAGTTGAAGGAGTCTCCATACATTTCTCTTTCATCAATTACGTACTACTCCACCATGGAGTGAGTCTCCATACATTTCTCGATCTCACCGATTCCGTACTACTGCTCCATGAAAATTTCAATCCCTCCATGCGCGTATAAAATGGGAGAGGAGGGGATCCCAGAGGTAGGGGAAGCTACGAACTAATTAGCGTTTCTTCGTCGAGGAGGAGGAGGAGGAGGAGATGGGGAGGAGGGTGGAGAGGTTGGTGTTCGCCATTAATGGCGAGAGGTACGAGGTGTCGGGGGTGGATCCGTCCACGACGCTGCTAGAGTTCATACGCACGCGGGCACGCCACAGAGGCCCCAAGCTCGGATGCGGCGAAGGTGATCTGGGGTTTAGGGTTTTGCTCATTTATTCATAATTGATTGTGTTCGTTATTTGTTGTTGTTTTATTAGTGGTTTAGATAGTTGTTTTGTTGTTGTTTTTGTGTAGGTTTTAGTTAATTAGTTTGGCGTTAGATAGAATAGTATTCTTAATGTTGATAGCTTGAGTTTTTGAAGTACAATGTTTGTTTTATAAAATTTCACATAATATCATATCCGGAGGTTCTGAGTACGAGTCTCGCCCAACATTCTCTAATAGTTTAAATTTTTTACAATATAACGGTTGTTTCGTATAATTTTACAGTTTTAATTTTTAGAGTATAATAATTGTTTTATATAATTTCATAGTTAAGCACCAATCGGAGCTTTTGCTTTTGGATTTTACTGTCTTATTTCAGCTTTTGGCTGTAGTAGAAGCTCCGAGCATACGAAGATGGCTGCAGCTGAAAGCAGAAGTAGAAGTAGAAGCAAGTGGGATAGGCATAAAGAAAACACGTACCGTGATATACAGGGGTTGGAGGTTAACCATCCGGTTACCAGATTTCGTAATCGAAATTCTCGGAGACGTTGAATGATTGTAATGTTCGCTTGTTAGAAATATTGATAATTTTATAGGTAGAAACGTAAAGAAATTATCTGAACTATGGAGTATTTTGAATTCCCTATCCAAACTTTCAAATATTTCATTTTACTATCCAACTTTTAAATTTGTTTGACTCAAGTCAGTAAACAGTATTTTGACTTCAAATTTTAAACTAATTATTTATTTTAATAAATTTATAGTTGCGGAAATTATATGAAGTATACTAACTAAAACTGTTAAGATAAATGATACATTTAAATTTCAAAGTCAAAATTTTGTTGACTGATTCAAATCAAACAAATTGAAAAGGTTGGATAAGAAAATCAAAATTTTAAAAGTTTAGATAGTAGATTCAAAATAATCCATAGTTCAGATAATTTCTGTAGGTTTTTACCTATTTTATATCTGATTTCTAAGGAATTTAAAATTATGTTGTATTTTCAACCATACTGTGTGAGGGGCATAATGTGACAAAGAGCTGAATAATCTTTGCTGTTTGGTTAGGAATAACCGAATAATTAGGGATAGCTTAATGTGTTGGCTTAAAGGGGTCAGCATTCTATTCTGCGGCGGAAGGTCAGGTTGTGCCGAATTACATTCGAAATAGCATGAGACTAGGTTGAACCGAGTCTTGTTCAAAATGACGTAAGATTGGTTGGACGGAATCACAATCAAGACCTATAATTAATCCACTTATGTTGCATTTCATGCTTCATCATCTTTCGCCTATGCTTCTAGGCTTCTACCCATGATCATCTTTTCATCCTTAAATCAGATTGTTTTGCTTGTTTAACTTTACCTGCTGTCTATTCACTCGATACGTTATGGGTTACGAACGGCCATAAAACGGGTGCCTTGGGTAAAAGGCTGTTAACAACCATTGCTGCAACATGGTGGAACATCTGGCTGGAGAGAAATAGGAGATGCTTTGAAAACAAAAAGCGGTGCTGCGGGGCCATTCTTGCTGAAATTCGGATCTGTCGATCTAATTGGATTAAATACTGTTGATTTTTTTTTTTTTTTTTTTTATTTTATTTTATTTTATTTTTTGGGCTCGACTGCTCGACTGCAGAGATCGATTGCCCAGCTTGCTAAGTTCACCTCGATATGAATGAAGCGGCAGCATGCTGCCTTTCTCTCAAAAAAAACTTTACCTGCTGTCTATTTTTCTCTTTAGACCCCAATTTTGATGGATAAACATTACTTCCACTCGATTTAGCCCTCCCTTTGTTGTTTACATAAATGTCTGTTGCTTTTGTTTTTTTTAAATTAGTGATACTTTCCATGCAGAAATGCTTGTGAATTATTCATCAGTTCTTGACCCTGCTGCAGGTGGCTGTCGAGCTTGTGTTGTTCTTCTGTCAAAATTCGATCCCATCACCGACCGAGTCGAAGAATTTTCTGCAAATTCATGCCTTACGCTCATCTGCAGTATAAATTTCTACTCAGTTACAACCACCGAGGGTCTTGGAAATGTGAAGGATGGCTTCCATTCAATTCACCAAAGGATGGCAGGCTTCCATGCCTCGCAGTGCGGTTTTTGCAACCCCGGGATGTTCATATCCCTCTTCTCTGCCCTTGTTAATGCAGATAAAAAGACTGACAGACCTGAGCCGCCAAACGGGTTCTCAAAGCTCACAGTCTCTGAGGCGGCGAGGGCTATTCAAGGCAATTTGTGTCGATGTACCGGTTACCGACCCATTCTAGATGCCTGCAAGAGCTTCGCAGCTGATGTAGATTTGGAAGACTTGGGCTTGAATGTTTTTTGGACAAAAGGGGATAAAGATTTGAAAACTGCCAAGTTGCCCACCTATTCTCCTGGCGGAGTCTGCACCTTCCCAGAATTTTTAAAAACCGAGATCAGATCCTCATCAAGTGTTTTGAATGGAACTAAGCTTACTTCCATCCGAGAGGGCTGGTATCACCCTGATAGTATCGAAAAACTTTACAAGTTACTGAATTCTAATGCATTTAATGAAAGAAAAGTCAAATTGGTTGTAGGAAACACTGGCTCTGGTGTTTATAAAGATATGGACTTGTATGATAGGTATGTTGACCTCCGAGCGATTCCTGAGCTTTCGGTCATTAAAAGGGATAACAAAGGCATCGAATTTGGATCAGCTGTGGCAATTTCTAGAGTCATCGAAGTGCTTAGAGAAGAGAATGATGGAGTAGTGGTCTTCAAGAAAATCGCTGATCACATGAATAAGGTGGCCTCGCCATTTGTTCGAAATACAGCCAGCTTAGGAGGAAATGTAATGATGGCTCAGAGATTAGAATTCGCCTCAGACATAGCCACAATACTTCTCGCAGCCGGTTCTACTGTTTGTATCCAAACACCTTCAGAGAGGGTAACTCTTACTCTGGAGGAATTTTTGGTGAGGCCTTCGTTCGATTATAAAACTCTACTTTTGAGCATATTTATCCCTTCTTGGAGTATAGCAGGGACAGACCTGCTTTTTGAAACGTACAGAGCGGCCCCTCGACCCGTCGGCAATGCTGTGGCTTATCTCAATTGTGCATTTCTAGCGCAGATTTCTCCATGTAAAGAATCAGGCGATTTTGTTTTGGATAAAATACAATTGGCTTTCGGTGCATTTGGAACCCAACATGCCATTAGGGCAAGTAAAGTTGAGGAATTTGTAGCGAGTACAGCCGTCACTGCATCTGTTCTACTTGAAGCATTCGGATTGCTTAGAGAAACAGTTGTTGCTTCGAAAGGCACGTCGCATCCTGAATATAGAACAAGTTTGGCTGTTAGTTTCCTATTCCACTTTCTCTGCCCGCTCGCTAAAGATTTGACAGCGCCCAGAAAGACTGTTCTATCTAATAGTGTCAACAACTGTGAAAACAATATGACATCAAATATCGTAAATCTTGATCACGATGATTTGCATTGTTCTTCACAGCAGGAGGTGGAGTTCAGCAAAGGCTATCTCCCAGTTGGGGAGCCAACAAAGAAAGCTGGAGCAGAAATCCAAGCTTCTGGTAATTCCTTGCATCTTCGAGGATCCTCATTTTGTTTGGATTACTTTCTTGTTAGTTCTTTAAATCTTTGAATATTGAATATAAGTCCTGCGATTCATGTTGTTTACATGGTAGTCCCTCATTTTGTGTCTCCGTTATGGATATCAGCGGAGCAATGTTATGGTTTGGCTATAATCAGGCTAGATATGGAAACCTCTGTGATGTTGTCCGAACATATCGGACAAACCACCAACATTCAATCGAAAGATAAAAGTCCTGGTTTGAAATCCCAGCCTCATGTCTTACCTGGCCATATCATTTGACATGCAATGTTTTGTGCATAAATGTTTCTATCTGACACCTTCACAATTCATTGAAGTGAAATGTCACCTCATTAGCACTAATTATGTGATTAAGTTATGCAGGTGAAGCGGTATATGTGGATGATATTCCTGCTCCGAAGGACTGTCTCTATGGAGCTTTTATCTACAGCACGAGAGCCCTTGCTTACGTAAGAGGCATCAAATTTAACAATTCTCTGGCATCAGAGAAAATTGTTAGTGTTTTCACTGCTAAAGACATTCCAAGCGGTGGAGAAAACATTGGATCAAGCTTTATGTTTGGGTCGGAACGGCTGTTTGCTGATTCGCTTACCGAGTATGCTGGAGAACCACTAGGCATATTGGTATCTCTTTCTTTATCTTATTATTTTTTCCGAGATATTGGCATCTCTACCTGTCCAAGTTTATATAATAACCTGTTTATTCCGTAGAATATGAATTGCTGTATATGCCCTTCAAAAACATACCTGACTACTTACAGAAATGCTCAGCTTAGAGAACTTTTCATAATAGGAAACCAACTTCTTCCCGTAAATTGGGTGACCCCCCTACTTAAGGGTATTTTTGTAAGAAACTACACTTTTGAAGGGTATGTATGAAAATTAAGATTTCACAGAGGCATATACATGAATAGATGATTATGCAAATGCCCTTATCTAGTTATGTTTTTATTTCATATGCCTTCGTTGTCATCTGAATCTTTCTTTCTGGCTAAATGCGACTTTTGTTGTTATGATTGACATAGACCGTATCCATTCAGATTGCAGAGACTCAGAGATACGCCAACATGGCTGCTAAGCAATCTATTGTTGACTATGACACGGAAAATTTGGAACCACCAATTTTAACTGTAGAAGATGCAATTAGGCGAGAAAGTTATTTCCAGATTCCACCTCCTCTTAATCCTAAACCGGTAGGTGATTTCTCCAAAGGGATGGCAGAAGCTGATTGAACAATTCAATCAGGCGAGGTGCTTTTCAATATCCATTTTTCTTGACATCTAACCATAATTTAATAAATCAAAATCGATATTGAATGCGAGATGACCCTTGATGTACTGCAATTTGGAACTAAAGAAATCTAATTGCTTCTACATATGGTCCTTGATCATAAAAGAAGACACTACTCTAAAATTGATGTGTTGCTTCACTCTTGTTTGATCTTACAATAGCTTCTTTTAGTTTCTGTTATCATTGTGAAGTAATTCAAACAAAATTAGTTTAATGAGAAGTTCAGAAGAATAATGCATCACTAGTTTTATTAATGAGTCAACAATACAGGCATTTTGGTGAGTGATCGACTCCATCTGTTTTAGTTGAATCTTGTTATCATTGTGAATTGCATTGGCAAATTTCTCTCAGTAGTTGAGTTTCTTCTGATCAACTTGCTTTTAATTCTTTTTGTCTTGCACCCAATATGTCGATAGTTAATTATTAAAAAGTGGTTGTTTGCCCAGGTAAATCTTGGTTCACAGTATTTTTTTTTACATGGAGACACAAACAGCTCTAGCTCTTCCAGATGAAGATAATTGCATGGTGGTTTACTGTTCAACTCAATACCCTGAGCTTATGCAGACTGTGATTGCAAAGTGCCTTGGAATCCCCTTCCACAATGTCCGTGTTATTACGAGGAGAGTTGGAGGATGTTTTGGTGGGAAGGCATTCAAACCAATGACTGTGAGTCTCTCTCTCTCTCTCTCTCCACGAAAATTTAGTTGCATTTGTATAGTATATTTTTGAGCATATGACAGCTATGACTGAAGAATTGTTTGACACTCTCCTTTCGCATCAAATAATAACCTTTCAAGGATAAAGATCCCATTGTAGAAAAGTCTATGAGGGGATTTATCTGATCAGTGGAATAAGGGGGTTATCCACCCTTATATCCAAACAGCAAAAGTGGGGGTGGGGGGGCGGTGGAACAGTTGTTTCTTATTCTACCTATTTCTTTCTTTTTATTATTATTATTATTTTTTAAAATTTAAAATATTTACATTTATAAAATTTAAATTTAAATTTTTTTTATTTTAAAAATTTTAAAATTTTTAACTTTATTTTTTAATAAATCTATTTTTTTTAATTTATTAATTTTAAAATTTTAAAATTTATACAATTTCTTTTATAAAAATTTTAAAATTTATACAATTTTTAAAATTTAAATTTTTGCTCCTACTTTTTAATTTTTTTGAGACAATTAAAATTAAAATTTTCAACATTTATAAATTTTTAACTTTAGAGAATTTTTAAATTGTATAGCTTTAAAAAATTTTAACTTTAATTTTTAATAAAATTAAAAATTTATAAAATTTTAAAATTTATACAAATTTTTAAATTTTTAACTTTATTTTTTAGTAAATTTATACCTATTTTTATATACAAAATTTTGAATTTTTAGAAATTTATAAATTTTCAAAAACCCAAAATTTTTTAATATTTTTTATATATATAAAAATAAAGTATAAATTTTAATAAATTTTTAAAATTAAATATTTAAAATTATATCAGTAAAATTTTTATTTTAAATTAAAATTTTAATCTCCTTTATTCTTCTTATTCTTTTTTAACTTACCAAATATATTTTTTTTTTATCCCGATACAATTTTTATACTGAACCAAATATAAAATTACTTTAATTGCTGTTTATATCTGAACTTATATCTATTCCAAAAATAATTAGTTTTCATTTATATCTGAACCCTTAAAGATCCCCCGTCGGGTGTGAATAGGATCTCCTGGGTGTGAACAGGATATGGACGAGGATTGGATGCCGACGGTGGCTGAGGGAGGGGAGGAGTTACGCGGAGGCGGCTGGGTGCAAGAGAGGTGACTAGGGTTTACTTGGGCTCCACCTTGCTTATTTATATAGAATTGTAACAAAATACAAAATAGTCCCTCTGCACTCTATATTTGGACTTGGATCCTTCTCAAGGAATGATTTTCGCATCTAGATCCCTCTCCAAGAGATTGCACGTATTTTCGTGCATAAAATATAAAATCTTAAGTGAAAAATACTATAATTTTTTATTGTTTGTTATATTTTTTAATGTATTAGGACCGTCAACCGAAAAAACGAACTTCGCCACGACGCCCGGCACGACGAGACCTATCGACTAGATATTTTGGTTCGTTGCTTTTAGGTCTCGATAAGCTCTAAATTCATCTTATACCGTTGGCGTTTACAGTTTGGTACGTTTTTCGAGATTTTAGAATTGTCAAATATAAATTTGGATTGCGCTATTGCGCTCATACTAATAAGACTGTTTAAATTAAGTATTTATTTCATCGAATTTGGATTTAGTACAGTAGAATTAACCAATTTTTTTTGAAAATCTGAAATTTCTAAAGTTTCACGATTTAAGTTAGCCCACTATTCACTTATATATATATATATATATATATATATATGACTTATTATATATATATTTATATATAAAATTAAAAATTTATTAAATTTCAAACTCAAATTTTTTTAATATTACAGGGTACGAGACGTTCACGAACATAATTGAGATGAGAAAGCGTTTTTTTCTTTCTTTTTTTTTTTTTTTTTTTTGATTAAACAGGAATATACCCTATTTGAACAGTACATAACAGGACCGAAAATAAATAAAAAAATACCCAACACTACACCAAATACAAGAAATAAGCCCACTCCCGAACCATCAAAAGGGAACGAAGTAAGCCCACTCCCGAACCATCAAAAGGGAACGGATCGCTAATACGGATCGCTAATACAAATCACGTGACCTCCCTATTAAACCAACTACAGGGTAGCAGACATATTAAATCCGTCGCCGTCAAAAAACTCCAGACCAATCAACATCGCCAGTTCAAGAGAGTAATTTTATTATAGACCCAAACACTGCCCCATCACAAAGGCACAGCTTGCCAACTCAGAGAACAAGCAATAGTTATCAGAATTCGTCTAATCCCTTGTATCCCCGCTCTTTGTGATAATTAAGCAGTCAATGAAAAAATCTAACGGCCCCGAGTCATATCCATGCTGCAATTAAATAACGAATATTGGCTTCGTAGTCATCTCACCATCCCTTTTTTCGGTCAACACCAGAAGATAATACTAAAACATCAACACCTCATGTTCCAACCCAAAGCAGCGATTCCGAGTCGACAAAACCATCACGTTAGAAGCAAGAATAAGTAACCCGACAATACAATCCAGATCAGGCAAGTACGTAAAACAAAATATTGACCCAACTCGATATAATTGAAAGAAGCAGCACTGTGAAGCAACACAGCACATTGGATCTCGGAAGCAAGTAACTTGCTAAATCAAAGTTCGATCCTTAGATCCCATTATGAAGCATAGACCAAACAAAAGATAGAAAAATGAGCATACTTCTTGCAGTAAACAACAATACACAACAATATCAAATCGTCCGGTGCTTCTGGGGGACTTGTTACCTGCTGGCCCTCTAACATTTTTTCCTGCTCTGGGGTTCTCTTGCGGGAACACTCGCTTACTGTTCACCTGTCCCACATCTCCAGCGGGGACTCGTTCTTCGTCACCAACGTGTACGGCCCCCCCACCTGGGATGGAAAGCCAGAATTCTGCCAAGAGCTAGTAGATCTCAAGGGGGATTGTAGGGGGAAGTGGGTCATTTGCGGGGACTTCAACCTAACCAAGAACGCTCTCGAAAGAAGGGGCAGAAACTCGAGTGGGCGTTATATGTCCTTGCTCTCCGACCTTCTCAACGAGTTAGAAATGCTGGACCTCCCGTTATGTAATCAGCAGTTCACCTGGTCCAATCGGCAGAACAACCCCTCGCTAGCCAAACTTGATCGCTTCCTCGTGTCCACTGAATGGGATCAGGGTTACCCCCTCTCCAAGGTGACTGCAGGTCCGAGGGTCACGTCGGACCACTCACCTATCCTTCTCTCCTCCACCCAAAATTTTTGCCCCCCGAGGTTCAGATTCGAGATGGTATGGCTGACGCGGGAGGACTTCTGTAGTAAGGTACCACTTTGGTGGAACGAGGTGGCTCCTAAGAGCTCGGGGGTGCTTACGCTCGTGGCAAAGTTGCGACACTGCCGGAAACGCATCAAAGAATGGTGCTCCACGAGTTTCTACAGTATCTCCCGTACCAAAAAAGCGTTGGCTGATGAGATCCACCAGCTCGATATCCAGGAGGAAAGTGTTTACCTCGCCCCACATCTCCTGGAGAAGCGGGAACATCTTAAGACCCTCTTGAGAGGGGTGGTCCTTGATGAGGAGATCCTCTGGAAGTCGCGCGCGAACCTACGATGGTTGAAGGAAGGCGACGGGAACACGAAATTCTTCCATGCTTTTGCCAATGGAAGGAGACGTCAGAACACAATTGGGGATGTGGTGAGTAATGGGCACACCCTGCGGAGGGAAGAGGATAAAAGGGGCTATTTCTTTGACTATTTCAAATCGCGCTTCGCACCGCGCGAACACAGCCGGACCTCGGCCGGGGACTGGTCCGAGCTCCTCGGAGGCAGAACTATAAGCCGTCCAGAAGATCTAACTGTGCCCTTCACCTTAGAGGAGATCAGAAAAGCCACTTTCCAACTGGGGGGGGATAAAGCACCTGGACCAGACGGGTTCAACCTGGCCTTCTTCCAGAGATTCTGGGAAGTTGTGAAGCTGGACCTGCTCACCATCTTCCTCGAGCTTTACAACGGATCGCTGAACTCCTCCCCACTGGACTACTCCTATATCTGTCTGGTTCCCAAGAAGGAGGGGGCCAACTCGGCAAATGACTTCAGGCCTATTAGTCTCATTAATGCGGTACAGAAGATTATCTCGAAAGTCCTTGCCAATAGGCTCGAAGTAGTCATGTCGGAAGTTATTTCACCTGCTCAGTCCGCTTTTCTCAAAGGCAGGTCTATTCTTGATTCCTTCGTTACCGCCACCGAACTCGTCAGCTGGGGTTCAAAATCCGGTCTTGAGGCGGTGGGGATTAAGGCAGACTTCGAAAAGGCGTTCGACATGGTGCTCTGGGATTTTATATTTATGACCCTATCGGGGCTCGGAGCAGATGATAGGTGGTGTGGGTGGATCAAACAATGCGTATGTAACGCTAAAGTGTCAATCTTAGTGAATGGGTCCCCAACGAACTGGATTAAGACCTTCAGGGGCCTTAGGCAAGGGGACCCTCTGTCCCCCTACCTTTTCATTTTGGTGGCCGAAGGGTTGACGAGAATGACGGAGCGGGCCGCCTACAACGGGCTACTTAAAGGACTGGGACCCACTCCGGCATCTGAGATATCTATCATTCAATACGCGGATGACACCCTTTTCTTTTGTGGCGCTAAAAAAAGACAGATCACTAACCTTCTCTTTATCTGGAAACTCTTCGAGTGGGCCTCCGGCCTGAAGGTCAATCAGAAGAAAACCGAGCTCTTCTACCTCGGCAGGCGGATCAGTAGAGGGAAGAGACTCGCTGACACCCTAGGGTGTAAATTGGCTACACTTCCCATTCCTTATCTTGGGCTCCCCCTAACCGACAAACAAGTCCGAAAAGAGGATTGGTGGAAGGTTATTGGCAAGCTCGAGACTAGGATAGAAGGGTGGCAAGCTAAACTCCTATCCCAGGGAGGAAGGTTAGTGCTGGTTAACTCCGTGCTGTCAAACCTCCCACTTTACTTCCTCTCATTGTTCAGGGCGCCCAAATGGGTGGTTAGACGACTCGAGGCGCTGCGCCGGGCTTTTCTCTGGAAGGGGTCGTCTAGCATCGTGGGGGGCCATTGCCCTGTAAACTGGAAGACGGTCTGCAAGAGCACCTCGGATGGCGGCTTAGGGGTCCTGAATTTAGAAAGCATGAATGTTGCTCTGCTGGCAAAGTGGTGGTGGAGATTCCTTTCGGACGAGCACCTCCTATGGGGTCCTCTCATCAAAGGGCTCTACTACGGACGGAGAAAGCCGCTGAGAGAGGGAGCCTCCTTCAGGCCGCACTCCCAATGGTGGCGGAACGTTGTCGCTACTAGGGACATATTCAGGTGCGGGACGTCGTTCTCGCTTGGGGATGGCCACGACATCCGGTTTTGGTTGGACATTTGGGCCGCCCAGGCACCGCTTCGAACCCTCTTCCCCCTTATCTTCAACTCGGTCTGCATGAAGGGTTGTAGTGTGAGGGAGTGCTGGGGGTCGAACAGGTGGAGATGGGACACTATCCTTCATGGATTCACCCCAGGCAACCCGGGTGAAACTGACATGGTCAACTCGCTCAAGGATTTTATCGCAGCTACGCCCACCGAATCCGTTAAGGATAAAGTGCGTTGGAGATGGACACAACCCGAGATTTTTACGGTCAAATCACTCTACCTCTTTATCGAGAACGGCGGTGTCCCGGACACCCGCTTTCGGGAACTCTGGAAGATCAAGATCCCACTCAAGATAAAAATTTTCATCTGGCTAGCCATAAGGTCTAAGGTCAAGACCAAAGATCTTTTGCTCAAAAGAGGATGGATTGGGGATGGCTTTTGTGACCTCTGCCTGGATGAGTTAGAGACGATTGACCATCTTTTCTTACGTTGCCCGTTTACTAGAAGTATCCTCCAAGCCTCTGGTCTGAATTTCGCTTCGCTCAACAACTCCCCTTCGGCAGCGGCGCTCTAGAAGCGCTCCTGTCAGAGAAGCGGCTCTTTACGGGATAAGGAGCTCTTGAGGATCACTTCAGTCTGGTGGACTATCTGGCTCGAACGCAACAGAAGGGTCTTCGACGAGACCAAGAGGACAGCGGACCGTATCTTGGAGGAAGCCCGTGGATGCGTCGAGTGGTGGACCCAGCTCTCTTCCTCTCCCTAAGTTTTTTTTTTTTTTTTTTTTTTTTTTAGGCCTTGCTGCCTACCCTGTTGCCTAATTCACCCTCCTACTGAATGAAGCGGTAGCATGCTACCTTTTCCTCAAAAAAAAAAAACAATACACAACAATACAGGATAGTAGAGGCTCAAAACTGAGCAATTGCAATAAAAACTTCTTCACGAACCCAGCAGATACAAGCTGAAACTGAATCATCTTGAACGTCGGAATCTTATAGTATTTTTTTGTTCACGAGCAAAATTCATTAGAACTCCCTGATTAATTACTATAATAAAAAATTAATTTTGAACTTATTTAAAAAAAATAATACAAAAAAATAAAAGAAAAAAAACGATATTAATATAATTCGGCCACCAACTTAGACTGAAGAAGAAGTAAAAAATTGTATTAATGTCAAAAATAAAATATAAAAAAATCTCTCAAAAGAGTTAAGCTTCAATTAAATCTAAAACATCGAATTCACGTCCATACAAGCAGGTCCCGTAGCTCGACTCGCCAAAACAATATACGTCACTTCCTCTCGCATGGCTTGACTACGCCGGAACATGAATACACAATCATATGCGCCTCCAAATTAATTAGAGTTCTAATTAAACTCATAGTCTAATTAGAATTAAAATTCTATTCATTCTTTATATATTTTAATTTAAATAAATCTAAATTATATATTATCTTAATTATATTCAATTTTAATTTTAATTTAGTTAACTACAAATATAGTTGTAAATTTGTAGAAATTTTGGGCCAACCCAGTTTTAATTTTGGGACCAAAATTTCGATAAGGTAATATAGAAGCGTTCTAGAAACCCCGCGAAACAGAGGATTTCATTCAATTCAGTTTTGGAGTCAAGATAGAAGCTTTCGGGGGACCCATTACCTATACTCCCTATGCGTACTTCAAAAAAATCCCCGAAAGCTTTTTACAGTTAAAAAGCTTTGGGGGATCTTTTTGAATTACGTATAGGAAGTATATATAGTTTTAAACTCTAATTTCACTCTTCTTATAAAAGCGTAATAATTAAACTCCAATTTGAAAGACTAATTATATTTTATTGAAAGTCTATTACTATAATTATACCAATAAAATATAAAAATTTAAAAACTTTATCGATGTGATTATACTAATAATTTTTTAATAAAATATAATTAGTCTTCCAAATTAGAGTTTAATTATTATTCTCTCCTTTTATGCTTTTATCGATGTGATTGGAGTCCGTGCGTGTCCGCCACCGGTGAGCATTCAAACTCTGCCGTGACGTTTTTTTTTCCTCTTCTAAGTCTAACATGTCTTCTCCTATATACAAACCACAATAACAAGACTTTTTTTTTTTTTTTTTTTTTTTTTTTTTTTTTTTTTTTTTTTTTTTAAATGATACTTTAAAATTTTGTATTTTTGAAAATAACCTTATAAAATTTGCATTTACAAAAGTAATTTTATGGGTGCCAACTTAGAGCCCAACTTGGCGCCACGTTTGCGCGCCACGTCAGCCGAAACTCGGATTGAGTTGAACACGCATTTTGAACATGCATGTCTAAACACACATGTTGAAAGTGCGTGTTTAAACACGCATGTTGAAAGTGCGTGTTTAAACACGCATTAGACATGCATGTTGAGAGTGCGTGTTTAAACACACACTTTCAACATGCATGTCTTTACTTGTATATAAAAAAAATATTAAAAAATTTTAAAATTTGGAAATTTTATAAACTTTTTAAAATTTAAAAAATTGTATATAAAAATTATTATAAATTTTTAAAAAATTTAAAAATTTAGTATAAATTTATTAAAAAATAAACTTAAAAATTTAATTTTGTTTGGAAAAAACGTGAGGGATAATTTCTTATCAAGCCTTATTTTCGTACCCAAACAATATCTCAGTGTTTATCTTATATCCATTATCATTCAAATATTAATTTTATCTCAATTTTTTTAATATTAAAAATTATAAATTAATAAAATAATTAAATAAATATAAATAATTTAAAGATGTATATAAAAATATAAATATTTACTTAATTATTTTATTAATTTATAATTTTTAATATTAAAAAAAAATTGAGATAAAATTAATATTTGAATGATAATTGATATAAGATAAACACTGAGATATTGTTTGGGTACGATAATAAAGGAGGATAAGAGATTATCCCTCATATTTTTTCCAAACAAAATTAAATTTTTAAGTTTATTTTTTAATAAATTTATACTAAATTTTTAAATTTTTTAAAATTTATACCAATTTTTATATACAATTTTTAAAATTTCTAAAAGTATAAAATTTCCAAATTTTAAAATTTTTTAATATTTTTTTTATATACAAATAAAGACACGCATGTTGAGAGTGTGTGTTTAAACACGCATGCGTGTTTAAACACACACTCTCAACATGCGTGTTTAGACACGCATGTTCAAAGTGCGTGTTCAGCTCAATCCGAGTTCCCGCTGACGTGGCGCCCAGTTGGCACCCATAGGGCTATTTTTACCAATACAAATTTTGTAGCGCCATTTTTAAAAACACAAAATTTTATAAGGTCATTTTCAGCCCACAATAACACGATCTCCCAGAGCTGGGTATTTCTTCAATGTAGCTCTTTTTAATAATTACTATGTGAGAGATAAACAAACTAATCCCTAGAGGGTGTGGAGGATAAAGTATTTTTAAATATCTCTATTTTATTTTCTAAATATATTTTAAATTCCTATTTACATCTTTATTCTATTTTCTAATTACTTTTTGTTTTTCGTTTGATTTTTTTCTAAAGTATAATGGTTGTTCTCCTTCTAGAAACCCACCACTCTCTCTTATTTTTCTTTTATAAAATACTCCACGGGCGCAACCGTCGTTGCCCCCGCTCTGCTTTTTCTTTCATCAATTTAGAGCCAACTCTTCTTTTTTTTTTCTTTTTTTTTTTTGAGAAAATTTAGTGGCAACTATTTTTCTACCGCTTTATTAAATAAACAATGTGGCATCAATTCATTGGCCAAGCCGAAGACAAAAAAAAAAGGGTGTAATTGTCTTTGTCCTTTTCACTCTGTTTGGTTTGGGTACAAAGGGGGACCCTTTGTATCCAAATACAGTTGGATTAAGGGGGAGAACAAGGTGGAATATATGTTCCCTTCCTTAACGGGTTATCCCGGTCAAAACCGGGACAACCCGGTAACTTAGGGGAATAGGAGTTCCTCTCCCCCCGAACAAAGCTCTACCCCTCTCTCCCCTATGCCCCTTCACGTTTCCCGAGACACTTCCCCTTTCTCTTCTCTTGCTTTTTCTTCCTTCCCTCACGCGCCATCTTCGCCCCCCAAGCCTTCTTGCCTTTGCCCTCACCGCCTTCATATACGCTCTCCCCCGTACCTCCTCGTCGTCGTCGCAGGTCTCCGTGCATCCCCGAAGCTGCGATCCCTCTTGCCGCTTTGATCTGGTAGATCTATCGCCTCGATCCCTGCTGCCTATCCCGAGATCCGATTTGTCTGTGCCTTATTGCGCCCGATCTCTTTCTTCGAGGGTGTGTTGGCCTGCGGTGGTGTAGATCTTGGCCCGAGCTTGCCCGATAAGTGGGGGTGTTCTGGCCTGACTGTTCCGACGGGCCTTCGTGCTTGCGTTCGTTTGCGGGTTGCTACGTTGCGCTTTGCGTCGTCGCGGTCTACCCTCTCTCACCTTCGTGTTCCGGGGCGCCTTCTTGCTAGCCTACGCGTTGCGCCGTTGTACTTGCGTGGACGTGGTGGTGTCTCCCTCACGGTCCTGTTCTGGCATGCCTTGCTTTCCTGTTCTGTGCGTTGTGCCTCATGTTGTTTGCTTCTTGTTGCTACCCTCCTCTCTGCCTCTGTTTCTGTTGAGCTGTCTCTGTTCCTGTTGGGTTGGCTCTATTATCGTTGTTGACTGAGGAACATACCTTAGGCAATAATGTTAATGGGACTTTCACTAACCTCGCGTGGGTTAGGATTGTAAGCGAATTTAATAGTAGAAAAAATATTAGCCTTACTAAGGATCAAGTCAAGAACCGTGTGGTGTCCCGGATTTTTCGCGGAACTTGACTGTGTGGTTGGCAGTGTGACCATCTATTTTTGGTGTATTGAGTGCGTTGTGTGCCAAATGGATGCCAAAAACGGACTCAGCCGCGGAAACAGTGAAAATCGACTATTTTCGAGCGAATTCGGGCTTACGGGCCGAATTTGCGGGTTGGTCGGTCCACGGCCCACCGCGCGTGCACCGGGTGTACTGAACTCGTGCCCCCGCCACGTGGCCGTGCCTTATTAGGCGCGGCGACCGAGGCAGAGGCGTGCGCGGGCGTGGCGTGGGCGGCACCACACCGGGGCGCGCCGCCCGAGGCGCGTTGACACGCGCGCCCCGCATTGACGCGGGGCGCTGGGGCAGCATGGGCACCGCCAGGTGGCGGGGCCCCGTTGGCGCCCGCTCCCCGCGAGGCGGAGCGCGCCGTGGGCGCGCTGGCGCGGGAGCGCCAGCTGGCGACCCCCGGTTGGCCGGGCTACTGTGGCAAGCCCGATTTCGGGCTATTTAAGATCCGAAATCCTTTTTTTTTTTCCCCTCCTTTCTCCTCTTTACTCCGCCCAAAAATCGTGAGAGCGTGAGGAAAAATTATGGGAGATTTTTAGAGTGCCGTGGAGTGCGCCGTGTGTGTCGCGGGCGCGCCATTTGTGCCGTGGAACACGCCGTTTGTGTCGCGGGCGCGCCATTTGTGTTGCGGGCGCGCCGTTTGTGTCGTGGAGCGCATGCGAGGTGTTCCACGAAGCCGGGCGGTCGTGTGTGAACCCATTTGTCGGCGCGTCGATATTAAGGTAGGTGTCACCTCGTGTTTTGTTGTATTTTTCGGCACAGTTATTAGATTTTGCTTTTAGAGTTCTTATTTTTTGAACTCTGCGCCCTGGTTCTGTCAGGGGCCGTTGTTGGAGGTGCCGGTTGCCGCGCAATTTACCGCCGGACTTTTCGGGGTGTACCGTTCGCGCGTGGCGGGCGTCGTTGCGCTTTTTGTCGAAAGTGAACGTTTCTGCGGGAGCCCAATTACAAGTGTCTACAAGCAATTGGTGGCAAACCGAGGTGGGTTGGATTTTCCTCCAAGTCTGCGAACTTCCTTCTAATTCTAGTGCTATAGATGTTGCATGCTAGAATAGGTGCTACTATTGATGTTTATAGGGTTATTGGACTTTGACTAGCACCCTGTCATATGATTGCATGTTTCAACCAGACTGCTAGAAAACTCTCACTTGGGCTAGATTCTTTTATATTTTAGATTCCACCTCTTGCATTTCTTTTCCTAGACGTAGAGTGTTTCCTCGCCCGGGTAGTGGGCCGAGTAGTCGGGATAGCGTGGGATACATGTTACACTCGTGCCAGGGGGCCGAGTGGAGTCTGGTAGCTGTGGTTAGTGTCGTCCAGTGTTGGGAGCCGTTGGGTAAATGGTGGTCCCGGGTTGTCGTGTTTTCTCCGACCAGTGTCATTAGCACTGTGTTCGTAGTAGTGTCGAGTTGTTGATAGTAGGACCCTGAACCCGGACTGTTTTGGACACACATAATTTCAGTAAACAAAGATTTTCCTTCCAAATTTTAAAGGATCATCGGAACCTGTTCTTGTTTGATAGGGTGAAGGCATTAGCCATTCGGGGTTTGGAAAAGTAAAACTTATTTTAACTGATTTTCTTAAAGAACTAAAATTCATTAAATTGGATTTTACAAATCATAATGGTTTTCGAAAATAACTGTTATTTCTTCTTACAAACTTCCTCACCCGAGAGGGTTGAGTGATCTGGGTTCTAGGGGTCGTTTTCTTATTTTGGGACGAAAGCTACGGGGGTTGTGCCTATAACCTATTCTTGTTTGATAGGGTTATAGGTGCTAGTCTCCCGGAACTTTCGGACCCTAATTGGTTCCCTCCGGATGTTTTACCTGAGAGAGCTGATTTCCCGGGGATCGAGAATTTCGAACGGTTGAGCTGGGAACCTGTTCTTGTTTGATTGGGGTTCTAGGCACAGGCCTTTTGGGATTCTCGGACTCTTGTTGTGTCAGTTGGTTTCTTCTTGTCTGTGAGTCGAGTGGTTTGTTCTGGGAGCCGTTTGGGTTGACGGTGGTCCCGAGCTATGGAGTGTCTCCGGTAAATGTTATTAGTGTTGAGTTATTATTCCGATCTGATTGATCGTGCATTTGGACTATAGCCTGCATGAGCCATATTGAGCTCGACAGAGATGCGCGGATACTTTCCTCGGTGGTGTCGCACCCCTCGAGTGCCACTCCGGAGTTGGACCTGTTTCTTTACTATCGCGACTTGTCGACGCAGTCCGTGCGGGACGCCCTACGTAAGTCCAGTCCTCCGTGGATGTAATGGCAGTAGGTGGGCGCAGGTTTGACTGGACCCTATGTGACAGTCAGTGTAATTGAGTTGATTGAGTATATTGGGTTAGAGTCGATGCATCATTTTCATCTGTGTCACCCATTGAGCATGATAGATAGAGGCATGATAGCTGTAGATCTCGTTCCAGCTTACCTTTACATTATTACAGTTTTCATGTTATCTTATGCCTCTAGTAGACTTAGTGGCAGACCGTTGGTGTTGGAGACGGTACCCACTGAGAACTACGTGACGATGTAGTTCTCACACCCTCTGTTGGTGACAGATTTTTTCGAGACATCTACCTCTGTTCCTACTCCTGAAGCTACACCTGCAGATCGAAATAAGGAAGTGCGAGCTAGTTCCCTACCTATCCTTGGAGTGTAACTGTACCCCTTTTGGAGCTGGTAGTACAGTCTGCTAAATTATTGTAGATAGTTGCTGTTGAGAGTTTTATTTTTGAGAGACTTATGTTGTGAGGTTCAGACTTGTACTATTTGGAGTTATATGTATTTATTTCAGTAGTCTACTTTTTCGCTCTGATATCTGTATAGTGGTCAGTATGATCTTTTGCAGGTTAGTCGCTTAGTCTATACGGGGCTTCTCGTATGGACGGCGGATCTGTTGGCGGTCCCAGGTCGCAGTTTCGACGCCGGAGCGTGATAAACCGTCTGAAAGTACTAAAGCGCACATTTACTGTCACGCCCCGAGTTTTAAAAATCAGGTCTGAATTTTTTTTTTTTTTTTTTTTTTTTGAATAAATCAGAGTTTGCAAAACAGGCGTAACAGACCGCCACACATATAGGAAATCCCCTATCCACAGGGATAGGGTCTCTCCTATACATGCACGGCTAGGCTAATCCAAACATCGATCAGAGAGCAATAAATATCTCAACTAACTATACTAATCATCAGGAATAATCCGAAGTATCAAAATATCATCAATCTAAAATATCTAAATAACTGGAAGCTGAAAGCTATAAATAAAAGTCAGCTACAATCACCGAAGATCTCAGACATCAATAGATCATCAGGGGGACAGCTCTATCGTGACAGCCTCACTGGATCGTCCCGACACCCCACTACCCGAACGACCTGAAAAACAGTCACCCGAGGGTGTGAGACACACCGGAGTGTATCCCAGTGGGCACGACGAGCCGAGAAATAGCTAATCGTACCTACTGGGTACTAAAATCTGCGGATAGTAATAGATCAAGGGGTAAAACTGAATATGAATAATCAAGTAATAACCGGTACTGAAATAAGGATGCTGAGTAACTGTATAGGCAGGCATCAATCAAAAGCTGGCATGTGAAATAAACTGGCATGAAGCATAATCAAGTGACTGTACATAATGAGTACTATAAATGATGCTAATCAAGCTATAACTGACAAATCCGAAAATCCTGTAAACGAAATCCACAAGAGATAATAAGCGAATCTATCATGATCATACTACTGTGCCTATACAGGTACGGAAAATACTAGAATCAATCAAATATAACAGAGCAGGAGTAGGTACTGAAAAGTATGCTAGAACATGGAAATATAGAATCTATGCATCAATCACAAGAATATCAAGTACCCAACCAATGCCATTATTGGTCACGAGGACCTCAGGCTCATACCACTATCTTGCACCTATCAAACTGACATAACCCCGCACCCATAAGTGCTATCTGGGGCTCACGGGTCCTTCCTCTAGACCACTTTACCGGTAAAGAACAATCTCCACGGGGAGCTACCCCGGCCATGTTCGTGAAGTACAGCGATGCGTGGCAAGTCGTAATGATCAATCTCACGGTCTAGTGACCGGGTAGTCGGCAACGTGCCGAGATTCCAACAGGGAATCATCAGTCAACATCTATCGATCAGGATCAATCATGCATATCGGAATATCAACAATATATCGGCTGACAGGAATCAACATGTATAACCAGATCATGCAAATCTATGTACTGAAATATAAAAACTGATAAACAGGTACATATGATATGTCTCACGTAGATCAAGATCTATCAGGACTAATCATAGGGCATGTCAATACAATCATCAGGGCTAATCTAGATAAAATCAGCAGGTATATATGATGAGTCTAAAAGAATCAATGTCTATCAGGAGATCATGTGATATATATGCAGTCATCATAGGTCGTATCGGTATGATCAGCAGGCTAGTCAAAAACAGGTGTCCGACTGGACTAAAGCAACCAGAGGGCCGAAAAGATAAAGCCCGGACCGAAGATAACCCACCTGGATGTAGGCAGATCCTCGAACTCCCGCTCGGCTACTGGGAGGCTGGTGCTGAACAACTGGGCCCTGAATAAAAGCTATAATCAATAATAGACTCGCACATACCCATCCTGACGACACAACAGTAACGGAATGCTAAAACGGGGCAATAACGCTGGTTTACGAAACAAAATCCGATTCCCGATCAACGAGATCCCATGGGACTCTAACAAAATGCCCAGTTAGTGTAAAAAAAAATGCTGTCTAAAGGTCATTATCGTGTCCAAATCTCATTTTGATCCATAACATTTTCTAAATTGCATAATTATCCTATTTTATTATCCGTTTCGTCTCGTTCTTGCAATCCGGGGGTCCAAAATCGACGCCGTAAGTTTCAGCGTGTTTGTTACGTCGAGACGGAGCCCGTGCTCGCAGATTTGGGCTGGCACGGGGCCCGAGGACAAAGTTGGCCCATAATCTTTTAGTGTTCATTTAACCATTATGCTACAATTTAGAATATACTTGACCAAGTCGAGAGCTAGCTAGAGCATGGTGTTAAGCAAGGACAGAGAAGTGCAGTGCTCACCTTGCGCGCGTCGGAGGCCGGCCGGAGAGCTTGCCGGAGCAAGGTGGTGCACCAATTCAAACAAGCCAAGGCTCGGGTTGGGTGTTCTTGGAGAAACACAGGTTCAGACCTGGTACAGAGGGGAGCAGCAGTTAGCAGAGGGTCCCAGATGAAGCCCGGTCCATGTCGGGTCAGGCGCCGGTGGCCGGAGGTGGCGGCGGCCGGAGCCAAGCCCGAGATGGGTGGCTCGGGTGCAACATTTAAAACCAAGCTACAGGGGTCATTCTGTCCCAAAACAAAATCATGGGGGTCCCCATATGGGTATTTAGAGTGTACCAGTAGGGTTGGCCGGAGCCCGGTGCACCGGAGTTGGCCGGAGATGAGGTCGAAGCTGAACTCGGGTGCAACACTGGGAGTCCAAAACCACACGTCAAGAAGGCCATGCAAGGTGGTGGAGAAGCTCACCAGGTTCAGAGGAGCTCACCTGAACAGTTTTCCGGCGTCCAGGAGCGTCGGCAAGGCGGCGCCGACGAGGCTCGGTCAAGCTTCAAGGGCCGTCAATGGCGAAATCCGGCGCGGCGGCTCCGGGCCGGAGCAAGTTGGGTCAAGATGCTCCCCGCCCCACCAGGGTGCTTCCAGCAGGGGTGGCCGGCGTCGGGAGGCCGCAGCGGCGCCGGACGGCGACGGTCGGCCAAAGCGCCAAATATCGGGTTTCTAGGGCACGCCCGTGCGGGCCCGATCTTCGTCCGATCACCCTCAGCTCTTGTGGAGATGTTGCAGTCGTCCAGAGGAGAAGATCCAACGGAGTTGATCTTAGGTTTGATGGTCGGATCACGGTGGCGCGAGATGCCGGTCCAGAAAACGATAATCCGGCGGGGTTGGCTCCCGCCGGAGACCGGGACGGCGGTCGTGGCTCGGACTTCACAGAGAGGTTCTACTCAAGGTCAGGAGCAGGTTGGAAGGGTTCAAAGCCCAATTCATAACAATAAATTCCAACAAAAACCTACCTCGCCGGAAACCGTGGATGAAGAAGCTTGCCGCGGCGGCGCACGGCGGAGCTGGGGTGCTGGCTCCCTCGGGCTTGGATGCGGCCACCCCGAGGAGTCCACAGACTGGGTCTTGATCGCCTAGGACCCCTCGATCACCCTCTTCTTCAAACACCAGAGATCAAGACAAGTTCTTGATCTCCTTCTCCGGCGACGGGGGAGCTGCGGCAGGTTGCGGGGAGGTTCGGGAAGTGAGGCAGAGAGGAGGAGGGTTTGTTGCAAGCTCGTGGTTGAGGGCAGAGGCTGCGGAGGATTTAACGAGGAGGGCCTCGATTTGAATTTTGAACTTTCGAATTGAATTAGGTTGCCCACTTTGCAACATGGTCCCTTTGACCTCTGTATTTCGACCTTGGTCCCTCACAGCAGCAAGATCTCACACTTAAGTCCCTCTCCAATGATGTGGCACGCAAAACGAGGTAAGTTATATAGGGTTTCATGTGCAAAAGTCGCATTTTTCGCTGTATTTTACGCTTTTCGAGGCGATCTGGTCGTCAAAACGGAAAATGGACTGCGCCATGACGTCCGGCTCGACGAGACCTATCAGGTAGCGATCTCTGATTTTCGCGAAACTGCCCGGATAAAATCTCGGTCCATAAAATACTGTTCCGAGATACAGTTATCGCGCTTTTCGAGACTCTAGGGTCGTCAAACTAAAATTTCGTCAGTGCCATTGTGTCCAGAATGTCGAAACCGTTCGAAACGACTACCTGAAGTGCTATGTTCGGTTTCCAGACAGCGATTTGGCAAACGTTCGCACTTAGGGGTAATCGAAATTAGGGTTTACTGTTCACTGTACCCGCGACTTAAGTCGCGGGTCCCGCCTGCTTCTTCGTCGATTTCTGAGAGATCCGACCATCGGATCTGAACTTGCTTAACATGGTTTTCACTCGGTTCGACGAGACGGTCACACTGGTGATCTCGAATTTTCGAGATTAGGTTCGGATTGAAAAGCGACATTTTCGCCTTACAACTGTGCAATTTACACTGCAGGAAAGGGGTCACTTACAATTTCAAAATTCAACTTGACTTTTATTCATCTTCTCTCATTTATTTACAACAAAAATTTAAATTCTTACATCAAAAATTATGTATATCTGAGCAAAATCCCGACAGGGATGCATATGTCTGTATATCAATCATAGGTCTATCATGCATATCTGAAATATGGAAGCAAGTATAACAAGTGTGCAATTTACACTGCAGGAAAGGGGTCACTTACAATTTCAAAATTCAACTTGACTTTTATTCATCTTCTCTCATTTATTTACAACAAAAATTTAAATTCTTACATTTACGTTATACCACTGCTTGGTAAACAAGAGCGGGTGGGGATGGGACTACGTCCTCAACATTCCCACGGCTGGCGATAGTGCAGATTGGGACGTCGTGATCGCGGTAACTTGATTACATTTTGTGTTCAACCAATTATTACCACATACATTACTTATATCTTTTCTAATATAACAAACTCATGTCCAGGAAAACCCCGCTTATGCCAAGTGTAGGGATAAGGCATTTCCTCCGTATAAGGATCTTGAGTTCCTAACGGAGAAGACTACCGCAACCGATCGATATGGCTTATCTTCAGTGATGCCGCCAACCACAACCATAGTTAGCTCCTTCTCATCTTTTCCTGGTGAGGAAGATACCATAATAGCCCCAAGAATGTCTGGATTATATCTCTCACCCACTCCATTTGAAGCATGGTCATCTGAGCCACCTATTACTGAGCATATGAGAGGTACACACACGTCAAGGTCGCCAATCCCTCACCCTACTAACAAAAATACATCTGGATCTGGGAACAGCTCTGCAGGGAAAAGACGACGTTCCCCTCTACTGGACACTTCCCAACCAAGAAACCTGAAGCCATCAGTGAGGCCGTGTCTGAGATGGTTCAGATTGGAAAAGATAAGTTAGATCTTGTACGACATATGTATCATCACGAGTTACAAGGTCGACGAAATACTCCAAGTATCGCGGATTGTATGACCCGAATCTATTCTTTGCCTGGGCTCACGAATGATAAGGTTTTGGCTGCCGGAGACGCTTTGAAAGAAGACAAAAACTGCCAGCTTTTTATGATAATGAACGGCGGTCTTGCCGTGATGTGAGTTGAACGGCAGATAGCTAAAGAAAATCAATTGTTTAGGCAAATTTTTCGTGTATGTAGTGGAGTCATCTAATCTGGACATGTATATATTTCGGTGGTCCTTTCTTCTGTAATTTGTTGCAGTAACCGGTCAGATGTATATATGTGTAATTTCAGTAGATTAAACCAGACTTTGTAATATTTAGTATTGCACGATGGGTAGCTAAGAACTGACTTTCTAATATTTAGTATTGCACTTTCCTTGGCTTAAATCAGACATTATTTTATCAACCATCGCTAGTGCAAGTGGCAAAGGGCTTGGTGGTTGATACCCGTGACCCGAGTTCGAAGCCTAGTTGCTTCACATTTCTTACTTGGCATATGTTCTTATCATGCTTTATAATTAATGGTAGCTGTGCACTTTGATGAATGACTCGTTTGAGTTACATATTTATAGAAGTTATATCATGTCTGCTTACTATCAAACTTGCTAAATGACTTCAATTCCGTTGCAGCTTTAATGGATGCTTCAATTTATCGAAGTGTATTTTCTTCGGCTTTTCTTGCAAATTTGTTGACTATATTAGATAATGATGATGACTATTGGGTGCAAGTCATAATCATGCTCATTGACGAAGGATACATAAATGCAACAAGTACAATAAGCAGACAACCATGTCGTACCCGTCCATTTACTGGGCATCAGTTTATTTGTGATATTCTAAATGGTCATTCAGACCGGGGGTACAATCATTTTAGAATGACGACAACTACATTCATTACTCTCCGCGATGAGCTTGTCGGAAAGGGTCTTTTAATTAACACACGGAATATGACCGCTGACGAACAGTTGGCAATTTTTCTATTTTGTATAGGACACGGTGTTGCAAATAGGGTGATCGCTGAAACTTTCCAATATTCGGGGGAAATAATTAGTTGTCATTTTAACAATGTACTCCGGAACATTATTCAATTAAAAGATGAATACTTAGCTATGCCGCCAAGTAATTGTGGAGTGCATCCAAGAATTAGAGAAAATTCAAATTTTCATCCGTTTAAGATAAGGGACAATAACTTTTCAAAAGTTAATTTGTACTTTACCGATGCTCAATTTGTAATGTACTATTTTGTGACATTTACATATGTAGAATGCAATTGGGGCGGTGGATGGTACGCATATTCCAATTATTGTAGAAAGAGACAAACAACCACGATTTCGATGTCACAAAGAATTTACATTGCAAAATATGATGGCTGCTGTATCCTTTGATCATAACTTTTTATTTGTATGCACCGGTTGGAAAGAATCTGCCACTGATATGCGGGTACTCAGATGGGCCTGTGAAAGCAGGAGTTTTACAGTATCTAAAGGTATCATTTAAAGAGAAATATTTATTTCATTTTGTTCATTATTATTGGTTAAATTTATTTTTCAAAAGTTGTATACACTTCTGTTATATCTACAGAAAAATATTATTTGGTCGATTCCGGATAAGCGAATACCGATAGATTTCTGGCGCCGTACAGATGCGAGCGTTACTATCTGAGTCAATTTGATAGTAACACACGTAGTCGTATACATCGTTCTCAGCGGGACTTGTATAATCATCGGCACGCCCAATTAAAAAATATGGTAGAGAATACCTTTGGGATATTAAAGAAGCGATTCAAGATATTAAATATTGCTACACCGTTTCCTTATAGAGTGCAGTGTCTAATTGTTATGGCATGTTGTATGATCCACAATTTTATTCGACGGCAATAAGAAAATGATAGATATTTTAATGAAGCGCTAGACCCACAGCCTCCAGAGGATGAAGCAAAAGTGACGATTACTTTTCCTAGTACATCAGAGTCACGGCGGGGAGACGACATTCGAACACGTATTACCGAGCAGTTGTGAAATAATAGAAGTTAGATAAATTATTGAAAATGACTATAAATTTTTAAAATTAGAATTAATGTTGTAATATTATGTTAGTCGGATTGTTAAATAGTTTATTTTGTTTATATGTAATGTTAATTGGACTGTTAATTAAAAATAAGTGTTTTCCGTGTATGGATGTAATTTGAATTATTATTGTGATGTGATATTTCGATTCCTATAGTAGTACAGTTGTGAGATCGTTAGTATTTGATAATAATTTTAATCTTCGTACCATGAATGATTTTATAATATTCCATATTTAAGTATGGTATTTCGACTATTTTAATCAAAGTATTTAACAACACGACATCGCCATCGTACGGAACGTTTCAGATGTTTTATCGGCCCGTCTCTAGAACTTTCTCCCAAAAGGATTTCTTTGACTTAGAAACCCACTCACTATAATATGATTGAATCTCCCATCTCTTTCTCCTCCTCTTTGAAGACTCTGGTGTGCGTATAATATGATTGAATCTCCCATCTCTTTCTCCTCCTCTTTGAAGACTCTGGTGTGTGTGTGTGTGTGTGAGAGAGAGAGATCGCCATGGCTGAGTTCAAGGAGAGCGCGGTGTCTGAGAAAGAGATTGACAGACTTATATTTTATGCTAATTAAAATTTGCGATTTGATTATATTATTTTCTGATAGTTGTTTTAATGCGTTTTTGTGCAACTATTTAATTTAACAATGTATTGAACAACTAATTTTTAGAAATAAAAATATATATTTTAGTCAGTAAGATTTTTTTTTAATATTATTATTGAATGTTTAAAATTTTACTTTGCAGAGTTATAACATTTTAATTTTTGAATAATATTAATAAATTTTTAGAACAATAAAAATTAAACATAATTTTATATAGCATCTAATTTATTAAATAATATATATAAGAATTGTTATATTTAAAAAATTATAATACAATCTTTAATTATCAATTTTAATACTTAACTAAAAGTAAGAATATTTTAGTCTTTTAACCCAAAAAATCAACTCTCTATTCCTCTCATTGTTTAATCACTTTCAAACACTATTTTTCTTATATCTGGTACTAACCTAATATCTAACTAAATATAAATTTATATTAATTCCAACTTGTTCTAAAATTTATATTTATTTCTGATTCTACTAATTCTCTTTTATATTTCAATTAAAAGAAGTCTTTAAGAACATGCCATCCCGCAGACAACTTTTCAGATGTCTAGGTTTTTGTGCAACTATTTAATTTAATAATGTATTAAACAACTGATTTTTAGAAATAAAAATATATATTTTTAGTCAGTAATATTTTTTTTTAAATATTATTATTAAATTTTTAAAATTTTAACTTTGCAGAATTATAACATTTTAATTTTTGAATAATATTAATAAATTTTTAGAACAATAAAAATTAAATATAATTTTATATAACATCTAATTTATTAAATAATATATATAAGAATTGTTATATTTAAAAAGTTATTATACAATGTTTAATTATCAATTTTAATGCTTAATTAAAAATAAAAGTATTTTAATCTTTTAATACAAAAGTCAACTCTTTATTTCTCTCATTGTTTAATCACTTTCAACTATTATTTTTTTTATATTTAATACTAATTTAATATTCAACTAAATATAAATTTATATTAATTCTATCAGGCATCAATATGAGAGAAGAGAGGCTCGCATTCAGGAATCGCAGTTGTTGGTATGGTTGACTGGGTACATGAGACCTGCACCAAACTTTTCCCGTCCAGATTTCCTGAAAAGATTCTTAGTCAAGCTAGCAGCTGATACCATGATTATGCATGTAGACGTCTTGTCTGGTATTGTTCAAAAATTTATATAATTTTTTTTTATATTTTAATCAAACGAAATCTTAAGAAACACGTGCGTCATCCGCGGACAAATTTTCAGTTGTCTTATCCCCCGAAGACTTTAGGGTCCTAAAACTTTCCCCAAAGAATATTATTTTTTTGACTTAGACAACCCACTTATCATTATATAAACCCGTACGATTGAATCCTCCTCATCTCTTTCTCCTCCTCTTTGAAGACTCTGGTGTGTGGGTGAGAGAGAGAGATCGACATGGCTGAGTTCAAGGAGAGCGCGGTGTGTGAGAAAGAGATCGAGGGAGCGATCACCATGGTCGATAAGCTGATGCACGGGAACCTGCTAGGGTTTGGAACGCCGTCGGTGCACAGGGTTCGGATGCCGGTGATGGCTCTTATCCCCTCTTCTCTCTTATCCCTTCTCCTTCTCCTCCTCCCCTGCCCTCTTTCTCAATTCTAAATCTAAATTCTATCATTTCTCGCTCGATCCTTTAATTCCAGTTGAGGCGTGAACAGGATTGGATGTCCGAGTCTGCATATGGCCCAATATGGTACGAGCAGATGGAGGAGGCCAATCGGATCAGAGAACAGGAGAACAAGCCGTCCATAGAAGTTATTATGCAGGATTATTTCGACCAAGCCAGATCCTTAACCCCGCATGTCGGATCGCTACCGAAGGTGTGGAGCATAAAACTACAACACAAAATTTATTATTTTATTTTTTTGAAAGAAATTTTTTTTTTGAACTCCAAATTTTCTTAATAAGAGGAATGCTATATGTACACCGAAAGGGGTGTACATTCTACATCCCTATTCATTTAAGGATGGTGGTGTGATGAGGTCATTTGAAGTAACCTCTAAAAAACATCCTCATCCTTAGATGGGTGGGAGAGGGTGTATATCATACATTTCCAACCATCTAAGGATGATGGTGTGATACGGGATCACTTAAAGTGATTCTTAAAAAACACTCTTATTCTTAGATGAACAGGAATGTGAGATATACACTATTTTGAGGTGTACATTTAGTATTTTTCAAAAATCAATCAAGCGGAATTATGTTAATATACTGTTTTTTTCTTTTATTTTCTTATATTATTATTTTTTGAATAAATTTAAAATTAATTTTTTGTTATTATAATAATTAATCAGGAAGATCTCGTGAAGCTGGTGACCGAGAAAATACTACAAATTTCTGACGTTCAAAAGAGGCAGAACCGCCTCCTCATCCCCATCACCGACGTTCATAAAAACCTCATCCCCTTCCTCTCCCTCGAGGAGCGACGAGACGCCAACCTCCTCGACCTCAAGACCAAGAAGCGCAAGAGGAACGATGAAAGAAGTTCTGGGACCGACAGCGGTGATCGCAGGAGAAAGCAAAGTAAGGCCGGGCGGAAGCACGGCGGGCTGGAGGTGCGGTTGATCACGGAGATCATGGAGGTTCGCGAGATTGGCATGATGCTCACTCAGTGGGACGGGACGCTCGGGGTGGTGCTCAAGGGCGGCGCCGAGTGGAAGGACATTGTCACTGTGCAGAAATTACAGAAGGGCGACAGCGTGCAGCTGTTGGTCTTTCGTCGGAGTGCAACCACCGTAAAAAGGCCGGGGGCGACAACCGAATTATGCTTTGTGTTACGTAAGAATAGCTGCAGCAGGGCTGGCAGTACTGCGGCAGTCGAGCCGGCGCCTGAAGCGAGACAAATGATCAATATCCAGTCTGAACAGTTAGACTTAAGGCTTTCCCTTAGCCCCCCGGCCTATTTAGTGCCTCAAAACGGTGCAAATTTGGATTCTAAAAATTCTATCGTTGGGGCAGTAGTCAAGTCGAAGGAGGAAGCGTTTGACGAAAATGGTATAAATTTAGAGTTGACACTTCGACCACCGGGATCCGAACAGTGATGGATTTGAGTTGAGTTTGAAATTTGGATTTTCCTCCTCACGATCAATTTTTGTTGGGTATAATTTTTGTCTCAATTTTAAGGTTAGTATTGTTGGGTTTTAATTAGTTTTTGTGATTTAAAACTTGTATTTTGACCTTTGGACTTTTCTGAACAGTCCAATATCAATGGGCTTTACCTGGGAGCCCAAACCCATTTCCTCTTTACATGTGATGTTTAGTCCCACATTGAAAATTCATCACATATAGAATGTATTTATTTACTTCCTCTCTTGTGTATATATTGGTTAGGAATTGAGAGCAAGGCTTTTTCAATATACACATGGTCTGGGCCTGCGTGATTTTGAATTCGTCCATTTAACTTTTGGGCTACCCAAAGGCCTTCCTTGAGAAGTGTCTTTGTGGGCTGCCCGAGAAAGGATCCGTTGGACAAAGGCCCGAGAAAGGACCCGTTGGAGTTTGTCTCCTGTGGATTTTGGGCTTTTTAAAAAGAGAGCATGAGTAGGCTTGTGGGCTAAGAAAACATAGACAGCATCTTCTCTTAAGCTTCAATTTTTCTCCTCTCTAATTTACATAAAAAGTACACTGAAATTTTCACACTGAATTTTCCTTTTTGAGTTTCTATTTTGCTAGATTTCTGAAAGACGTTGGGTTCGCTACGCACCATTCCGGAGTCGTTGCCGACGGGATGGGCAGTAATCATTGTATCGCTAGGGGTGATTGCCGGAGCCTCGCACGTGAAGGGACAATTTATTCAGGTTGCTTTCTATATAGAATGGAGTTTACTATTCCAAACTACAGCTCATAAGAAATTCGAAAAAATATATATTACTGATTCTCTATATTGTCAGTTCCTATACAACAATAATTGAATCTCAATAAGATAAACCATATGTTATATATCGACTTCTTGATTTTATATATATATATATATATATATATATATATATATATATATATATATATATATATATATATATATATATATATATATATATATATATATATAGTTGAGCTGAAATACTATCAATAGCAAATGAACTCCGTTACTATCTATTTATTTTCGATGAGTAAACTTTTAAATCGACGGTCGGCATCGTTAAATATGATCTAAACCATTTAAACTATTTAAAAATTAAATTTTAATTTTTTTCAATATTTTTGATTTAATGATCAAAGTATTGCAAAATTTGTAATTTTAATAATAGATATGAATCTTTTGCTAGTTTAACAGTATAAAAAATTCTAAATTAATTAAATTTTGATTAGAAATTTTTTAAAACTATTTAAAATAAGATCTATACTTTTGATCTCGATTACAATACTACTATCATTACTTTATAAAGAATATTCATTTTCAGTCGTTTATTTTTGTGTTCACTTGATAGACAAAAAAATCTATTCTTATTATTATAAACAAATATATTTATTAGTTTCGTCTCACCTTTTTTGTCGGTACGTGTAAATTACTAAAATATCCTTTACATCATTAATTTTATAATAATTATTGAATAATATTTGTTGTGAATTCAAATTTAAATTATTCAATTAAAATTTAATAAATTATTAATTTGTAATTATATTTGAAAGTTAAATTCAAAATACGAGTTTACAATTTGAATTTTAATTTACTATTTAAACTCAGATTCAAATATATATTGTAAAATAAAGCTCTATATTCAAATTATTTACTTAAATTTAAGTTATTTTTTAAATTCCAATTTTAGTTTCGTTGACATATTATACTCAAATTAAAAATTTAAACATGAGTTTTTTTTTTTAATTCAAAGAACTTCGGATGATTTAATTCAATTTAAATAAAATTTTAATTAAAAATTTAAAATTAAATTTAGATTTACTATCTTGATGTACAATTGAAATTTAGAATAGAAATTCAAATTTTAATTCAAGATTAAACTTATAGTTCAAATTTAAAATTAATATATTTAATTAGTATTAATAATTTATTCTCACCCTTTTGTATAAATGGTATTTATCCATTAATATAAATTTTAATTCAAGATTAAAGTTCAAATTTAAAATTATTATATTTACCCATTAATAAGTGTCTCTTAAACTATTCATATATCCTCTTCATAAATATAATTTTTAATATTAACTTAAATATTTATAAAAATCAAATTTTTATGACCTTTCGAATCCTCTCTTAATAAATATATATTTAATTATTTTAATTAATTATATAAGTTAATATTTTAATATGATTTTGAATTTGTATTTTAATTTGAATTCAAAGTTGAGTTTAAGTTTGAAATTAAAATTTAAAATTTTTAATTAATTATAAATATATTTTGTTATAAAAATATTAAAAACATCATTTACCATTAATAAAAATATTTTAGTAAATTATATTTACCTATTAATAAATATTTCTAAAACTCTTCACATACCCTCTTCATAAATATAATTTTTAATACTAATTTAAATACTCATAAAAATTAAATTTTTACGATCTTTCATATACTCTCTCAATAAATATATTTATTTTTATTAATTATATAAGTTAATATTTTAATTTGATTTTGAATTTGCATTTTAATTTGAATTTAAAGTTGAGTTTAAGTTTGAAATTAATTTTTAAATTTTTTAATTAATTATAAATATATTTTGTTATAAAAATATTAAAATGTCATTTACTATTAATTCATTAAATAGATTAGGATCTCAAATTTTTAATTTAAATTTAAATTTGCATTTTATTTTATTAAATATGATTTTATTTCAAATATCTAATTCAAAGTCGACTTTGAGCTTAAGTTTTGAATTCAAAATCTAAATTAGTTTATTAGTTATAAATTTATTTAGGAATATAAAATTTATTTTGAGAAGTCAATTTTTTTTTTTAAAGAATTCTAAAGTTTCTTAACCTAAAGAATTCTAAGAGTTGGTAGTTTAAGAATTTATGCAAAAATTTAATGACCTTATATATTTATAAATTTATAAGATTAGGTGAAAGATCACTTGAGTATGTATAAATAGTTAAGTTTAGAATTTTAGTAAGATCAAACTATTAAACCAAAAAATTATCTTGTACCAAGTTCACCTAGCATCCAACAAATCCAATAAGATTAGGTATGTGTGAAATTATAATATTTTCATTAGTATTGTTTGATAAAAATTTAAATTTTGAAATTAATTAATTATAAATTTATAATAATTAGATTTGAGATTAGATTTATACTATAAGTTAAAAAATTTAATTTATATATTTTAAACAAAATTTTATGTTTAACTTAAGCTTAAGTTATTTGTAAATTATTATTTTTTTCATCTTGTCGGTAAGAGTGCTTCTCATTCAAATTTTATTATATACTCTTTATTAATTACTGAAAAATTATCTATTTGATTTAATATAATATTCAATTTGTTGGATATGTTCCAATATTAAATTTTATTCAAATTCAAAATTAAGTTTAGATGTTGATCTCAAATTTTAAAATTTTTAATTAATTATAAATTTATTTTGGTATAACAAATAAAAAAATTTAGTCTAATATAAATTAATTAAATAGATTGCAATTTCATATTTTTAAATCAACTTAGAATTTTTACTTTATTCGTTAGATGTGTTGCTATATATATATATATTTTTTTAATTCAAACTTATTCAAATTTCAAATTTTAATTAATTAAAAATTTGTTATGGCATAAAAATATTAAAAAATAAATTTTTTATATGGGTTGTGATTTGAAAGTTTAAATTAGAGTTCAAATTTATATTTTATCTTGAAAAAATATTACTATTTCAAATATTTAATTTGAAGTTGAAGTTGCGCTTAAATTTTTTAATTTAAATTTAATTTATTTAGTCAATTATGAATGTATTTTAATACAAAAGATATTAAAATAATTGTTCAGTATTATTTGTAAGATATGTTGAGATTTCAATTTTTTAATTTGAATTTAAATTTTTATTTTATACAAAATAATTTAAATTTCTATTTTATAAAAAATTATTTTAAGAGATTATGTCAAAAAAATTTTATATTTAAAAGCTGCTAAAAATAATATACTAAAATACCTTTTCTTACTAAAGGAAAGTTGAGAAAAAAATATATCAAAGAGATTATTTTATAATCAAAATTTAAATTTAAAATTCAAATTATAAATTTAAATTTTTAAATAAAGTTTAAATTTCTATTCGAACTTTAATTTTTGAAATATAAAATATGAATATTAATTTAAGAGTAACTTTTAAACTCAAATTTTATTTACGTTGAATTAAACATAAATGGTAAATATAAATTTGAGTTTAATAAAAACTTTGTTGATATAAGATATATTAAAAGGATAATCTAATATAAAATTGTTAATTAGAGTGTGGTAAAAATTTTTAATAAAAATATGATTTCAAATATTAAATAAATGCATTACTAAGTTTAAATTTTTAATATTTTAGTTGAAATTTTATATTCAAATTGTAAATTTAGACTTGCCTTCTGTTTTGAAATTCAAAAGACCTACAATAATTCAATTCAATATAAAAAAAAAATAAATATAAAAATAAAGTTGAAATTTAAATTTATAATTTTGCAGTAGAATTTAAATTTAGAATACAAATTAAATTTTTAATTCATGACGTAAATTTATAATTTAGATTTAAAATTTTCATAAATAATGATTTTATTTAGTTTTTCTCATTCTTTCTCTTATGAATCAAAATGCAAGTAAATTATTTTTAGGTATAAATAAATTTTTTAAATCTTTTATGTACTCTCTTTATGGATTAAAAATAAAATTGTAATATTAAAGTAAAATAATATAAAACTGAATTTTTATAATCTTAAGTGTGCTCTCTCAATAAGCATAATTATTTTAATAATTATATTGATTTTTCTTTCTTACAAAGTAAAATTATTTTATTTTATTAATTATAGTAATTTTTATGGTCTTTTATATATTTCTTGAGTAAATATTTTTATGACTAACTTAGAGTTATATGTATTTATAAAAATTAAATAACTCAATTTATTTATATAAATAAATAAATAGTGTAAATGCTATGAAAATATTGACCAATTAATAAACTATTTTTACCAATTAACCATATAAATACAAATTTATTATAAAATTATCGTAGTATTCAAATTTATATTATTTTATTAAAATAATTATCCAAAGTTTTAAATTATATTTTATAAATAATTTGATTTATAAAAATAAACATACCCAATAAATTATAAATAATTTTTATTTATCCAGTTTCTTATATGTGCATCGCACTTGTATAAACTAGTAATATAAAAAAGCACGAATAACTAAAAAAAAAATATGAATAATTGAAAAAGCACGAATATTTTTTTTTTCTTTTTTTAGTTAGAAATAGCTAAATTTTATAATATCGTAGATCATCAATTTTATTACTATTAGAAAATATATATTAAGCTGACAGAATTATCGTTAGGTAAAATAAATACCGATTTCAAAATTCAAGAACATAAGTCTAACAGAAAATATATTGAACTTAATTATAGAGGCAATATGTCAATCTTACTTGGTATATATCATAGATTTCGTGGACTTATGTATACATAAATATATACATGACTCGGTCAAAATTTTAATTTTTATTATATATTAATATTTATATAATATTGCTGTCATGATTATTATTATAAAAACATTATTTGGGATCTGGTGCGTGCACATTGAAAGTAGTTGTCGTCTGAGGTATCTCTCTTTGACTTTTTTTCGTACTATTTTTTGGGCAATGAGAATGACTCTCCATCTAAAGTAACTTGGGAATATGCTGGTTCACAAATTATGAGTTGCTAGCTAGCATAAATATCTGAAATTAGTAGAATATGCTGATGAATAACTAAAGTGGTGTGAATTCATATTTGGAGTGCCCAAAGAGAGAATAATCCAATCCAAGGAACTATACTAGTATATATTGAATGCAAAATTAGTGGGGAAGAGTTTTGATATGCTCACGCATATAATTTAACGAATTATAAATCTCATGTGTGGTTCATGAGATTTACGCAGATTAAAATGAATTGCATAAGCCCCATATTTATTTAACGAATGAGAAGCTTTTCAACTTTACGTACACATACAATTCAAGAGGCATAGATGTTGCAGTGTCGAATGAGGAGAATTTTTGGATTGGAAAAGATATGTCGAATGAAAAATTGTACACAGTATATTTATGTTTACTGGTTCTTTTCTGAACTACTATCCTTATTTGTTTTCCAGCAAGGTTCAAATTGGTTTTTTTTTATTTATCAATCTTGTAATCTGTCATTTTCCACACATTGCGTGGGCCCTTTTAGGATCAAGTGCACAGGAATGTTCATAAGTTCCGAGAAGTGCAGCAGTGCACCCCTCTTTCTATAAAGACGGGAGGATGTAGTGAAGATTGTTCGTACTGTCCGCAGTCGTCGCGGATTGAAAGCTCAAAAGATGATGAACAAGGGTACCGTCTTGGAGGCAGCGAAAAAGGTACTGTATGCATGTCGGAATTCTCTGTCGATGGTGGAGGCTGATTTTACGATTTTGACTTGATATTGGCTAACTCTAATTTTTATTTCTAGTAAATGCATGAATCGGTAGCTCTAAACATATATGGTGTGGCAACTATGTAATAGTCAATCTTCTGTTTAATCTTCTCTACCAACTCGTACAAGGAATTAAGACATATCTTGTTGTTTTTTATGCAAGGAGGAATTAAAAAGTACGTGTAAGAAAACTTGCAAAGTAAGATATATTTATAATATTTTATAGGTATCATCTAAAAGATATTATTAAAAAAATTATGTATAAAACTTATTTAAATTATGGACTATTTTAAATTGTGGCTAACCAATCTTTCAAATTTTGATTTTACAATCTATTTGCTTGTTTGATTTTTATCAATTTATGATACATTGATTTCAAAATTTTGAATGTATCGTTTATTTTTACAGATTTAATTAGTATATTTTATGCAATTGTCATAAATAGCAATTTATTAAAACAATAAATTAAATTAAATTTTGAAGTCAAAATATTCTTAACTAACTCAAATCAAACAAATTAAAAAATTGGACAATAAAATTAAAATTTTGAAAGACCGAATAGTTAATTCAAAATAGTCCATAACACAGATAAATCTTATATGTTTTTACTTAAAAAGAACTACCATATTTAGTCAAATTGGTGCTTTTTAAAATTAGCTTCTGCTCTCTGATCTATGAAAAAAAAATGTTCTTTTCACTACAACAAAAGATTTTTGAGATTTTTTTTTTTTTTTTTTTGACTAATAAGAGTGCTAAATCAGGGTAATAATGATAACAACAATATTGTATGAATATTAGTATATAATAAAAGTTAAAATTTTGACGGAATATATATTTATGTATATATAAGTCCACGAAATCTATGATGAGCAATGCTACATGTACACCCCGAAGGGGTGTACATCATACATCTCCATTATTTTAATGGTGGCGATATTTTTTACGGGTCACATCAAGTGACCCATCATCACACCCCCACCCTTAGATGGGTGGGGGTGTGAGATGTACACCCCTTACGGGTGTACACATAGCATTTTCCATCTATGATATCAAAGGAGATTGCCATATTGCCTCTATAATTAAGTGCAATATATTTTCTGTTAGACTTGTGTTCTTGAATTTTGAAATTGGTATTTGTTTTAGCTAATGATAATTCTGTCAGCTTAATATATATTTTTTAATAGTAATAAAATTGATGATCTACTATATTATAAAATATAGCTATTTCTAACTTTAAAAAAAAAAAGAAAAAATGTTTATGCTTTTTCAATTATTCATGTTTTTTTTAATTATTCGTGCTTTTTTATATTATTTTCTTGTCTAGACACAAAAATAAACGACTGAAAATATATATCCTTCATCAAATAATGATAGGAGTATTGTAATTAAGATCTTATTTTATATAGTTTAAAAAATTTTCTAACCAAAATTTAATTAATTTATAATTTTTTAAAATTACAAATTTTGCAATCCTTTAATCATTAAATCAACGATATTGAAAAAATTTAAAATTTATTTTCTAGATAGTTTAAATGTTGTAGATCATATTCAACGATACCGATCGTCGATTTGAAAGCTCCATCATCGAAAATAAATATGTGGTAGGGAAATCCGTTTGCTATTGATAGCATTCCAGCTCAACCTAAGCGTCATGAATACGAACACGGGATACATGACACGACACGACTCGGGGACGGTGACTCGACAATTTTTAAAAAATTAGGATATGGACACGACATGAACATAGATAACAAAATATAATATTATTAATATAATAATATATATTTATTATATATAAAATATAAATTTTGATAAAATATTGTTATATTTCTCATACAAATAAAAATTTATAAATTTTTTTACTAATAATTCATATATTTTAAGAAAAAAAAAATTTCACCATACATAATTTATTTATATTATGAGGGATGCTAGGTGTACACCACTTTAGGGGTGTACATCCTACACCCCACCCCATCCTGGGGTGGATATTATTCCACTCGTCACATCGAGTGACGAGTGGAATTCACCCCACCCCAGGATGGGGGGTGTAAGATATACACCCCTAAAGGGGTATATCTATATATATATATATATATATATATATATATATATATATATATATATATATATATATATATATATATATATATATGGAAAATGCTAGATGTACACCCCCAAATGGGGTGTACATCCTACACCCACCCCATCCTAGGGGTGGGTGAATTTCACTCGTCACATCGAGTGACGAGTGGATGAATACCCACCCTAGGATGGGTGGGTGTAGGATGTACACCCCATTTGGGGGTGTACACCTAGCACTACTCTATATATATATATATATATATATATATATATATATATATATATATATATATATATATATATATATATTAATTGTATGTCTTATGGATTGGTATTGAATGCCCATCCAAAAGATGTCCACATCGGACAAGAGTCCGACACGGACACGCGAGACTTATAGAAGTGTCCGTGATATATAAAGCTCGACTATATATATATATATATATATATATATATATATATATATATATATATATATATAAAAAAAAAATCAAGAAGTGGATATATACCATATGGTTCATCTTGTTGAGATTCAAGTATTGTTGTACAGGAACTAACAATATAGAGAATCAGTAATATATATTTTTTCGAATTTCTTATGAGCTATCTTTTGGAATTTCTTATGAGCTGTAGTTTGGAATAGTAAACTCCATTCTATATAAAAAGAAAAATACTAAGTGTACACCTCAAATAGAGTGTATATCATATATTCCATCCATCTAAGAATAAAGTAAATTGGTCATTTCGAAGTGACCGATGACTAAGTCTCCACTCTTGAATAGATGGAATGTATGATATATACCCCTTTCGGGATGTACAGCTCATAAGAAATTCCAAAAGATAGCTCATAAGAAATTCGAAAAAATATATACCCCCTTTTTATAGACTTTTCTACAGAAAATGCAGACATGCCTATGTTAGAAAAGAGAAATTTAAGCCCTGTTTGAGTCTGCATGGGGATGGCCAAACGTGCAGGCAGAACAGACAGTTCAACAGTCCACTCATTTGGTAAGATCTATATACAGATGTAGACAAATTTTCTATCTTTTCATACTAGCTAATAGAATATGAGTTGTAGTTCCATCAAAGTGTACAAAACTAAAAGCTAGTTGCAAATGACACAAGGTTCCATTAAACCATGTATCACTTATGCATCACTTATGTATCTTTCACTAAATAACTGCCTACTCTAACACATCAGCTCATGAATTTTAAGCAGATAATGAGCAGAACATTCTAACGAATGAACCATACAATGTATCCAGAAGTTCATTGTCAAAACCTATGGTCTAGGGATGAGGGGGGCAGTAAAATTAAGAAGGATGCACCGCATACATGCTTGAAACTTGAAAGTAAACTCATAAACCAAACATATTAAAAATTGAGATAAAACAAAAGGAGCAGAAGAACATAAATAAAGAATACACAGCACACCTGAGGGAAGTACATGTTGCTATGCCCAGTCTCCTTGAACTTCACATTCAAATAATCCTAATTGAACACCACAAAAACAAGTAAATAAAACTATATAGTTCAAATCAGGTTTAATTATAGATTACTAAATTGATCTCAAGAGGTGTACCCAGTACTTTATTTTTCCCAAATGCACCATTAAACTTCAGGCTCTACGGCAATCACTGCACTCTTGTTAAAAGATGGTAGAATTTTGATAGAACCTTAATATTTTTACACAGATCTTTATTTCCAAATTTACATGAGACTCAATTTGAAAATAAATCTAATCCTAAATTAAGCAACAATGCAAAGAAAGCATAGAGAGTTAAAAAGAACTATATATTTTGAATCACTCTCTCATGAGCATTGCCATTAAAGTTGACCACCGCAGGAACTACATCCAAAGATTTCTAACCCAAAGATTAAGAATTTTTTTCCATTTTCTCCACCTCCATCTAGCTGCTACTGAAATCTGCGACATTTGCTGCTTAAAAGAGGATTATCAGGCCAATTAAACAGAAACTCAAACTTCTGTTAACCACACATGATGTTGACTACTGTTTGTGAGCTAGACTCTAGGGATTGCTACAAAATTTAGAGCTCAATGGAGAGTTTGGCGACTAATCCAGTAAAAACACTCGTAAATTCAGTGTACTAAAGCATAATTAAGTAAATTAAGAGAAATGAGAGAACTCGATCGAAGAGAATAGTAGTACCTGAATCGCCTCCCAAATCGCGTAGCCGTAGGGTCGGATTACCATCGTCCCCCGCACGGGCCCGTAGTCGGCGAGCTCGGCGCTCGCGATGACGTCGAGGTACCACGCGTTGAAGTCCACCGATCGGGGGGTCACCGAGCCCTCGTATCCCGACGACGACGAGGGTTTCCGATCCGCCCCCTCCGCCGCCGCCTCCGCCGCCGCGTCCTTGGTGAGGCTCCGAGCGGAGACGCCGCCGCCGCCGGAGAGGGAGGGGCGGAGGAAGCGGAGGGCGGGGGAGGAGCGGAGGAGAGGGGTGGATGGGGTGCGGAGGAGGAGGGAGAGAGGAGACGAAGGGAGTCGAAGAGCTCCCATGGCGATGGGGGAGAGCGAGGGAGGGACCGAGGAAGAGGATGAGAGAGGGAGAGAGAAAGAGGCGGGGATTAGTCCCATTAGGGTGAAAATTGTACCGAGACCCCTCAACTATAGAACACTTTGAAACAAACCCTCCAGCTTTTTCTATTTACTACCTTTTAAATTTTAATTTATTTAATTTAACTTATTTTTTTAATACTTAAATTCCGAATTCTCAGTTCCATTCGGAATAGCTAAATTTAATAGAATCATAATTAAATTTTCTTTTAAAAAAAATTGCAAATTTTTTTAAAAAAAAAAAAAATTAAGAAATGTCAATAAAAAGAATATCGATAAGCAGCCAAATTCAAAACGTCTTATAGGTGAGGGGGTATTCGAATATTTTAGCCTCTGGTTACGGGTTCAAATGGGTTGGATCGGATTAATCCAAAGTGGGCCTCCGAAATAATATTTGTCCAAATAAAATTTAGGCCCAAACTGGGCCCAATTGAGAGATTAGGCCTGGGTCAGACCAGGCCTTGTGGCCACGCTTTTCAATGACACAACTTCAAACTTGCTTTAGGTGTATTGAGATCCATTTAATATTATTAGATAAAATGGAGTTGGTGTCAAAGTATATAGGATGTGATTCTTCCTTTTTTGATAAAACTGTAAAAAATATATCATAACAGATTGTAATATGTGGATCACGATATTACGAATGAAAATAAAAAAAAAAAAAATTTCTCACCATACTTAATGTAATCTTTTCACAATCTCAAACGATAAAAAAACAAAATTCTCACTACAACAAGATTAGGTTGTAATTTCTACACATTTTTGAGACACTTTTATTCAAGTGTTCAATCTATATCCAAAATTAAATTATAGAAATATATTTTTGGAACAGTTTTGTAATAATGTGTCGCTATACACCCTAACGACTGCACATATAACGACGTCTCAAGCTTTCAAGCAATAGAACTTCAAGCATGCTAAGAAGAGCAAATTAGGATGGGGTGTGGTGATGTTTGACGAGCAGCTTATCTTGTCTTGTTTTTGTTTTTGCTTTCGATTACGACGAATCAGCTTAAAATTTGTTTGGAGCTTTTAGTGACAAAATTTTAGGCATGCTAAGAAGAGTAGAACAACGAATATGTAATGATATTTGATGAAGAGCTTGTCTAGTTTTGTTTTTGTTTTTGTTTTTGTTTTAAGTGATCATGACAAATTAACAAAAGTCTTAGTAGAATCAGATGGGGATTTTTTCAAAATAACCCTCCCAAACTTGATATTTTGCCAAATGACCCTATATAAAAAAAATTTGTAAAACTAACCCTCCTTTTGCCACCTCGGCGCCACGTTGGGCAGACAGCGTGAAGGCGCTGAAGCGGTCAGCGCCTTCACAATATTCCTATGAAGGCGCTGAACCCCTCAGCGCCTTCATGAAGGCGCTGAAGGGATCAGCGCCTTCATAGGAATATTGTGAAGGCGCTGACCGCTTCAGCGCCTTCATGATATATGCTGAAGGCGCTGGTTCATTCAGCGCCTTCAGCATATACTATAACCGCGTCGAGGACTTAGTCATTTTTCGTGGAAAAATGGCTAAGTCCTCAGTGTAAGCCAAAATTGGCTTCTCTGTAAAGGCGCTGAGTGGCTCAGCGCCTTTAGTGATTTACACTGAAGGCGCTGAGTTCCTCAGCGCCTTTAGTGTACAAGAGTAAAGGCGCTGAGTGGCTCAGCGCCTTTAGTGTAAAACACTAAAGACGCTGAGCGGTTCAGCGGCTTTTAACTTAATGTTAAAGGCGCTGACCGCTTCAGCGTCTTCTTCACCACGATAACCCCGCGCGGGCAGCAGTGTGCGGCACTTCATCTTCTTCATCCCGCAGACCCGCGGAGAGCTTGTGCCCCTCGCCGTCATCGCGCACTTCATCTTCGCCGCACTTCATCTTCGCCGCACTTCTTCATCCCGCACTTCATCTTCTTCATCTTCTTCATCGCCGTCGCATTGCCCCTCGCCGTCGCCGTCGCCTTCGCCGTCGCCGCCTTCGCCGTCGCATTGCTCCTCTCTCACTGTGAACTGTGAGTTCTCTCTCTCTCTCTCTCTCTCTTTCTTTCTCTCACTGTGAGAGATCTTGATCTCTCACTGTGAGAGATCTTGATCTCTCACTGTGAGAGCTTCACTCTCTCACAGTGAGAGTGATCTCTCACAGTGAGAGAGCTTGATCTCTCACTGTGAGAGAGATTGATCTCTCATTGTGAGAGATCAAGATCTCTCACAGTGAGAGATCAGAGTTATCTCTCACAGTGAGAGAGCTTGATCTCTCACTGTGAGAGTGATCTCTCGCAGTGAGAGAGCTTGATCTCTCACTGTGAGAGAGATTGATCTCTCACTGTGAGAGATCAAGATCTCTCACAGTGAGAGATTAGAGTTATCTCTCACAGTGAGAGAGCTTGATCTCTCACTGTGAGAGCTTCACTCTCTCACTGTGAGAGTGATCTCTCACAGTGAGAGAGCTTGATCTCTCACTGTGAGAGATCAAGATCTCTCACAGTGAGAGATTAGAGTTATCTCTCACAGTGAGAGAGCTTGATCTCTCACTGTGAGAGCTTCACTCTCTCACTGTGAGAGTGATCTCTCACAGTGAGAGAGCTTGATCTCTCACTGTGAGAGAGCTTAGCTCTCTCATTGATTAACCCCCCCAAAAAAATAAAAATTTAAACGATAAGAACACAACTTATAATTTTGCTGCAAAATCTATTTAAACAATACTGGAATTTAGGGCCTAGAAGCACTGTGAACTCACTATGAGCTCACTGTGAGAGAGTAAACATCACTCTCTCACAGTGAGAGAGCTTCCCCTCACAGTAGTGAGAGATCGCTCACTATGAGAGATCCCCTCACAGTGAGAAGTTAAAAGTAGTATTTTGAAGTGGTTAAATTTTGTTTTGTAGTTGAAATGGCTACTCATCGCATGCCCATAAGTGTTCATTGGGATGGACAATTAGTTATCGATGGGAATGGTTCACGATATATCGGCGGTCAAAAAAAGTTAATCGCGATACTTCTGATTGTACATATAGTAGGTTTGAGAGGAGAATGTATCGTTTAGTAAATTGTACAAGAGAACAATTTCGTTTAAAATTTACTATTGGTTGTCCCACGGTCGGTGGTGGATATTTAGCTCACGAAGTACTAGATGATGAATCATTGGAGGGAATGATCGGATTATGTGAACATCATGGTGTTGTGACGGTATACATTGAGAAAGAGTTACAACCGTCGGAAAATTTTGAACCGCAAGGTTATTACACGAGTATGCTCCACAATTATATTGATTTGGGTCCTTCCGCCAATGTAATGAGTGATCAACATATTCCACACGAAGGTGGTGTCAGAATGACAAGGTTAGAACAACAACCTAATAATTTTGTCATTTAGCATATTCTTTAAATGGACTTAAATATTGTATATATTGCAGAGAAAGTGAGTATGACCCTATTGAGAGTGTTGTACCTTGCTCGTTTAGTAGTGTGCCACCAACGACCACATGTGTGGCACCTACGACCACACACACGCAAGCCACGACCTCACGCGGACACACGCAAGCCACGACCTCACGCGGACACCACATGCATGCCACGACATCACGCGAACAATGCACGACCTCCCGTATTGAACCAAGGATGTCTCATTTACAACTAGAACCTTCTGATTGGGGGTAAGTACAAATATAAATTAAATGTTAAGTTTTAAATTAATGGCAATGTTGGAATTTAGGTTTACCAAATTTACAGGTTATCTAATTCCTATGAACATTGGAATCCACCTGCTATTAATGAATTTGATACGAATGTTGAGGAAGGAGGTGATAATGTTGACAGGGGTGGTGATAGTGATATTAATCATGAGGATTCACCAATCCATGATGATCTGAATAGTAGTGAGGATGACGAACCGGATGTTCCATTTCCAGATATAGATGAAAATCATGATGGAGGGTAAATGATCTTGCAAATGCAATTTACACTCAAGTGGACAACCCACAAATCAGCAATGATTACGTAGACAATCCTGACGAGGAAAATGAATTTATTGATCATCCGAATCGTTTTCTTTCCGATACTAATTGGATTAATCAGTATGTTGTAGATCATATAGATCTTAATATTCGACAATCAATACTGGTCGACCTAGCATCGACGAGAGTTGGGCTGGACGTGTCTTTCAAGATAAGCCATCTTTATTGGATGCACTAGACCGGTGGCATATTGAGCATAATGTACAAATGAAGTTTTGAAATCTACAAAAACGACGTACACTGTCAAATGCTTAGTAGAGGAATGTTCTTGGAGATTACATGCTTCAGTACCCAAAAATACGACATATTTTAGGGTAAAAACATATGCTGGTCCACACACATGTGTAATTCCAATACTGAATGCGGCGAACCGTAACTGTAATTCCACCCTTATATGTCAATTGATCCTTCCGGTGTTAAAAGCTAGACTTAATTTAAGGCCAAAAGAAATTCGAGATATGGTGCAAGCAGAGTTCCATACTGACATAACATATTGGAAGGCTTGGCAATCAAAGATGAAAGCATTACAATTATTTACGGGAGCTGGGAGCAATCGTACACTGACTTACCTCGTTACCTTTCAATGGTAAAGAATTATAATCCTGGTACTCAATGGCATCTGGATCATATGTGGCCGCGAGATGGCATTTTCCCTTTCATCGTGTTTTTGGTCATTTGGACCTTCGATCCATGGATTCGCAAATTGTCGGCCGTTGGTTAGTATTGATGCCACACATTTATACGGCAAATACGAAGGTCATGCTTTGATAGCGACGGCTGTAGATGCAAATGATGGATTAATATCCTTTGGCATTTGCAATTTGTGAGGGAGAGAATGCCGGGAGTTGGCAATGGTTTTTGCATAACTTGCGTCGCTATGTTACCCGTGATAGAAAGATTTGTTTAATATCGGATCGATTTCCTGGATTGAAGGAAATAGTTGTTGATATCTATCGTCCAGCACGAGGGCACGCGCATCGTTGGTGTCTTCGACATATGAAAGCAAACATGAAAAAGCGCTTCAAGACCGACATATTGTTAAATAAATTCTGGGAAATCGGAAAGGCTGCAACACCGACGAAATATAATCAGCTGAAGGAAGAATTAAAGGTGTTAGATAACGATGCATGGGAGTGGGTCCATAATCTAGACAGATATAAAGAGTACTGGGCAAGAGCATTTGATGGAGGCAGACGGTTTGGAATGTTGACTACAAATCTTTCTGAATCCTTAAATGGGGTTCTTAAGGACACCCGTGGTTTGCCTATCACAGCTTTTGTTGCGTCTACTTTTTATAAGCTTAATACCTATTTCTGCCAGCGCCGTGAGCACGGTGAACTTTGGACTCACGCTTTTGTCAGTAAAGTAAAAAATCAGATTACTGAAAATTTAGATACGGCGCGGGCACATGATATTGTAAGATTTGGACTCACCGAATTTGAAGTTAAAACTGAAGGTTTCGACTACAAAGTGATCGTCAATGGTTCAAATGTCGAATGCTCATGTTGTGAATTATATCTAACAGGAATACCTTGCTCGCATGTCTTAGCAGTTTGTAGTACATCACATATGAGATTACCATACGAGAATTTTACTTCACACTGGTATAGTACAGACTGCTATCGTGCGACGTACGCACCACAATTACATCCTGTTCCTGATAGACGCCACTGGCCACGACCCCAAGGTCCCCCGATTGTACCGCCCCCTTTACGAAGGAAGAAAGGTCGTCCACGATCTACACGTATTCGTAATGTAATGGACGAGGGGGGTGGCCGACGAGGGAAATGCTCCATTTGTAAGCAGGAAGGCCATTATAGGAGCACTTGTCCACAAAATACAGCAATAGTGCAACAAGGACGTCGGCGTATGATTTACACAATTATATTTATCTTGTCTTAATATTTAATTATTTCTAGATATCATGTTACTAATATGTAGATTGCTTATTGCAGATGGCAGATCACGAGGACGCGGGGCCGGTTGATGCTACTGTCTGGTAGACCAGCATCGTCATAGGTAGGCCTTTATCAGGACTGAGGTAAGAGCTATCATTTTTATTTTTTTCAAATATATAAAATAATCTGAATTCATGTAGAGCTAACTATATTTTTTTCGCATCACAGGATTATCATCCCTCACTTTTCGCAGAGCACAGGCCGCAAGATGAACCAGTGGGAGGTTGATCATCCAGCAGTACTCGCTCTACTTCGCAGTCGGGATTCTACGGGTTATCACGACTGCGACGATTGGTACTGGATCAGTTCTCTACTGTGGGCTCTTGCGGAGAGGGTGAGACTGGAGACCCAGACCTTCCACTTCCGCCACGGGGAGGACGTCACACTGCAGGATGTGGCGGTTATTTCGGGTCTCCGTGTGCATGGGGCGCCGGTCTCTGGTTCCACCATCCACGATTGAGTGCTCTGTGTATGGAGTTGTTGGGGGGGTTACCAGATAACATCCAGAGGTATCAAGTGTCACTAGATTGGTTATATCGGAATTATCATAATATACCTCTGGATGCCCCCGCCGGTAGAGTCGCAGCTACGCCCTGTGCTTATTTCTTATCAGATCGGGGTAGTCTGTTTCCAAACCCCAGCGGATACAAAGGTCATCTAAAGTGGCTACCACTTTTAGCGGACCTTTGATATCTGCGGCGCTTATGCGTGGGGTGCCGCGACTCTCGCATATACTATATCGGGCACTAGCAGATGCCGCGGTGAACGGGAAGGCCGAATGCTGTTGTTTTGCTACCCTATTGCAGGTATAAAATCTGATTTCTGGATTTCAGATTTATGCTTATATTGGTATATATATTGTTTTAATTAATTAACCTGTTGGCGTGAATTTACGATCTGGGCTTGGGACCATCTTCACATCGGCCGCCTACGCGCATCCTAGATCAGCCCGAGATAGTCGAGCGACCCCTGGGTGCCGGTAAGGTTTTTTTTCATAAAGTAGATTGTTGTATTTCAATTATAAATGCAACTAATATATGTTTTTTATAATCTAGATGGGGCAACACTGGAGGGCTGCGTTTCGGAACCAATGTCAAGACGTGTGACATTGAGTTCTACAGAGACGAGCTGGATCAGCAGCGAGAGGCGCAGGTATGTAGATCTTTTATTAATACTTTAAGTATGTAGATGTTTTATTCAACACTAATCATTTTGTCGATTAACAGGTTATATGGATGCCCTACACCAATCAGGTTATAGAGACATTACCTGATTTCTGTGTGCATGGCTCAGCGGTCTGGCGTGCACGGACAGTCCTGATATGCTTTCTCATATCGTGGAGATGCACGTGCCAGACCGAGTCATGCGGCAGTTCGGTCTTCTGCAGCATATACCTGTCAATGTGGAGTCAATCCCACGCATCACAGTACGTGGGCGTGCGGATGAGGACTGGATAGCATTTCATGATGCCCACATTGAGAGGTGGTCCGAGAGGCTTGATCACATTTTTGATCAAGCCCCGGCTGCTGGTGAGGACCCACTGCAAGCGGCATCCATATACATGCAGTGGTACTGGAGCATTACACGACGATGGATTCTCATCCAGTACAGCGTCCTCCGCTGACTTTCCACCCTCGTGGGCATGTCGAGAGATCTCTGGTATTAAATTTATATATATAAATTTACTGTATTCAACTTTCCTCATATAAATTAATTTTAATTTCTAATTTATAATGCAGGCCGACACACTACGAGATGTTCAAACCCATTGTCGACCAGATAGTGGATGACAGACCGCCGACTGATACTATTATTCAAACTTGAGACACATGAGCGGCAATATTCGGATGGTACTACAGCATGTACCTCTGACCCTGCGGCCAGAGAGGCAACCGACCTTCCGATGAGGGAGTGACTTTGAGTCATCAGGTACCATTAGCATAGAATTCAAATTAAATTTTCAAATTCATATTAACAAACTATTTACACTCTTTCAGGTGCCACGATCTCATCTCCTACCATTCAGGCACCGATGACATTACCTTCATATGAGGGAGCCCCCGACCTTCCGATGAGGGAGCGACTTGAGTCATCAGGTACCATTTGCATAGAATTCAAATTTAAGTTTCAAATCATATTAACAAACTATTTACACTCTTTCAGGTGCCACGATCTTCATCTCCTACCATTCATGCACCAATGACATTACCTTCGACGTCAGCATCGCTCCCGCGCCAGTCTCACAGACATATTCACGCCGTCGTCCAAGATCATCATCGCCACAGAGACGCGAGCATATTGCGTCACAGGATCAGGGTGGTATCATCGAGGAGCATCGATCAGTCGGCAGCAGTCGAGCTCTCGGATGATATACCTATCATCGAGCTTGCTGTTCCCGGGGCGAGGGCGTGGACGTGGGCGTCGGCGAGGACGTCGAGGTCGAGGACGTGCTCAACTTGAGCTTTTGAGTTCAATTTTTGTAAATTTTATTCTTTCCATGTTACCTAACTCGATTCTTTTGGAATGAAAGGATATGCTCGGTTGATTGATCAAGGTATTTGTTGGTGTTTGTGAATGTATTGTGTCAATGCTTGAACTGCTTTGTACAAATTTGGGCTTTTTTAAGCGATCTTAAGTGTTTGGCTTCGGGTCAGCTACAGGCGTTGAGCCTTCAGCGCCTTTAGTGGTCGCACTAAAGGCGCATGAGGCGTACTACAACGCCTTCAGTGTAAATCACTAAAGGCGCTGAGGCCACTCAGCGCCTTACAGTAAGGCCAATTTTGGCGTACACTGGGACTTAGCCATTTTCCCACGAAAAATGACTAAGTCCTCGACACGGTTATAGTATGCTGAAGGCGCTGAATGAACCAGCGCCTTCAGCATATATCATGAAGGCGCTGAAGCGGTCAGCGCCTTCACAATATTCCTATGAAGGCGCTGATTCCTTCAGCGCCTTCAACAGAACACATGAAGGCGCTGAGGGGTTCAGCGCCTTCCTAGGAATATTGTGAAGGCGCTGACCGCTTCAGCGCCTTCACGCAGTCTACCCACCGTGGCGCCGAGGTGGCAAAAGGAAGGTTAGTTTTACAAAATTTTTTTATATAGAATCATTTGGCAAAATATCAAGTTTGGGAGGGTTATTTTGAAAAAATCCCCGAATCAGATAGCTTTTTCTCCATGGCAAAATCAGAAGAATAAAATGGAAGCTTCTATGCTACGCTTTGTGATTGTTGAACACTCTTGCTACGCGAAGATGCAAATTTAAGCTCATATTTTAATCTAAGTTGTCCACCTTAGGACCTTTTCTTTTAAGAGAAATATATATATATATATATAATATATATATATATATATATATATATATATATAATATATATAAATAATTAATTTTAAATTTTAAATTTTAAATATTAATTATTGATTTTTTTATCATCTGCGGTGAGAACGATATATTGGTAACGACTGTTTCAAGCAGTTTACTTTTTTTTATTTTTTTTAATAATTATTGTTGTGGTAGTCAAAATCCTAATCTTCACTTAGAGTGAACAAAATATTTCAAAAGCTAAGCAGCAACAAAAAAAAGATGAGTAAGTTGAAAAATGGCTCCTTTGTATTAGCTAGGCTAATAAAAAGAGTAGAGAGAGCCCGCGCTTGGCAGCTAATAGCTTAGTATTTTAATTAATCATATATAATTATTAAAATTTAAGATTGAAAAAAAGTTATAATCAATAAACACAAAAAATAACTCATATAGGCTTTGTATATTATAAAAACTAATAGTTTTGTAGAGTTAAAGTATTTTAATAATTTCACTTAAATATTCAACCAACCCTAAGATTTTTAATTAAAATGCTAAAATTAGAGGATTATTTTAGCTTCAGGTTGAAGGCGCTTTTGTTCAAGGAATTGGCTTCCATGAAATTGTCGTCGCACCTCCAAGCCGTCAACAAACCGAAAATTCAAATCGAAGCGATTTTATTTTAGATTCACATCTAACATAAAGGATGTAAATAAAACCAGGGTTGATCTTAGAAGACTAAATTTGTCGTTACAGTTTTAAGAAAAGAGTTGCAAGGGACTATTATAAGTAAATTATTTCTAAAATAATAATGATAATAATAATAATAATAATAATAATAACATTGACATAATAAGAATTAGGTTGGTGGCTTAAGATAACAGTTATTTTACACAATGCTAGTTGAATATAAATATTAAAAGAGGTGGTTAAAATTTTGGAGATAAATATTTATTTCATATATTTTAACATAGTATCAAATCAGGAGATTTTGCATTATTTAATTTAAGTTCATGTTCTGGTTTATTAGAAGTCTCGAGTCAAAACGTGAACGAGAGTAGTGAATATAAAAATAGAAAAAAAATCATTCACTTAAGTGTTTAGAGATGAAAGTCAAATCCAAATATATATATATATATCAAAGATGAGAGAGAATAAATTCAGATCACATAGCACACCTGAGGAAAATACATGTTCTTGAACTATACATCCAGAAAAAATAAATAAAAAATCTTAAATTCTAGGTAACAATTTACAGACCCCCTCAACTATAGGACATTTTGAAATAACACCTCCAACTTTGTTATATTGACTCTTCTTCTTTTTTTTTCTTTTTTTTTTTTTTTTTTTTACATTATTTTGAGTTTAACCTTTCTAATAAATTGGGGATTCATTATCTTAATAGAAACCTGAATACTAATCCACGACAACTAAATTTCATAGGATTGCCATTAGATTAAATAAAAACTCCGGTTTTAATAACAAAATTATTTAAATTTTAAAATTTAAAACTTAGAACGACGCAGATTGTGAGAAAATGGGTCGGGTCGGATTCGGGCCAAAGTGGGCTCGAGCCCGAGATAGGCCTCACTCCTGTCCGGCCCGGCCTCTTAAGAACACTAAAATTTTGATCCAAACCCGACCCATGTACCAGCATTCTTTTTTATTTTCTAATAAAATAAGTTTTAAATAAAAGATTTTTTTTTTCACCGTTTTTATTTTTCAGATAAAAAAAAAGGGGAAAACAAAATATATTTTGTCCTTAAAATCTTAAAAATAAAAATTCTAAATGCAGGAAATAATTTTTGGAAAGCTTTAAGTTATTGCATAATGATGTTTTATATTTATATCCAACAAGTTTTTTTTAAAAAAAAAATCAAATTAAAAAGTATATGTATGTTATAGTCACCTATGTTTTAAAAAATAAAAAATATATAGAACTTATATAAATTATAAATTTGATTTGACTACTCAGTCTTTCAAAATTTTAATTTTACTATTTAACTTTTTAATTTATTTGATTTGAGCTTTTATGCTATTTACTTAGTTTAATAAATTGATAATTATGAAAATTGTATAAAGTATATTAACTAAATCTGTAAAATACAAACTGTGTATTTAAATTTTAAAATTTTTTCTGACTCAAGTCAAAAAAAATTAAAAATTTGAATAGTAAAATAAAATTTTGAAAGATTAGATATCTAAATTAAGTTACCCCATAGTTAAGATAGATTCTATTTATTTTTTTTTAAACAAAGAAAAAATCTGCATCTTACTGTCAAAGTCAATTAGTCAATAGCTAGCTCAGAGCCAATTCATTCAACTCTCTGTGTGTCATCAGTGACGTGCATTTTATTTTATTTTATTCTCCTAAGACTCAACATTTAGATTTGAATAAAAAATAAAAAAACTAAAATTTTAATTTCAAAATCTAATATTTTAATCTATTTGATATGACTAAGTTAATTTTATCGGTAATATTATATTGGCATAATTTTCAACGGCTTTTGATTTTAGTACAACGAGATTAGATTCAAAAATCAACTATATATATATATTTTTGTATAAAAAACTCATTCGCATCAGTATAGAATCCGCGCTACGTTACAGATAAATAAATTATAATTAATTTTATAATATAATTTATAAAATTAGTATTAATTGTGTTTTTATTGGAGAAGCATAAAAATTTGATGAGAGAGAAAGAGAGACCGATTTAGAGAGAGAGAAAGAGAGGGGAAGAGAGAAAAATCGAGGAATCTAGAGAGAGTGGGAGAAAGAGAGAGAGAGAGAGAGGAGAGTGAGAGGAGAGAGAGATGGAGGGAGAAGCATCTCGACGCAAAGGCAGCGTTTGGTTGGGGGTATCCCCTTATCCCTCTATTCTTGTCAAATACCATACAAAAAGACAGGGATAAATTTTTTTTATCCCTTCTTAACGGGTTATCCTAGGCTAACCCGTTAAGATTTTATTCCATAGGGGAGCCGGAATAGTGGAATAAAGGGGGCAGGGATTAAATTTTTTCACTTTAATTTTCAATCTAAAAACTATCTACAACTTGAATTTTGCTTTTACTAAAATATACTATAAAATAAAAATTATTATTTTTTTAGGTAAGATTCTAATTTATTACTTATAATTAAATTGCTTTAAATTAAATATATTTTTAAATTAATTTTC